>PVJO010000662.1:0-219004 GCA_004026905.1 Hystrix cristata
GTCCCACACGGTAGTTGAATGTCTTCACAATTGTGGATGGGCGATGGGAAGAGTGCTGATTCCAGTCAAAGTCAGGCTGGTAGAGAGCATGCCTACGTGCCCGGAGCTCTCATCTCACAGGGCACGTGGCTTGGCAGAAGCAGGCATTGCCCACATACCCAGGAGAGAGTCCTGAACACTCTGAATTTGGAGTCCTTTTCTGAACGCTCTGCATCCCCATTCCATCCAGACAAGCAGTGGGGTTGTCTCTCTGCTTTTCAAGAAGCTTGAAAAATAAATAGATGGAGGATGTTAATCTTCTGTTATTTCCAGATATTTGACCATGGCTAAGTTACGTGGGCCTGGATTTTGTTTATCTTGTCTCTAAATCTCTTGCCTTCTCCCCACTATCCCTTGAATCCTCTACCCATTTTCCTCTCCCCAGACCCCTCAGTGGTTGGAGATTCTGCAGCGGCTTTGCCTGCATGACCAGCTCTCAGTCCAACACCGGGGACTGGTCATCGCCTACAACCTGCTGGCAGCCGATGCTGAGCTGGCCAAGAAGCTGGTGGAGAGTGAGCTACTGGAGATCCTGACCGTGGTGGGCAAACAGGAGCCAGATGAGAAAAAGGCAGCGGTGGTCCAGACAGCCCGGGAATGTCTCACCAAGTGCATGGATTACGGATTCATTAAGCCAGTGTCGTAGACAGGGCCCCCCTGGGGTCCTGGGGCTGGTCCTGTACTGTGCAGGGTCCTGAGTGGGGTACTCCTAGGGTGTCAGTTCTTCTAGGGATCACTGCAGTCACAATGAGGGCCCCATGTAAGGGAAAGACCTGATCGCTCCCTGAACTGTGAATCTTCTCCTTTGTCCTGGGAAAGTTTGGTTGTTTCACTGCTCTTTTGCTCCCTGTTTCCTTATATATATTATGTTCTAGAAACTCCTAGAATAATTTTTTTCAGGATTAGAACATGGGTTGGATAATTCTTTCTGTACTCATTCCGAAGGCCAGGACTTGGGGCTGAAGTGTGGTAAGGTAAGAACTAGCAGGTGTGTGACCATAAAGATTAAAGCTCTTGTATTTGAATGCTGATCTGTGCTGGTTTTTATGCCCCCTCTTCCATACCATATCCAGAAGTGCATGTTTCAGTTGTAATGCCCTGTCCAGTTCTACACCCATCTCCATATGATGGAAATGTAGATTATGTTCAACTAGGTGACATAATCTTTGCAATCTTCTTGGTAAAGTCTTCCAAGCACAGTGGACATGGTAAATATAAATAAGACCAGCTCAAACTACTTCAAGCAAAAACTAATGTATTGGTGCTACCCAGGGAAAGAGCTGACATTGTTAGGCCCAGTGGTTCAAATGTCATCGCCAATATTATTCTCTATGTGTCTTTTTTCTCTCTCATCTCTCCTCCTCAAATCTTCGACCCACTTACTCCCAGAGGTGTGAGTGCACCTCAGCCTTGCCACCTGCTAGTCATGCTCTTTGCCCTCTTGGGCCTGTTCTAGGGTTCGGGTAGGACCCCCAGCAAAGATGGAACATTGAGAAATTATTTGTTTGATTTTATTTTCTCTGAATCCGCCAGCTCTTGTTGCCATTGGTGGCCAAAACTCAGGGCCCCGGTAGGGCTAAGATTCTCGGCCTTAGATGCGTGTTCTTGAAGATTTCAGCAACAAGAAATAAAGAGCAATTTCTCTCTCATTTTAGGGGAGGGAGGGAGAGAGAATGACTTGATTTCCTATGCATCCCTTTTCTAGGTCTGGGAAAGGGACAGGGTGGCCCTGGGCAGTTTGAACAGCAACTCACAGTCAGGCAGAATATTGATCCCAATAGAATAAAATGACAAATGCCACGGGGAAGAGGACCTCCCTCCTCTAGGTACCAATATGCCACTGTGGCACTGATTGTTGGAGTTCCGAGATCTATAAGTTATTTCCCTCTTAGTATTGAAATATACAATACAATATATCTGAATACCGAGCTAATAGATTTCCACCTGGCTCATAAATGTGAAAGATTTCAGAGGAAGCAGACACACTATATGAGCCACGTTTCTGAGATCCACACAAGGTAGGTGAATTTTGGGTCTTGGGTGCAGATTTGTTCCTGAGATTACTTACAAGGTCTGATTGCCCGTGAGCCCATGCCTTGCAAGTTTTCCTAAAGGAATGGTAGGAGTGGGGAGGGCAGGACCCCGGCTACCCAACAAAGTCTGGTGTGGACAAAGATCCACTGGACTGCTGTGTGAACAGCCTAGAAGTCAGGGCATGTGAAAAGAGCTCTCCTCTCCCACCCATTTGTCTGGGTGAGGAAACTAGAAAGGAATCCTCTAGCGCAAAATCTGAGGTAGAAGGTGGAGCTGGAAGGTGGGAGGAGGGTGCTTCTCCCTAGGGTCTGGAAAGGGAGCGTTAGCATTGTTCAGGATGGAGGTTACACTATGTCTACGGGTTTAGTTGGTAGGGGTGTGTATATGTGTATTTTAAATACCTGGCTACAAAACCCAGGACACCTACCCTCTGTCAAAAAAGTCCTGTGACATTCTGGCTTCTTCCATTTGTTCCTTCTCAGAAATCCACCATCAGGCTTGCAGTCACAAGCTTGGGGACCTCCCCTCAGCCAAAGTGTAAGTGTTGTCAGATTTTCAGGTCAGACTTGTGTGGATGACTGTGATGGATGTGTGAATCATAACCATACATGACTACACTGAGTTACATTGATGTGGTAACACTATTTTCACTGTCTCTACAACACAGAAGGTTTATAAACAAAATCTTTAAAAAACAAACAGTAATAGAGGTTGTAGCAAGAAAGGAGCAACAGTGGCTCGGTGGCGCGACCTGTGTGCATTGGCCAGGATGACAGGGTACCTGATCCCCATAGTTTCTGGGGGTAGAGTAAGAATTCCTGGGCCAGGCCAGTAAGGCAGGCCAGGTCCCAAGCAAGGCAGGGTCCTGGGTAAGAAATGTTAATTTACATGAAACACAAACTCCTAAGCGCAGGTGAAAACATGGGTTTTACTGTCTTTGTGCATTGGGAGAAGAACCAGCTAGTCCTGTCTCTAACTCACCAAAGTGGATGCTCAAGTGTGTATTCTTCCAGGAAAGAGGGCCAGTTTCAATGTCACCAGAGTGCAAAAGGTAGTCCAGCCACTGGGGTGAAAGACTTGTGAGCACTCAGTGATTACTTGCATAGGATACAGGTGTTTATACAACACTCTGCTGCCCGGGTGTTTTACGAAATTCTCCTTCGCTGAACATAGCCTTTGAGAAGACGGTTTGTACACGTTTTCCAAGTTTTATGATTTGTTCTTCTCTCTGGCAGCTATAAAACGTTAGAGGGACATCAGCTGCTTATCTTGCTGAGTTTGTTGTTACTGTTGTTGTTTTTCACCCAGATCTGTCTTTTTCACTTAAGTGCTGCGGTTTCACTAGTTATTTTGGAGAACAGAAATGTCCAATTCCCCAAAGTTCACAATTTAGAATGTACAAAGAAAAGGTCAGGATGGAATTAGTATTTTCATGTGGACCAGATCCAGTAATGTTTCACACCTACAGGAGGGCCATAAACATGGGTCTCTAAGCACAGATTCTGTCAGAGGCCTGATTAAGGAAAAAAAAAAATAAAGCTCTCTAATAGGAGACACACATTGTCTGTTTCTTTCCAGGTCTTTATGGTAATAATATTTACAAATTTTAAAAATCGAAGTTGTACATGTGCTTAGGGTTGAAAGTTAAATAGTTCTAAAAGACTTGGTATAAAATCACGAAGTTTGGTGTGCGTGGCTGTAATCCCGCACTTTGGAAGCTGATCCAGGAAGATGGAGAGTTCGTCTCCGGTTATGACTGTGCAGCGAGTCAAAGACCACACCGGGCTGTCTAAAGAAACTCTGACTCAGCCAAACAGAGCTTAACAGCTTCCACTGCAGCTCATCTAATACCAAAGCAACTGTTTTTAGAGTTTTAACAGAGGATGAGCTTACAACTGCCAAAAAAGTCATGAGGTTTGTACTTTAATACTAAGCCATCCCAAACCCTAGTGGTATGTATTTCATAACTCTCCAAGAAAATGGAGACAGATATCTTTTCCTCGCTAATAAAGTCATAATAGTGATGTTGTAGTCCTAACTCGAAGAGCCTATTCATATGGGAAAATGCAAAGGCCAGAAAAAATGATTTTCTGCCTCAGAACTGTGGTATGGCCCCTTCCATTTCTAAAGCCAGCACCTACTAGCGAAGCCTTTCTTACATCCCGTCCCTCTGATGCTGACTTTGCTGCCTTCTTCTCCCATGCGAAAAGGATCCTCGTGACTACAGTGGCCATCAGGATAATCTCATTATTCTAAGGTTAGTTGATTCACAATTCCAGCTCCATCACCAACCCCCCCTCTTTTAGGAGGGCACTGAGGATGGAATGCAGGGCCTTTGCACTGAGCTAGATCCTCAGCCCTTTTTATTTTGTTTTGTTTTATTTTTTTAATTTTAAGACAGGTCTCACTGAATTTCTCAGCCTGGGTTTAAACTTGCGACCCTCCTGCTGCAGCCTCCCAGAGTGCTGGGATCACAGGCCTAGGTACCATGCTCAGCTCCCTAGTTCCGCTTTGCCATGGAACATCACATGTTACGGGGTCTAGGGATTAGGATACGCACATCTTTGGCGAGTATTTTTTCTGCCTAACCACACTCATTGTCTGTGAATTAAATATCGGAGGGATGGTGGAAAGCCGCATTCTGAGCCAGTTTCACTTTCCTGTACCTGCCAAAGTAAAGCAAGCACAGCACGTGACTGAAATCAAGCCCTGAACCCGTCAAAGCTCCTTCAAACAACCAACCACCCACGCGCACACGAAAAACATCACTCCTGGATCTCAATGTGGGTGCTGGGAGGGCCAGAGAACAAGATTCTGCCTACCATTCGCTCCGTGGTTTCAGAGCATGTGGTTTCCCCAGGGGCTCTGGGCGCAGGAGTTGGAAGCGATAAAATGAAAAATTTTACTCATCTTACTCACCAAGGGCAGGAGGCGCAGTTGGAGTCAGGATTGAACCGAACACTCCAGGAGTCCCCAAGCATTACTTACACCCTCGGGGGGCCAGGCTTGAATCAGCCCCAGGCAGCACGCGCCTCGTCTCGCCTCAAACCCCAGCGCTCCAGCGGGGCCCACCTGGACGCTCGGTTCCCAGAGTCAGGCACCAGCGCGCAGCGCACACACGGGCAAGTGCCGAGGGTCGCTCCGGGTGGAGCCAGCGCCCTGCGCATTAGGCAGTGACACGAACAAACCGAAAACGGCGTCCCATACAGAACCCTTATGTAATTGGAGTCTGCAGTGGCCAAAGAATTTAAACGAAAGTTTCTGTTTCCCATCACAAAACTTCTGTGCCGGGGTTCGTCCAAGCGGCCACGCTGGCTGGGGGGTTGGCGACGGCGCGCTGGGCAGCCGGCAGAAGAAATCACTCGCATTGGAAAAGAGGCGGAATCCAGGGCTGGGAATTTAGCTCAGTGGTTAAAGTGCTTGCCTTGGAAACACAAGGGCCGGAGTTCGATCCCCAGCACCAAAAAAGAAAAGAAAAAAGATCAAAGAGGCGGAATCCACATCCTGCAAGTATTGGGGAGGTGGAAGTCAAAGCGGTAGGGAGGGCCAGTGGCTCTACCTCCCCACCCCCTCGTCCCCCACCCTTGCGGGAAGGCCAGAGCCGCTGATGTGGCAAATGGGCAGGAATCCAGGGGCGTCGAGACTTGGAGGGGTGAGACCTACGGGGCGCACCTGCTGGGAAGGGCCAGAGGTGGTCCGGGGAGGTCTGCAGGACGTAGGGTTCATTCGGGTCTCCCTGAGTGGGAGAAAGAACTGCAAATCTAAAGAAACAAAGGAAAAGAAAACAAAACAAGACACCGCCGATCAGAAAGCAGCGCCCCTTCCTTATTCACCCAACGTTAGCCAAGCTTGCGGTCTTTGCGGGAATGAGTTTCCGGACCACCGAAACCCTAAGCGTGGGGCTGTCCTTCTGTGTGTCCCCGCCCCCGTGAGGTGTCACAAGCACAGCTGATATAAGGACCTGGCCCCGGGGAGTCGGGTGTCTGCTCCGCCGGGAGGGAGACGCGCTGCCGAAGAGCAGCTCGGTCGGGTAAGGAGGCTCCACCATCCCTCGCTGCGTCCTCCCCAAGCGCGCGCGTTCCCGCCGGGCTGCAGGAGGGCCGGGGCGGGTCCGGACACTGCCCAGCGGGCTCCTTGCCTGCTCGCTCGGGAGATCCCAAGGACAGCGGGTTTGGGGGGACCCGGGACCCGGACGTCTTGGAGCGCGGGAGAGGCACTAAGCTGCGAGGCCTAAACCTTCCCAAACCCAGCGTGGTCAGTGTCCAGGTTATTAGAAGGGACTGAGATCTCAAGCTTTGCCTCTAAATCCGGGGCTGGGCACGCAGTACCAGCACTGGACCGGGGGTGGGGGAGGGGGGTGGAGGCAGGTCACAAAGTTGCCAGTGTAGTAGAGCGAAACTTGACTGTCATTAAAAGCCAGAGAGAATCCTTCATGACTAGTGCAGGGGGAGGAAGAGGATACGCGGCGGAGGGGCTGTGGCGGCAGCTCCTCAAATTCTACCCTCGGACTCGGGGTGGTGTTGATGATGCTAGTGGTGACCTGCAGAGACTTCGGGAGGAGACGGGGGTTGGTCTCTGAAGTTTGCTTGGCCTCGCCGGGCTCTGGGCTAATCCTAACCCTAAGGGAGCCTTCACCGGGGAAAAAGAAACTGAGCCCTTATCAGACCTGGATGGGCGAAGAGTTGGTGGGGCTGGATGCCAAGCGAGCAGCAGCAACATCCTGTTTTGAAAGTGTGCATTTAAATGCCTCGAGACTTTTAAACAGGAGAGTTTTAAATGGGTTAGGAAGATGAGTCATCTCAAGTTTTGCTATCTCCATGCAAGTGGAAGAAGACCGAAGTCATGACCCGCTTCTGGCCTGATTATGAAAATTTACAAATGTTTTTATCTATCAGAAAACAGAAATCGATTTCAGTATTATTGTCAGGGCAACGGGACATTAAATTAACAACCACTCATTATTAAAATATCCCTTAAGATTAGTAGACATGTTCACAGGCTAGAACAATAGTCTGAAGACCTCCCGTCCTAGAGGATTACTTTTTTAGAGAAAAAAATCTCCACGAGCAATTTCGTTTATTTATGGGGGGGGCGTTGCTGGGATCGAACTAAGAGTCTTCCGCTTGCTACCCAAGTACTCTACCGCTTGAGCTACATCTCCAACCCCTCCATGAGCAATTTCGTGAAGCCCCGATACTTTCGGCACCGGAGATATGTTAGCAGAAAATTGCATAAAAGCAGTTATCTACCTGAGGATAAACTCAAGATGAAAATGGGATTGGGCTAGGAAGCAGGGGACCAATTATAAGTCTGCTCTAATTGTACAGGGAGGAGAAGTGGACTAGGAGTGGAAGGATCTGCAGCTCCAGGCCATGAGGTGCCTTCATTCTTTCCTTGTAATAGTAAAAAGCAGTTGTGTCTGGGAGGAGATGCTCTTCGTCCTAGCTTTCTGTGTTATTCAGAACGATATTCAGAGGGCTCCCTCTTTTCATAAAGCAGGTAGAGGTGTTTAATGGCTCTTGAGGCAAACCAGAGCTTATGAAATTCCTCTGACTGGGTACATTCTGGACTGAGGCCAAACATAATATTCCTCTCCAGACCTGAAAACTGCTGAATACTGTCTAAAACAACGTGGTCGCCCCGAACACCAGCAGCCTGGCTGAACACAACCTCTGTTTCTCCATGAGTCTTAATTGATGTCATGGCTCTTAAGAGTGCCAGCTTATAACATCCTCGGTCTTCTACTCTCCTGCACAAAATTGCCACATCTCTGGGCAGATAGCCACACTGGAACAGTCTATGACATCTTTCTGCCACATAGTCTGCTATTTGGTCTCTTGTCAGGTCGGTCTTTGTCTCATACACCCCAGGCAGAGCATGGCGCACATCGCTTCCTCACAGGCAGCCTCCTGGAACAATGAGAATGTATCTGGAGACATGTTGGGAGGAGGGTCTTCTTTGATCCTCTTCATTTCTTCTTTCATGACCTTCGCTATTTCCAGAGCACAGTGGACCCCACTGGTGATTGTTTTCCGAGGAAACTGAGCAGAAGGAGGAGGGAGGCCACTGACATCTGCATGATGGACTTGGAAAGGGTCCAGGAAAAGCCAGAGGATCCCGTGGTGACGGTCTTCACTCCTAGCCCCCTTCACCTTTGGGTGGGTGATGTTCCTAGCTTTCATGTACCTACCAATCCCCATATTTACTGCAGAAACCCTCAGTCTCGTCCATCACAATGTGTTGAATTTTGGGGAATTCCCCTTGCATGAAGGTTTTCCGGGTCACAACTTGACAGGTGGTCTGTTGGCTGTAAGAATGAGAAAGAGAACAGTGTTGCGGGCCTACAAACAAAGAAAACACTAGCATTTACTAATCTCTGTACTGAAATCAACGGTCAACTCTGCTCTGCGGGCTGATTGATCAAGCCTGAACACCACAAAACTGCCCTACTTACAAGTTACCTGATAGAATGCAGAATTTCGCATTTGACTCCTTGGAGTCATCTAGTTAAAATTGTATGTGAAACTTTCATTATACAAAATAAGTAGAATTTGTTGTTTCTATTAATAATCTATTTCTGGCCCTTGAGAATCCCTGAACAGAAAATCCTCACAGCTAAAGGAAATAGCAAAAGTAATTTGCACCTGTTACTACCATTTCTGTGCTTTCTGTCCTTTGAAGAGTTGGAGAATAGCCACCCAAAGGTATATCATAATCTTTATATTCAAAAGAGACATGAGCCAATTCAAATTCTTCTAAATCAAACATATTTCATAATTTACTTGAAGTATAAAACTAGAAACTTCTTTAGGTTTTGGTAAGGAAAACACCAAAATGTTGCTGAGTTTCATCAAAGAGAACAACAAATCTACAAAGATATGCTTCTCTTTTTAGTTCAATTTTCCTATTCCCCTCTTAACAAATTTGGTTGTTTCCTACCTTCTCTGATTTGGATCCAAATAATAGCACCCTTTCCTACGGATTCCCTGATTTTACATAAGCAGGTCCTGGGACTTTACACCCTGTGCTTTGGTTCATAGCTATTTATGTTCTTCTCTTCCGTTTTGGACCGTGTGGGCTCTTGAAGAAAAGCAGTGATTTTTACCCATCTCTGTTTCCTCTTCACATTAGAAGTTGACTGCGGAAAATGTTTAACTTAACCACAAAGCTTAATAACAAACCTTAGCACAGTTTCCAGGATCCTTTATAATCTGGCATCTGCCTCCTTTCCAACATTCCTACCATCCAACCCTACTTCCACGCTGCTCCAGTCGAGACTACTCTTCCAATTCTGTAGTCTCTTTGCCTTTGAACTGGCTATGTCCTTTGCCAAAAAAGCCTTCCCCATTTTATTTACTCCTCTTACTGGTTTCGTAAGAGTGTTCCCAAGGGTCTCCTTCAACATGGAGTATTTTCTAAGCCACCTCTAGTCTAAGTTAAAATAAGGATATCTTTATTATTATACAACATTTGCTATTTTTTTCTTTGCAGTACTAGGGATTAAACCCATGGCCTTGCACAAAGCCCTCTTATTTTTTTTTTATTTATCCCCATCCTCTTTCATTTTTAAATTTTGAGACAGGGTCTTATCAAGTCACCTAGGCTGGCCTTGAACTGGTGATCCTCTTGTCTCTGCTTCCCAAGTAGCTGGGATTACAGGCATTGCCACAGTGTCCAGCTTTGTATTATTTTTTAATGGCAAGGTCTTCAATATGTTTTCCCCTCCAACACTAAATGTCACACAACACACTGACTAACATATAAATTCTACTCAAAAAAATTTGTTGAATAATACACGAATCAAGCAAAAAAAAAATCAAAATGAATTTGCCTTCATCTGCTAAATTGTATGATGAACACATTATTTTACTAAATTGAAAGCTAGAGATTTAAATCAACCAAGGTGGCATGCTTTCTCAAAATTATTGATTCAGAACCAGTCAAACAGATGAAAATATTTTATCAATAAAATTAAATTGTGTTTAGCCGGGAGGCATGCTGGTGCGCACCTGTAATCCCAGCACTCAGGAAGCTGAGCCAGGAGGATTGCTACAAGTTCAAGGCCAGCCTGGGCTACGAACCGAGACCTTGTCTCAAAAAAACAAACAAGCAAGCAAACAAAAAACCCCAATGAATAAACAAATAAATAAATACATAAACTGTGTTTAAAGTCAAGGTCGTGCTAGGTGTAGTGACCTTATGACTTTAAAACATTAAGTATCAAAAAAGTGTATTTAAAGCAAGACAGCTTCATTTCTACTTTTCTTAGACTTGAGGCCATGGATTGTGAGAAAAATATTCCTAGTTTTATAAATTTAAACTTACGCTTACCTGGCTTGTTTGTAATGAAATGTTTAAGCTCAAACATTATAAATTACCCATTTGTATCTCAACTACCTGATCATTTGGAAATACTTGTTTGATTAGGATTCTTGCACTTATGTGGCAAAGAGGTACTGAAGAGACCTAAACTGAAAACACAAATTACTTTTGTGGCACTGTTGAAAAGACTAAATATATTTTTTAAAGTTTAGATGGTAAAACGCTTACGCCACGAAATCCCATAAGGAGTCACTTTCACAGACATAGAGGATCTCTTTCAGTTTACAACGGACCAAGTCCTTAATTTTCTCCATCATCTTTATGGCTAGGGCTGTCCTCCTGGTTCCTGGCAAGCAGTGGACAAACAGCTCCTGAGCACAGTGAGTCGCCCACAAGGGCCTGTAAAAGTCCTCCACTTCATCCTCACTGGCAAGGCTGTACGACTCGGGGTAGGGCACAAGAGAGTCAGCAGGTCTGCACTGTGCGGTGCTCAGGTGCCTCAGCCTTGGAATGACGCACACCTTCCCCGTGTAGCCACCAACAGTTTGCAGTTTCTGCTTTAGCTGACAAGCAGCGCCTCGGATATATCCAAGTCCTCCCTTCCAACTGGGGTCTACTAAGATTGTATAGAGTACCAGGGGGCTGTTAACTGCTATCAGGAGAGCGTCACACAGAACCTTCTGCTCGTTCCTTAAGCCAATATCACCAGCCCAGCTTCTAGAAAATATCACAATTCCCTGAGAACAAGGATAGATCTGTGTCTTCATTAATTCCTCCAGTCCCTTAGGATCTGAGAATAGCTTCTTACAGAGGGATTCTGGTTTAAAATGTATTCCTTCCTGTGTCACTGAAAATTCAAGGAAGAAAAGTAAGTTACCAAAATATTAAAAAAGCATAGGGTAAGTATTCCCACAGCAGGGCAGGGAGAGGGGTTTCCTGGTTGCAAAAAGAACGTCCCCTCCTCATAGCCCAGGGATGTGACCAGTTCTTATTTCCAACAGCTCTAGCACAGGGGAAAGCTACCAGGAGGGGTCGTCAGAGAACAGCCTCCTGGCACCTTTTTCTTGACCCAGGTCCGCAAATGCAGGGAAGACACTCCCTCCTGTTAGGGGCCGTGACCCTGATGCGCCATTCGGAAAACTAAGAGCTTTCCTTGATGATAGTGATTCTTAAGCAGAGGCAATTTTGTCCCCTACCTGGAGAACATTTGACAATGTCTGGAGAAGTTTTGTTAGAAGTAGAGGGATGTTATTGGTATCTAGTGGGTAGAGGCCAAGAAGGCACAAGGCATACCCTCTTCCCCCAACAAAGGATTATGTGACTCAAATGTCACTAGTGCTGAGGTTAAGAAACTCTGCTTTAGAAGGTGTTCAGGTGACCCCATAGCTCCTTCTCTACTGAAAGCCACACAGCAGCTCTCTTACAGTAGAGAATCAAGGACTATCCAGCACTCTCAAGTTTGGAGGACAAAAGCTATATGTGACCTGAAGCCCAAAAGCCCACAGAAGTACAGTGGGGATTTGGTGACTGGGAAACAAGATGTATATTTTTTTCAGGACATCTGTTAAGTCCTGTATTTGGTTTTCTTTCTCTTTCTTTTTTTTTTGGGGGGGGGATCAAACTCAGGGCCTTGCGCTTGCTATGCAAACACTCTACCACTTAAGCTAAATCCCCAACAAGCCCAACATTTGGTTTTCCTTAAGAAGAAATACCAATTCCTCCAAAAATTTTTTCAGTCCTGAGATTTGAACCCAGAGCCTTGCACATGCTACACAAATGCCGTACCAGTGAATCACACCTCCAGCCCGCAACTTAGTTTTACAAAACAAATAGTCCCCTCAACTGAACTCAAGAGGGAATACCTGGAAACAAACGCTGTTGCAGAGCCCTCTTAAAGTCTGGGGCTTTTACGGGGTGTGCTGGGCTTCTTGGTGAAGATGCAGCTGATGAAATCAGGTGAGCGCCGTAGTCTGCGGCCAGACTGGAAGGAGCTGAACAATTGCAAGGAAAGTTGTTTCAGACAAAAATACAAGTACAAGGACTGTTTTTTGCTCCTCCTACCAGGGACATGAGACGTGTGTGGTGTCTGAGTTGCTGTCACACTTGCTATCAGTTTGTGTGTCAGGAAATGAAGTCCGGGTACTGCCGCAGGAGTCATGCGTATTTTAGCTCATGTATGACTCATCTTGGGTGAGTCATTTCACTTCTCATGCAAGAATGAGAGAGATAAAAATCCCTAAATTTCCTTCCAATGCTAGTATTTTAATCCAGGTTATCTTTAAGAGGAAAAGACCTCCTGTGGGGGTTAGAGAGATCACGTACAAGTTTTTATCATACGGTTATTGTTTCAATCTCTATGCAAGGTTAGATGGAAATGAACATGGTAGGTTCTCTCGTTTGGGGTTGGGGTGGGGGTTTAGGACCAAATTTAGGACAAGAAAAAGAATGATCCAATAAAATTCTCTATTCACTTGAGTTTTGATCTAATGATCCAAGTTTCTTTTATCGAACTTGGAAACAGCCCGATGGAAGGCAAGCTCATAAACTTAGTTTAGTCTACAAGACTTTCACAAATTGATTAGGAATCACCCAGGCTGATTCCAAACAAAACTATGAGGGAAGTAAAAACACTCTCTTCCCATTGCCATCCCCTATCATAGTACCACCTTTTACATCATTTCCCCAAGCCAGTGATAAAGGCATTAGATCTTAATATTACTAAAACAGTTCAAATTTGTCGAAAATGTTTCCCTTGAAAGACTTAGTGCAGAGTCATTCTTAAACAATGTTTCTCTGAAGATCATCTTTAGAGTGAGACTTTCTATTTAGACTAGGAAAATCAGCCTGCAAACTTTTTTCAAAGTCTTTACAGTGCACAAAAGAAAACTTTCACTAATTCGTGGTTGATGGTGTGTACTACAACTTTCCCCAAACAGACTGAAATCTAAGCATTTCTTGATGTCAAAGCTTCAGGTTCTGAGTTTTTAGACCTAAAAATATTACTTCCCTATCATGGGAGGACTTTTTTAAACAAAAATAAATTCTATTTTTACCTAGAATGTATGTCTGAATACCCAAAAAAGAGAAAGGGGGCCCCTCCCCGATGACTGGGCAATGACTTTCCCCTTCTTTACCTGACTGAATGTCCAGCATCATGAATACCCACTGCTCAGCCGTCAGCCTGGTGACAGATTTGTCACTTATAATCCAGGAATCGGGGGCCTCTGCAAACACTACGCAACAGAAGGGCTTCACTTGAACCACGCAGACATAACCATACAGGGCATCTTTTTGGTACACATTCAAGATTTTGGTAGTGAACTTCACCTTGGGCTTCTCACAACAGAAGTGGAATGTAGGCAGTTTTCTTATGCAGTTTTCTATTTTTTTTTTAATACGTCAGGATTCACCTTTTCTCTCTTACATCCAAACACTTGTTTGCTCTTATCATCGACCCCAATAATTAGGTATCCCCTTGAGTCTTGGCAAATGCAGAGACATAACGAGGCAGCATCTCTTTAAACCGAGGTACAACCTTTTTGGTAGTGAACCTTTTAAACTCGACATGTGTTGATTCCGTGAAGTTGAGCTTCTCCTTATATGTGAGTTTATCCTTTTTTAAAAATTCCAAGGCAGACATCTTTATATCTTCTTCTTCCTGAACATATTTTTTGAGAACTTTCTGAGGACGAAACTTCGGTCTACCTCTTTGGGCTCTATGTGCCTTCTCTCTTAAAAGCTCCAGGGCACTGCTGGCACTCAAGTTGATAGCAGAGGTCACATCTCTCTGATATAAATTGGAACGCAAGCTGCAAATCCTCAGTGGGAGGCTGAAAACATCTGGGTTCCATGACTTTACAAAAATCAGGAGATCCTGTCCCTGCTGCATGTAGTCGAGGTACTTTTGTGAACCTGAAGGAAGAAGCTTCTGAAATGAAGTCTCCAAATCCTGCCCCAGCCCATGGCATTGGTAACTGTAGGCTTTATCGTCAACCTCTGCTTTGATCACACCCCCTCCGGAAGTTAGCAGTGCACAGATAGCCTGGATGATTTTTGAATTCTCAGTTCTCTTCAAACAGCTATTGGTCATCTTCTTCCTCTTCTCTTCTCCAAAAGTAATTCTGCCCACTTTCACGACGACCTCAGCGTAGACCATTTCCGTATCAGTCTCGTGACTCTCCATCTGGGTGGCCCCTCTGCACCCCAATCAGTGATAGAAAGGTGTTCCTATAAATAACCGAGAGAGAAACACTGTTTCTACATTAGCGAGAACCCTGCAGAAGACGATATTTTCTTCAAAGCTATAAGTTATTGGAGATACGTTTTAACATTGGAAATAGTACTTGATATTACTATTTTCTGACAACATTGCCAAATATCCTTGGCCTTTGTGCATAAGCATAGATAAAAGTGAATGATTAACATTCGCCATAGTGAAAAATTATATTGCTGAAACTGTCAGCCATTTTCACTTAAAATCAGGAAATGATAGCATTGAGCCCAGAGGTGAAGGGCATGGGCTGGCGAAGAGCCAAAGTTACAGAAATGAAGTTGAAATCAGAGGATGCTCCTGTTTATAATTCAAAGGCGAAAGAGCAGTAGAGAACTAAGGAATATACATATTACAGATCTTGATTTTTTTTTTTTTTGGGTGCTGGGAATCGAACTCAGGACCTTGTGTTTGTGAGGCAGGCACTCTAACTACTGAGCTAAATCCCCAGCAACAGAGCCTGATATTAAAACGTAAAATTTTGCAGCAAATGTAACCCTTACATACGGCAAATGTACTAATAAAAAGAAAAATTATAAAAGTGGGTAGAAAAAGACATAAAAAGAATTAAGATGTGTGAAGTATACTTGTACCATGTCCATATGATTAATGTAATCATCATGTACCACAAACATGTATTAATAAAAATAAATTTTTTAAATTAAAAAATAAGATATACAATTTTTGTATTTAATGTGCCATTTAAAAAGACTTATTCTAAAGAGAAATCTACGAGTAAAAGACCAGAATAAGAAAAATAAATGAACACAAGTGAAATATCTTTCAAAATGTGTACAATATCTACCCTGGATATACCTCTATGGTATTTTCAATGATCATCATGAAGCTCTGTGGAGTGTGAGGGCTATGTAGCTTATCTGTTTGTATATGTAACTAATATATCATAGTAAAGGGCAATGTTTTAAACCAAAAAACAAAATAAAAGAAAAGGCTTTTTCTACTCCTGTAACATTGTCAATGGATACCAAATCCAGAAGGGTTTTTTTTTTAGCTCATCACACTTTTTGTTTGTTTGTTTTGGTTTGTTTTTTGAAACAGGGTCTCACTATCTAGCTCAGGCTGTCCTTCAACTCGCTATGTAGTCCAGGCTGGCCTTGAACTCTCGGTGACCCTCCTGCCTCAGCCTCCTGAGTGCTGGAATTACAGGCGTGCGCCACCACACCCAGCTCTCCACACATTCTTATAAATTCTAAAAATGCATTTCTTTTTGTATAATGTGATGAGGGAATAGGGATTTTCTTTCCCTTCTAATAGCCTTATCTGTGCTACGGGAATCTCTAAAATTTGGAAAAGTACATAAGCCTTCGAGGCATGGGCATTAAACTGGCCAACCCTCCTTTTGCTTCACAGACCAGCGAACAGCCACCTAAATTTAAATTAGAGGTCTAGGGGTTGGGGACTTAGCTCAGTGGTTAGAGTGCTTACCTAGCAAGCACAAGGCCATGAGTTTGATCCCCAGCACCCAATACATACATAAATAAATAAATAAGAGGTCTGAAGCAAGTATTTCAGAAAGCACCCCCTTGCCTTTGATTTACTAACTCAAGTCAAAGGTCTTGCTCTGAGAGAAGAGCACCTGTCATTGCCTTGTGTGATGTTTGCAAAGCAAGGTCCCTGTGGGTGTTTATCCTCAGAAGAAAGAGCAGGCATCCAACAGGACAGGTATCCTCCTCTGACACTAGTTTGCTCTTGGTTACCTTCTCACTTCTTTATACAAACCAGAATCCACCTGGGGATCTCTTTCAGTCTGTGAGCTTCCCCCACACGTACATGTAAATGTGGTATTTTATGGATCCTTAAGGAAACTTCTCATAACATCTTATTTATATTATAGAATCATACAAGTCTTGGAAGGAACTTTACAAATCTTCCATCTGATTCTTAAATTCCTTCTGTAATACTCCCACCTCCCAAGAAATGAACATTTCCAGTGACTAGTAGTGTATGATTTTCTACAGTCATCCATTCTAATTTGTAAAGCTGTTGAATAAGGATATAATTGTATAAGTTTCAGAGTCTTTTATTTTCAGGTGTAAGTTTTGTTACAGTTTATAAAAGATATTTTCCTACTTAGACCTCAGGGCTACAAATAAGTGTGATTCCAGCAGCTTCTATTCTTGATATTCAAAAAGTTCATACTCTCTAAATTGAATGTGAGTTTATTCAGCAGAAAGAATGTGTTTTTCCCTTTTAAATTCTGACAAATTTGCCGGGTGTGGTGGTGCACGCCTGTAATCCCAGCACTCAGGAGGCTGAGGCAGGAGGAAAGCTGCAAGTTTGAGGCCAGCCTGAGCTACATAGTGAGCTCGAAACCAGCCTGAACTACATCGTGAGACCCTATCTCAAAAAACAAACAGACAAAAAAAAATTCCGACAAATTCTACCTAATGTTTTAAAAGGCAAGGGGAAAAGATAAAATTATATAACAATGTGGGGAAGTTGTGGTAAAAGAATTAAAACTCACTTGCAAAATAAACATGCTTATGGTTAAAAAATAGTGAATTATATTTTCTGACAGCTAGTAATGCATTATCTTTTAAAGTAGTTCATTCTACTTTATGGCAGCTTTTATTATTATTATTTTTTGTGTTTCCTTTTGCCGCTTTCATTCTGCCTCTGACTTTGGTCTGAATGTCTGCTTTCTGTCCCGGCCCCTGTTGCCCTGTGATAGCAGACTGGGAGGAGGAGGCACTCTACCCGACACTCCAAGTCTTCGTAACACTGACCCGCTGAGGAAGACTGATAAAGACGCAAGAAGACCTATGTGGGAGCAGATTAGCAGGCCAGGCTCTGACCTCAGGGAGTGAATCAGGTCCTTGTAACAGGAAAACTCAGGGGTTTTCAAGTGAGCGGCCAGAGTTAAATTTACAAGCTCTAAAGGCCTGAGCATCAGTTGCACACATCACACAAGCACCGCTGCCCTGGTTAATTTTGTTCATGGGCTCTACATTCACTTTAAATTAAGCTTTGCTGCACACAGTCATTGAGAGCAATATTAATTTATTTCATTACCTCCCAAATTGCTTGCTCTAATCGATTCACTTTTATTCTTTCTCCTTTTATTCTTGTTCCCTGATAGCATAAGACCCAGCCTAGAAAAATGCACTTAGATAAGGCGCTGACTAGATCTGGTTGGAGGTAATTTTTCATTTTATTTATTTTACTCCCCTTTCTTTTCTTCAACTATACTGTATTTAATGGCTTACAATGAGCATTAATTGTTTTTATAATTGAAAACAAGTAGCAAAAACAAACAGATGAGAGTTAAGTGTCTCATCTGGAGTTGTTGCCTAAACTAGTTCACGCTTCTTGGAGCAGACTAACCAATGGCCAGCTGCTGCTGTTGTTCTTGTAAGAAACTTGTAAATGTTTTGTTACACAGAAACGTGGTCTATTCAGATGTGATTCGGGATCTTGTGATGGAGAAATGGAGTTAATCCCAAATTACTTGGAGGATCTTAAACCCAATCACAAGAGATTCATAGGAGAGAGGGAGAGAGGATTTGATCTACACAGAACACGAGGAAGCAATGTGATCATAAAGGTAGATATGGGAGTGACTTAGCCACAAGCAAAGGGATGCTGGCACTTACTAGAACCTGGAAAAGAACAGGAATGGCTCCTCCCAACAGTATGGTTTTGTTGTTGTTGTTGTTTTATTTTTGTGCTATTGAGGATTGAACCCAAGGTCTGACCTACATCCCCAGCCATATTTACATTTTATTTTGAGACAAGATCTTGCTAAGTTGCCCAGGCGGGACTTGAACTTGTGATCCTCCTGCCTCAGCCTCCCAAGTACTGGTATTACAAGCTTGTGCCACTTTGCCTGGCTCTCCTAGAGTTTTTGGAGTGAGCAGGGTCTTTCTGACACCAGAGGCCTGGTGAAACTGATATTAAAGTTCTAGCTATAAAAGATCTATTTAAAAAAGAAAATACACAAAAAAATAAAAAATTTAAAAAATAAATAAATAAAAAATAAAAAAAATGAAAAAGAAAATACAGGCCTGGTAGTGCATTCCTGTAATCTCAGCATACTGGGAGATTGAGGCTGAGGAACACAAATGCAAGTCCAGCCTAGGCAATTTAGTGAGTCCCTGTCTCAAAAAAAGAAAAAAAAAAAGTCCGCTGTGGTGGCTCAAGCCTGTGGAGGATCACCATGAGTTCAAGGCCAGCCTGGGCTAAACAGTGAGTTCAAGGCCAATCTGAAGTACATATTGAGATGCTATCTCAAGAAAATAAAATTAAATTAAAAATAGAAACAAAATATTAGGCGAACAGGTGTGAGGTGACGTGGGAGGGTGTGGGATGGTGTGAGAACCTGTGGGAAAGGTGAGGGAAGGTGAGGGGAAGCTGGGGGCAAGTGAGGGGAAGAGCACGGGGATGGGGTGTGCATGACAGGATGGCCTGCAGAAGACAGGCAGAAGGAAGCAGCAGCCTTGAGTAGCCACACTTATGTTCAAAGCCCGACACTGGGCTTTAGGACCTGGGCAAAGAAAAAGAAAAACATTAGACTGGGGATGTAATTCAGTGCAAAGGCCCTGGGTTCAGTCCACAGTACCACTAAATAAATAAATACCCACTGGGTGTGGTCATGTAGGTTTGTAATCCCAGCTACTTGGGAAGGTGAAGGCCGGAGTTTTGCAAGTTAAAGGCCTGCATGGACAATTTAGTGAGACCTTGTCTCAAAGTAAAAAAAAAAACAAAAAGGGGCAGGGATATAATTCGGTGTAAAGGCTCTACATTCAATTTACAGTAGGAAAAAACAAAAAAAAAACCACACATTTTTTGCTGTTTTAAACCACAAGTTTGTGATAATTTTTTATTTGTTACAGCAGCCACAGGAAACTAATATACTTCTATCTCTCTCTAATAAATCAAACCAGTAATCAATTCTATGTTTCTACTTCAAATTTGTTTTTGAGTTTTGTTTGTTTTGTTATTTGGGCCAGGGTCTTGCTAAATGCTAAATTGCCCAGGCTGGGCTGAAGTTTACGATCCTCTTGCCTCAGCCTCCCAGAGTGCTAGGATTACAGTCAGGCACCCCCACGCCCGGTTTGTACTTCAATTTGTTTATGATGGCTTGATATTCTTAAATAGGTCTCTAGACAGTCTTATTTTATCTTTTTAACTTGAGGCTTCTACTCCAACAAAGTTCTGCTTTGGCTGGCATTACCCTTTGCACACGTTTGGCTGAAGTTTCCAGAATAGGAAACTTCAGGTACTTCCATTCAGATACTTTGACATATGACCAACCAACGACACAGTAAACTTCTAAAGGTGCAAGTTTAACTCCTTTTTATTCATGTCACTCCTGAATTCAGTCTCACTTTTGGTCCTACTATCTACCTTAATTCTCAGCCTCACTTTCACACTGAAATCTCTCTGCTATTATTTACTTTCAGAAGGATAAAAATGACCACCATTCACTGGAAATGCATTACTAGATTCAAGGGACCATGTTGAGAGCTCTGTGTTCTGCAGGGAAACTGAGATAACATAGCCAATAAGTGGAAGACCGCAGGGTTAAAACCACGTCTGCCTAACTTAAAAGGTCTTATTTCTTTCACTGCTTTTTGAGCTGGGGATTCTGGATTGCTGGGGAGCTTTCAAAATTTTAGAATTCTCCCTGGGTACCTTCTCTTTCCCTCTAATCAATCGGATAAACATTAATTGGGCAAGAGAACTACAAACTAGTTTGTTATTTCCTTCTTATTCCTCTACAGTCCATTATGGGAGATCAAATCAGCAGAAAGGGGCATAATGTAAAAGATGAGCAAAGTGGGTTTCTTTTCCTTCTCCAAAGCTCCTTGGCCGTGTCTCCTGGATATGAAGAGTTAGGTTGTCAGGACAAAGAGGACCTCACATCTTGGCTTTGGTATATCTAAAGTAAATGTTCCTTGTACAAAGCAGCTTGAAACAGTAGTGTGGACAGTGTTTTTCCTTAGGTCTTGTGAAAATTATCTGGGAATTCTGTTGCTTGAAGAACCAGAGCCAGAACTGGAGCCCCCAGTTTATGTAAGATGCACTCATTCACTAAGCATTTTGGTCTCTCAGTTGTGATAGTTATGGTGCGGCCTGCATGTTCACCACACACAAACTGTCAAGTGCCCTAGCTAAAGGACAAGGGTTGCTCTCTTGACCACCAGGGGAGTGGAAATGTATAGATACCATAGTGACCAGGGGCCACAGTTGCTGCTCTGCCAGTCCATCACCTGACCCTGGGTAAGTTTTCATCATTCTTTCTTTCACTCGGTTGGCTATTTTGGGGTAGCGAGGGAGTTCAATTCTTTACTCTGATGTGTCCTAACTATGAGACATTGGTTAAGCTAATCTAAACCTCAGAACCCACTTGTCAAAGTTGGAGGTAATAATGGTGCTTTCTCTGCTCAGTACTTGTGAGCATGAACTGAGTGCCTGATATACAATGTCACCTGATCATTCAATAATCAATTATTGAGCAATTACTATGTTCCAAATGTGGTGCTTTGGAGCTTTCCACCAAAATAAAATTTACCATTTAGTGACTGCCACATCTGGGCCAGATACACAACTTTCATTCTCTCATATAATCCTCATAACAACGTGCAAGCCGTGTATTATTTTCACCATCTTATAAATGACAAAGCAGTTCAGCACTGTATGAGCAGAGCGCACCAGGTACCCTGAGCAGTGACACTAAGAGAATCAGAGCAGTTCCCAAATGACAGGATGGGTGAGCTTGGAACCTGCCAGAAAGAATGCACCAGGTTGAGAAAAGGAGATAGAAATGGAAAGCATAAATCGGGCAGAGGAAACAGCATGTGCAAAGGCACATTCTCTTCACTGTTCTGTACAAGGAAGGTCCTGCATGGTCTGGTACAGAGAAGTCTCCTTTCCCCTCCATTTTCCGTTTCATTTTTTCATGTCAGTCTGTATGTATCTGACACTCACTGCAATCCTCATTTGCCTTTCTTTTGTACCTCTCCATTTCCACTGCAAGTCTCATTTATGTTCTCTCACCTTGCAATAGCTTCCCTTCTGCTTCCACTAATCTAAATACGGTTGCAGATTGAGTTCTCTTAGGTACAGATCTGGTCACTAACTCTAAAATCTTCGATTCTCTTTCCCTAGAGTAATCAGGACCACAGAGCCAACAGCCAGTATCCTTAGCAAAGCCCTGACCTATTTTTTGCAATATCCTACCACTCCTTTTCTTTAACACTGACATTAATCCTTAAACTTTAAAATTTTTTTCCAGTACTGGGCATTGAACCCAGGGCGTTTTGAATTACACCACCACCACCTCCAGCGCCGCACCTTTTTGGAAATAGTGATCTCGCTAAACTGCCCAGGCTGGGCTCAAATTTGTGATCTTCCAGCCCCCAGCCTCTCAGAGTACTGGGATTACAACCTGTGCCGCCATGCCCAGCTGGTTCTCAAACTTTGGTGTGAATCAGAATCGCTCCTGATAAAATTACTAAACCTGGCCTCAATCTGCAAATATCTGATGGGACAGGTCTGGGTTGGGCCCTAAGGACTGGGGTGGGGGTGCCGTTTGCTTTTACGCGGAAGGATACCTGTATTATAACAGGTTCCTCTTGGTGTTCCTAACCTCACGGAATTTCGAGAAGAACCTCACCAAATACACCACCTTTACTTAAATTTGGTAAATTCGCTTTCTTAGCTAATTCGTGAGTGTGAAGTTTTCCTTCTTCCAGGATCACATAATGCGCAAATCCTGCAACGATCCAGATGAAATTCTTCTCTTTCTGGCTCCCCTTTACTCTCTCTATTTAGCTGCACTTTTCTTGTAGCACTTTGTGTGTGCGCGCTGCGCTGAGGATTAAACTCAGGGCCTTCACACTGAGTTACATCCCTAACCTTTTTTATTTGTTTAAATTTTATTTATTTGCGATAGGGTGTCGCTAAATCACCCAGGCTGGGCTCTAATGTGTGATCCTTCTGCCTCAGCCTCCCAAAGTGTTGGGTTTACAGGCATGTGCCACCATGCGTGGCTATGTTTGTAATCTCAGCATTTGGACTTTACTCCTGCCTTTAAACCCTTCCTAAATAAGAAGATACCAGAAATGTCCAAAAGCCCGGCCAACCAACGCGTTCCTCCTGGATTTGGAGGGCCACCCTCATTTGTGACTCCGCCCCAACTCCTAGTTCTCGGCGGGAATCTGGGACCAACTAATCCGGTGGGGTCACAATCTGAATTAACAGGGCACACATACTACGATCCCGCCGCAGAGGCCCTTCTCTAGTTATAAAACTAGGCACGGGCAAAATCACTCTGTCTAACAGTTGCCCCGAGGTCGGGGGGGCAGAGAACTGTAGACAGAGAGGGGGAAAAAAAAAAACAAAACGATTACTTGAACACAAGCGACTGGACGCTCAGAATTGACGCCACGACACAGTGAAAAGACGCAAAGGTACGTCGGCTGTGCCGCAAGCTCCACCCCTGACGTTCTCCTTGGCCCCCGATTGGTTGTTCTTATACAAGTCCCGCCCCCTAGTGTTGCCCACATGATCCTCTGGCTGCCCTAGGATTGGTTGTTTGGTTAGAGCCGCGCTGGGATGTGGGATGCCGGCCTGGTGTCTAGGCTCAGAAGAGCGGACGCGGGAAGCGAGTTTGCGTGCCGTCCTTCTC
The DNA here is from genome assembly GCA_004026905.1 of Hystrix cristata. NCBI lineage: Eukaryota > Metazoa > Chordata > Mammalia > Rodentia > Hystricidae > Hystrix > Hystrix cristata. The sequence continues at coordinate 23,319 of PVJO010000662.1, forward strand.
AGGAAGGGGTCTGTTTGTTTCTCCTGGGCGTAGGAGATTTAGGAGTTAGAAAGCTGCTTGCTGTATCCTGCTGGGGGTTGGGGGTTGTGCACTGGCCTCTGCCTTATTTCTGTACTCCTACAAGGATGGCTTCTGTCTTTCCTGAAGTGGTCGGGGTTTGATCCTGAGGTCGGGGTTAAAACCTGAGGATCTGTTGTGTAAGGCATTGGCTGCCCCGCGCAGGAATCTGCGCAAAACGCCTTGAGTTAGAGATGGGGAATGAGGATTTGGAGATGCTTGAAGTATCATCCCTACCCACGTGACATATTGGAGGTAAGTCGGCGTTATAAATTGTACTGATGTGTAAAGTTTAGTAGGGAGTGTCGCCCTTTGAATTAAGCGCTTGCTTTTTGATTGATTGATTGATTGGTGCTGGAGATCGAATTCAGGACCTTGTGCTTGCGAGGCAAGTGCTCTAACCACTAAGCTAAATACCCAGGCCAAGCGCTTATTTATTGAACTCCTATGTACCAGGCACGTAAGACACAGTCCTGGTGGTTTAGGAAATCCTTGTGATTGGACTGCTGGAAAAGATGGAGGAAAACGTGAACTGGTCGAGTAGTTGACATGTAGGGGAAAAAAAGGTGCAATGGGAGTTAGAGGAAAGGATAACTGAGGGGGTTAGTGTGGAAAACAATTTGAGTTTGGGGGTATACTTCTCACATTAGGGACACTTAAGAAAATGGGACATTTGCCTTGCAAGTGCAAGGCCCTGAGTTTGATCCCCAGCACCCCCCCAAAAAAGGCACATTTAAGTATGAAGTGTGATCAAAAATATGATGCTTACCCCCCAAATTTTATTATAGTAAAAGACACATGCCCATTAGTCCCCCTTACTTCAAACACTCTTATCCCATCATCCTTGCCACTTTCTGAACCAGTTCTGGAAGTCCTCTTTTGTGAATGTCTTGTGTTGTCATGGCTGCCTCTCTGTCCTGAATCTATTAAAATGCTTACCTTTATGGTCGTTTTGACTTTGGAGAAGAGCCAGAAGTCGCATGATGCCAGATCCTATTAATAAGGTAGATGAGGACACACCATCTATATATATATATATATTTTTTTTTTTTTTTGGACAGAAATTGCTGTAAATATTTGATTAGTGAGGGGTGATCAGAACTTGCTGTCTGCCATTAATCCTCTTCAGAATAGTCACTCTTGCTTCTAACACTTCCCGTCATTCTTGGCTATGTGTTTGTAATTTTTTTTAACTTAAACAGTCACTGTAGTTTTAGGATCACACCTTGTACTTCTAAAAATATAATTAGGCCTTCTCCTCATGAAAGGAGTGGGGAAGGCCCTCCAGGTGGAGTAAAGTGTATGGTGGCAGAGAACTAGGAAAGTGTACTTGCCATATACGGCAAGAGCAAAGATCTTGAATTCCATGTTAGGATGTCTATTTGTATCTTAAAACACAAAGTGAAACAGGTTCTACAAAACAGATAATAATGTGCTTCCATAATCTGAAGGACAAATTTTCTTTTCCATTGATGGAGCAAGGCAAGGCTTCATTCATAAGGTGGCATTTTGGGGGGGCAGGGTTCACAAACTACAGAGGTAGGATTGAAGTTCGGGAATGGTTTCAACTGAGGGGGAAGAAGGACTTTCTAAATGGAAGACACAAGGTCAAATAGAGCAGGTTTGAGGATTTTAGAATAGTCTGGGTTGGGTTTAACAGTAAAGCACATGTAGTTAGGGTTATGGTATTAAGGATAAGTTTGGGTCAAGATTTTTGTTTTCAATGCTGTGGATTGAACCCAGGACTACTTGTATGGGTCGGCTTTGATACATCTTGAATGCTAAGCAAAGTAATTCAAGTTTTATTCCTGGACCATGGGGAACAATTGAATGCTTGTAATGATAATCACACCTCCATATTTTAGGTTTAGTGTGTTTACGTTGGATGGGCTGGAAAGTGGAGGCAGGACACCCATTGATACAGCAGTGTGGTCTGGTAGAAGGAACGTGAGCTCTAAAGTCAGTGTACATTGGTTCAAAATTAGTATTCCTCATGAGTTTTGTGATTCTAGGTAGTTACTTAATCTCTTTCAGCCTTTGCTCATTTCTATTGTGACTCTGTTTCACCTGAAGGGGATGATGTGGGTCAAACATAGCCCCTTTATAACAGGCACCTGGTTGTTTCCCCTCTATGGAGCTTGGTTGCTAAATGGTGAACACAGACCAACAACTGTCAGCTTTTAAATGTGGAATATCAGTCTGTTGACATTTTAGATGATGGAAGAAAGTATATGGTGCCTCCAGAATTATTTAAACATTGACATTATCATGTTGAATGTTGGCGAGGATGACTTTCCGATGTGTTAATTTTTCATGTCAGCAATAGTACACCACCAGAAGGTGTCATTTGAAATAACTGAAATGAATTCAACTTTCTCATTCTGAAATTGATTACTAGGTTGCAAAATACCCAAACTTTGGCTTGCTTTATCCTGCTCATGGCCTTCCTCACTAATAAAGGGGAGGAACCTGGAAACGAATAGTGGAAAAGTACGTGTATATAAATCTGGCAATCACACCTCAGTTCTCTTTTGGGCTCTGCTGTTAATTTGCTACAGACCCTTGTCAAATCATAGCCTGAGTCTTGGGTTCTTGTATTAGGAGATTCTGATATAAATGAGTATATTTCTTGTTTTAGAGACAGGGTCTTGTTATGTTGCTCAGGCTGGCCTCGTAACTTCTGGGTTGAAGTGAACCTTCTGCTTCAGCCTCAAAAGTAGCTGGAACTACAGGCGCATTCATTGTGCCAGGCATTGTGGCTATTTTTATCTTTACTGGCAACAGAACTACAAATTGAATTTTATATTACATAAACTGTACTCATTTAGTATAAAATCTTTTTTAAAATTTCTGCTTTAAAGCTAGGCTATAAATCCCTTCACAGGGGCTGGGGATATAGCTCAGTGGTTAGAGTGCTTGCCTCACAAGCATGAGGCCCTGAGTTCGATCCCCAGCACCAAAAAAAAAAAAAAAAAAATCCCTTCACAAATATCCCTGAGATTTTATCATAAATGGGAACTGGACTTATTTAAATAAAAAAATTATTTTTAAATGATACATCTGTCTCTACTGTCCTCTGTTTGAAAAACAGGTTCTCTTTGGCATAAAGTTGAAACTTACCTAAAAAGCTCTTTTCCCCCATAGGTAAGCCTAAGTTTTCTTCCATGCTAAATTAGGGCATCCGACTACTCTTAGGTAATACAAGGTGAAATGCAGTGATGCGATGATGAGTGAAGTAGTCTGACCTGGTATTGCCATTGCTTCAGTTTTGGCTTTGACCAGGGTATGATCCCTTAATCTTCTCTCTGAGCTGAATCTCTCTGAGCTGATACGTAAGTGTGTCCTAATCTGTTTGGATGCTGGTTTTATTATCTATAAGAGTGTTTCTTGTTATCCTTTTGAATTACTCATACTTTGATGTTTTCCTCCTTAGGTCGAGATGAAATATCTGGCTTTGAAATCTTCACAGGGGACTACATCATTTCAATCCTGAATCTGAATCACTTCCCTTATTGACTTATTACTGGATTAAAAGTGTTGTAAGGAGCTGGGGATTTAGATCAGTGGTTAGAGTGCTTGCCTTGCAAGCACAAGGCCCTCAGTTTGATGCCCCCTTAAAAAAAGACAAAAAACAAATAAAAGTGTTTTAATTGACTGATACTTGTTTTGGTAAAACCTTTGAGGTATTACAAGGATTTTAAAAATAACCCATTACACATACTCTTCCATTTCAATATTTAGCTGTATCATCTTCATGTTATCAGAATGTACTTTAAATTGCTAAAGGAAAGGTCAGACATGGTGGCAAATGCCTGTAATGTAATCCCAGCACTTAGGAGGCTGATGCGGGCGGATCACTATGAAGTCAGCGTGGACTACGTAGCAAAACTCTGTCTCAAAAAAACCAAAAATAAATAAATAAATGAATTGCTAAATGAGTTAAAGTATTGGAAAAACATGCATCTCAGCAAAGACACAAATTATTTTCATTGTCCTCTATTTTTTCTTTAAACCCATGTTTTCACCAACCTGCCAATCCAGCAGCATAGATTTTGCTACAAAGGCAATTTAAGTGTTTCTGTGGTATTTCTGACACAAGGTTGTAGTCTTGCTGTTGGAGCAGAGGATTTTTGTTCTGTTGGATTAACAACAACAAAAAACCTCAAATGTTAACCAATACAAAAATACCTCAAAAACACAAAGGTGGTTTGTATGGAAATTTATTTTAAATGCTTCAAATAAGATCTGTTTCCACATACTCATGACAGTTCTTTGCCGTCTATTCTTAAAATTTAATTAAATGTTTCATAGAAACTTTAGTAATAACCAGGATAATTATTGCCAGGTGAGCAAGCAAATAACAGTAAGCAGAAAGATCTTATTAAAAGGTCTTTTCATTATAATTAGGTAAGTATTTTACTTATCTCTTCACTGGTTATTAAACTTTGTTACCACACTGAAATTTTCAGACTATACTCTATAACCACTCAGCCGGTATTTTCCTTTAACCAGCTTCCTAAGAAAGACATGTATGGCTCATCAGGGAATCCTCAAATGCTGAAAAACTGTAGCAGATGTCACTTAACAAATGGGTCACAGTATATGGAAGAATGTTTTCCTAACATGTTTAAGTATTTCTATAAAGAGCAGGTCTGTGTTACACATTGTGAACTGATAAAACCTCTACCTCATAGGCAAATAAATACCTTCCTTTTTTAAAGAGGCGGCCTTCTTCCCCTCACCACCACTTTATGAGATCTAATGCAGTGTTTTCCTGGGAGCTTCCATACTGCTTATTCTTTAAGGAAAAAAATAAGGAAAGTTTGTGTACTAATTATTCTCTTTCATCTACCTCCTCTGTGTTGGCCATCACATCTTCTACAGTCTTGATTCTCTTACTTTAATCAGCTTGATCACCTGTAAGAGGTCTAGAGAACAGACTAAAAGGTTAGGATCAAATGGGTATATCCTTTTAAAGAAATTTATATCGTAGAGTTAATAGCATTATGAACTGGGGCAGAGAAGTGTCAATGCTATGTACTGCGCTAAAAAAATAGCCCTGTGGCCTTACAGTGCAATATTTAAGTTGTGAGATAATATGCTAATCTTTCAGTTCTCCGGGGAATACAGTTTAATTAGATGTTGTACTTCTGTTGGGTAACCTGTGATGGGACAAGCTTGGTGACTTCTCACATAATTAAACACACAACGATAACAAAACACATAACCGGAGGTGGCAAGAACAGTATCATTCACCCGGGTTTTCCGACACAGCGGGCACACAGTCTTCATTTTGGGTAACAGAGGAGAATCAGAGTTGTAATCTAGGTGTATAGGTGGTGGTGGAGTAGGCAGGGCAGTCAATGATTTGATGGTTTCTTGATTTTCAGATGAGTACCACCAGTCAAGGAACTGTAGGAAGAATACACCCACAGAAAGACCAGTAGACAGGGACAGGGCAACACCGCCCACACCTTTCTTCAGAGCTGACTTTATCTTCTCACTAATACTGTTGGGAAAAGAAAAACAAGACAGAACTTCAGGTATAACTCCAGAATCACTAATAGAAATGCAGTTCCACACCTTTCATCAGAGTCACTGATTTGGGCGTTGAAGAGTTGTTAGGTTGACATTGTCTCTTTAAGGATCTATTCTAAGTGATTCTTTTCTGATAGTATTTTAGGTGCATAGGTGCTAAACTTCATTGTTGATAACAAGATTAGGATTTTGAGAAAGACATTAGAGAATTTGATTATGCAGACTTTTTTTGGTAGAAGATAGGGCATCCAGAAATGAAAAACAATCACTTAAAAAGTAACAGTACTAAGAAAAACATTAAGTAGCTAAAAGTGGCTACAGCATCACAGTAAAGAGCAGTCTTTAGAACTGCTATGAATCTGCCTTGAATCTCAGCTCTGCCATCTTACAGGTAGGCAGCTAAGGCCAAGGTACTTAGCCATGAGGGCATGGTTTCCCCAAATGTTAAAAGGAGCACGTACTTCACTGCACTGTAATGAGGCTTGAGATAATGCACATAAAGTGAACACCTAGCATGGGATCTGGCACATAGCAAGTGTGCACTGAAATGTAACTACATGATGAGGAAGTTACCAGATGGCAGTCCTCTGGGGACACAAGAAAAACTTTTCTCTGATTTTATGAAATGAAATAGACTGAGGAAGATAAATTTCATAAAGTTGGAGTAAGATTTCAGAGTTCAGTTTTTCGGGGAAATGTTAAGGCTTACCTCCTGGCTGGTTGCTGCATCATATTGGCTTCAGAAGGTCTCCGTTCCAGAGCTCGTATATCCTGAACTGTCAGCCGACCTAGTCGAACTCCGGCCAGTCTCAGTAGGGGTGAGTGATGCTGAGCTTTTCCTAGAATGTATCGGAGTTGTTGTACCAGAAACCAGCCTTCCCAGGCCATGTTAACAAAGGGGTAGGCTGCCAGGAAGGCTCTGTAAAATCGCTTCCAGTGGGAAGAAGGGGGATGAATAGAATATTCATCCTCTTCTCTCAAGTTAGAAACCAGCTTCTCCAGCTTCACTCTCAGATAGGGAAGAAGAACCAGGAACATAACTGATTTCCAGAGGTGCTTCTTGGGGAGACCAGCACTGGCCAATTTCTGAAACCTGTGAGATTCCCCCATTACAATACGCTTTAAGCCATAGAAGTTTTCAGAAAATGAGGCACTGGTTTTAGACAGATAATGCTGTTGAAGGAGAAGATCTAGCAGAGTAAAGATTTCATCAAACCACCTCCAAAGGAAGCCCCAGTAGGCAGGATTTGATTCTGCAAGAACCTAAAGCAAAATAAATGAAATTTATTCTTTTACACAGCGACTATACCTTTATTTTACCCTTTTCCCCCAAAATTCTACACAGTTTTGGCTTAAGTCACTTCTTTTGGGCTTCTACCCTAACCTCCCTGCTACGAATTTACTACGGGCCTCTAGCCACTAAATATCCATTAGGCCATGGGATATAAACTATGTGCAAATGGGTCATTTCCAACGCTAGACTGCCAAATAAGCAAAACTTACTGATTTTTTGCCCAGTCGTCCCCGAAACCTTTCAAAGAATTGGTGCCTTACCTTGACCACATGCTGAAGAGCAGGTCTCACTGCTGTCATTAAACTGTCTTGTGCTACTACCTCAAAGATGGATGGCTGGTCGTCCGCCACAGAAGCAGTTGTGATATGAGCTCCGTACTCAGCCATAGTATTCTGTGCACGGGATTTCACTTTTCCCACAAACTAGTGAGCATGCGCTTTGGGGCGGAGGTGGGCGGATCAAATGGGTGCTAAGGCTTAAAGGTGATCTTTCTGCATGGCAACCGAAATTACAAACTCCCAGTTTTACAGGTGAGATTTAATTGAGGCAAAAAGACCTTTGGATTCCAAGGGGAGGAGTCTCGAAGTTAACTCCAACGCGAGTGAAGTGCCATATGAGGAGGGCTGATGTGTAAAATGCTGCACCTCACAGGGCCGATCGTGACTTTGGGGAACAGGTACAGGCTAAGGGGCGCTGATCGGGAGCTGAGAAGTAGCCACCCTCTATCGTGAGGGCGGAAAAGTCAGCCGGCTCTGAGAGATCGGAGGTACCAGAGCGAGCCCGGGACACGAAAACTGACTCCAGTCGTTGGCTGTAAAGTTCCCGCGCCTGCGCCTGTCCTTGCTCGCTGACCCGAGGCGAAGCACTAAGGGCCCAAGACACCAAGCTTGTTGGGAGGCCTAGTCTTTATGACCGAATCCGTACCCGGAAATAGAAGCAACAGGAACCTCGTGGAAGGCTGGCGGAAGAGAGAGAGGCGCTCTAGTCCGCAACCGTAGCCAGGGAACTCTATGATTCACTCAGGGACTTCCGCTGCCGCCCCTCTACAGTAAGGAGGTGACTTGTGGGTTAGTTTTGCGGATGAGCTCTCAGCTTTTGGGGTTTATTCTTCCTGGCTAACTGTGTATCTCCCCTCGGTGGAAAGTCTCTGATCCTCTCTCAGCTGAGGTCTTTCTGGCAGAGGGCTTGGGGTGCCACGCTGACGTCTGGCTCCGGGAGCCGGAGCTCCGGCCGCTGCCTGTGTTCACCGGGGTGGTGGAGCTAGAGGCGGAGGGAGGGAATCAGGAGATGAGAAGGCGCTGTCTGTACCCTTGCGGCGGGAGTGTTGTTCACTTTACCTTCTGCCGCCTTCCAGAAAGGATTTGAAGCGACAGCGCAGGGAATAGAAGCTTTAGCTTTACTGCCGCCAATAATAAAGAAATTTTAGTGCTTAGGACGAAAAAGGTTCTACTTGATCTTCAGAACTTGGGACGATTACTTTCATTCAAGCTGGTAGTTAAACTGTTTTCCAGGTGTTACATCCAGTTATAATTTAAGGCATTTGCTGTATAGATGAAAATGGTTCCTGCCCTCATAGCCAGTAGGATGTGTCACATTAGCGATATGAATATAGTGCTAAAGTGGAGGGACTTGATGAATCAAGCGTGAACTAGGGAAGCGCGATGGTCTGTATAGCAAAAGTAGTATCTGCCATACAGTTTGCAAAATGCAATTTGTATACAATTTTATCTCGTTTGAGTTACTGATACAGGTTTATTGGATTTGGATAAGAGGTCAGCTTCTCTCTTGTAACTCCTTCACGTCTAGGATAAATATCGAGAAATAAAAGGTATTCACTGCTCTAAAGGACTTTACCATGTAAAAGTAGGCAATTTGTATAATGAGAACCCTCAAAAAACAAGGTCTGGTTGTTTTGTTTCTGCCTTAAAAGTTACTCTTGATTACAGTTCGAAAGTGTTTTTCACTCTTAATGAAATACCTGCCAAAGAAAGAGATACGTATATAATCTTACAGCTAAGGTATCTGTATAAACACCTGATCCCGAAACCAATTGTAACTACTATTATAGATACAAACTTAAACGAACACCAAAAATACAAGGTTATAAATAACATTAAAACAAGTGGGAAATTAAACAGTTGTGTCCACCAGGGTTCTTTGGTTGTAAGCCACAGAAACAGGCTAGTTTAAAATAAAAAAGAATTTACTAAAAATACATGGAGTAGCTTACAAGATAAGCCTGTCTTGAAAGGACAGGAACTACACAATCCTATTGTATTTCTGTAGCAGGAATTAGCAGTCTCATGTAGGCAACAGAATTAGAAATTCTGAAGGCACCTCGGTCAGTTTGTATTTTTTTTTTTTTTTTTTTTTTTTGGTGCTGGGGATTAAACTCAGACCCTTGTGCTTGCAAGGCAAGCACTTTAACCACTGAGCTAAACCCCCAGCCCAGTCAGTTTGTATTTGTCACTGTGCTCATGATTCATATTTCAGTTGACCAGTTTTGGTTTGGGTTCCCTTTACACTCTCTATTTCACTCTGAGCCAGAGGAGAGATAAAGCTCCTTGATTAATAGTTCCATAAGGAACTCGAAAAGTAAATTGAAGTTATTACATGAGAAAGAGGAAATGCAGTCCAAAAAAAGTCAATTATCACAGTCAACAAATAATAAGTACCTCATCAAAAAAATCCCATTCTCAGCTGGGTGCATGCCTGTAATCCCAGGTATGTGGGAGGCTGAGACAGGATCACAAGTTCTTGGACAGCTTAGCCAGACCTGTGTCAAAAGGGTGTACTAGGCCTCAGAAGTTTTAAGCGAATGGATTGGTATAGTTTTATCTTCATAGAACTCTTAAAAACATCCTAAAACATCCTCTAAGCTTTTCCCTCTGCATACATGTACAGTCCACTTTAGAGCATTTGAAAAGTGTTAATTTTGTCACCGTTCAGTAATTCACCGATTCTAACATTCTGAATACTTTTTTAGCCTTTATGCATATGCAATTATACTGTATATATTTGTTTTGGCTTTTTAATTTAACATTGTGAATTTTCTCACATCATATTATTTTATAACATTATGCAACATTTGATTTACCATGTTTACATTTTGGTTTTACACCTAGATTTCCAATACTCCCTATTTTAATAGAGGACGTATACATGAATTTCATATGAAATTTTTACATAAATCTCATTATTTACGTGAAAATTAAGGTTTATTTCATTACTTATTTTGAGACAGGATCTAAGTTGCCCAGGATGGGCTCGAGTTTGCAATCCTGTCTCAGCCTTCCAGAGTGTTAAGATTACAGGTGTATGTCACCACACAGGTGAGAATGAAGGTTTAAAATACACACTTTTTGATTCACAGAGTTGACGGGCAGAAATGTGAGGGAACAAACAACCAACCGTCCCTTGCTCTTTAACCTCCCTCACACGTTCAAGTAAACTTTAGGGACAGCTAGTTTCATTTACCCCTACCATCTTGTCATCCTGTTACCGATCTTGGAATTGAGGTTTTACTTTCAGAAAGAAACTTTTGTGCAAGCAAATCTATTACACGCTGTTTTACACACTACGTCATTTAAGTTTCAACCAGATAAAAAGGCTGTAGTTGAAATGTTAAACATTTTCCCAGTCATATTCAGGGCAGGAATTCGAACACAGATAACATGTCTTCCCAATCCCCTATCTTTGCAGCACTCCTCTCTGGCCCACTGTCCATGTATATAGTCCGGAGCTACACCACCATTGTGAGTTCCTGAACCAGAAAAAAGAGACGAGGTTGGTTTGTTTTCAAATAAAGGGACAGGTTGTTCCACGCCTCTATATGTTTTAGAAAATCCCTATGGTAGGAAACGAAGCCAGAGAATATCTGCTTGTTTAATACAAACTTTGGGATGGCCACTGACCGTTTTGGAAGACCCAGGTCTCCAGGCGTTACACCAACCTAGCGAAATCCTTCGGTCTCCAAGGCGACTGCGACGCCTGCCCTTCTGATTCTCCAGCGCACACGGATGACGTCACGCGGCGAGGTCCTCTGACGTTAAGGTTTCCGGCCCACCATCTTTGTCCCTGGCAAAATTGGGTTTTGCGCAGTGGTTTAGACCTAGAGAAAGAATCGTGACGGGCAGGAAACCATTACAACACCACCCCGGCTGTGCTCGCTCCCTGCCGCCGCCACTTCCAGCCCTTGCCTCCGGTGAGTTCAAGGCTGCTGCTCTGGGTGTGTTTCTAATTGTTGGGGGGCGGGGGGTGAAGCGAAGGGGGAACCCCAGGTTCGGTCGGAGCCCCGGGGAAGGAAAGGAAAGCCTACGAGCGTGACCGTTGAGGATGGAGGGAGCCGTCTGGTGTGACCGTTGCGAGGAAAAGGGTTGGAGCAATGGTCTCCATCGCGGTGGGGCTGTGGTGGGAGGAGGAACTGCCCGGGTGTGGCAGCAGGTAGTTGGCGGCTCCGAAGGGAAAATACGTCTCGAGGTCTGGGGGTTGGAGGGCCGAGGCCAGGGGTGTGGCCGGTAGAGACTGGAGGCCGAGGGCACCGTCCCTGAGTGTCCAGGGGGAAAGCGAGTCCCCCAACGCTTTCTCCATTGAAACCTCGCCTGTCTCTCGTGACTTGAGCTTTCGAGACCCCTCCCCTACCTGGTAATGGGCGAATTTGTCCCTAGAGTCTGACCAGCTGGGGAAGGAAGAGGAGGGAAACCTAACGAATTGATCCGATGTGAGAGCGAGGGAAGCCGTGAGAGTAAATCTTAGCCTAAATTTCTTCTTTTTTTAATTTCCGCCAGGGTTTAGCAGGAGCAGCCTGGTTTGGGAAGGGTTGTAGATTACGCCGAATATAAAGAAACTGGAATTTCCTGTTATTTCCCTGTTCTTTGAATTCCAAGAATTTGTGTTAGTGGTTTTCCAGAGCAGTCCTCTATTTGGGAGTAGTAGGCTTTTATTGAACTCACTTGGCTACTTCATTATGTGAATGTGGTGTGGATGCTTCAACTTTTGACTTTCCAAAGAAAAGTTTTTTTTTTAAAACTGCTAAACACTGTTACAAGCTTTGTGGTTTAAAAGAAAAAAGTAATGAACACACGATAAGCTCCTGAAGGCAGGATGACTCAGAAAGAAGGTGGTCTCAGTGAAAGACGATGTAAATTATTAATTACCATCTTTGTATAGTTCTATTGCTTAGCCTTAGGGTACACTTACCAGTTAATAATAGAAAGCAGCAGATGAAGGAGATGCAGCTGTACAAGAAAATGTGTAACACATTCCAGTGATGACTAAGCGAGCTGGTAAGGTGAGAACTGTTCGCAGGTATCTTAACAGTTGAAACTCCTTAGAAAATAGGAAAGATAGCGTGTTCTGCAGACAGCTTCACTGAAAGTTGGGTAAGGTTAATATAAAGCTAACATTCTGACCGAATTGAAGAAACTCAGGAAGTCCACTTCTTTTATTCTTTGCTTCTTTAAAAGATCAGTGTTTTAGAATGTTATGTTTTAGGCATGAGTTCGAACCAAACTCTGCAAGAACTATGAAGACAGGACGGTCTCTTCTTTCCTTCCAGGTTTAAGTTTTCCAGCACGTATTGGTATTTCGTAACAATTCAATGGAAACATTTTGAGCTTCTTTCTTTTTGTATAATACAGTACTATATTAACAATTTATTTTGTAGTCTGTCATAGTTAAACAAATTGCAGGTGATTTTTAGCTTTTAAATGTTTTATAATTTCTAATGAGCTAAATGACACCTGAAAATGCTACTATTTTTGTGTTATTGTTGGATATTTGATTAAAAATGAACTTAACACCTCCAATCCTTGTAATGAAAGGTTGCTGGAATAACCTTTCTGCTTTATAATTTCTTAACTTTGGTTGGTTTTTCCACTTCAAGCACTCAGCTGTGTAAAACCAGAGTGCAGTGGCCTTAACCAACACTAATTAAGCTTCTATTTCCCAGAGAGTCATTTGAAATTAGGGTCTTATTAATTTTTTTTCTGATCTTATTTCTACTCGAGCTATTAGTTTTATTTTGCTGCCCAGCTTCTCTTTTGGGGAGGAGGGAGGGAGGAGTGGAAAGGGAAGAAGGCCTTTCACAACCTATATTTGGAAGAAACTAGGTTATGTTAAATCTAGATATACAATCCTGTGCAAGGAGGCCTTTTGTGAAATGGGGTGGCATCACGCTCTGGGCTAGGACCAGAAAGAGTGATTATGTGCTTGGACTGTGACAGCTTTGTTGTTTAACAAAGTCCCTAGACTATACCGTAGGTTCTCAGAAAAATCAGTGATTTGTCAGGTTTGATCTGGTAGAAAGGTAGTGTGAGTTCCAATTTTATTGTGGGTTTGCTTATTTCTGGGGCTCTGCTGAGGAGCAGAGTCCCCCACACCCCACTTTGATTTTTGATGCATTTCAGGAAGTTAATTTTTTATTCAGCTCCATCTAATATATTTTTCCCGTGGTTTCTAATGCAGACATCAGTTTTTATTGTGTTTTGGAGAATCTGGCTATGCCCATATTTCTTTTTTAAAAACATGGGCATATAATTTTTTGAGGTGAAATTCACAGTATTTAAATTAACTGTTTTAACACCAGCAATTCAGTGGCATGTAATATATTCATGGTGTGGTATAGCCACTACCTCTTCTCATTTTATTTCATTTAGACTGTTTTTACTTTTCATGGAATTTCTTTTGGCTTAGGGCAAGGACCAACTTGGTATGATGTTTCTCCACCAATATAGATAGTGAATATTTCTTTTCAGTGGTGTCAGTTAAGGGAGTGATGTTTATCTCCTTTCTTTAGCTTTTTTTTCCCCCCTTCCCTGTTCTGGGAATTGAACCCCATCCGAAGCCTGCTAGGCAAACTAGAACTCTACTCCTGAACTCCATTCCTCAGCCCTATCTCTTTAGAGCAGAGACTCTCCCTTTAGGATCTCTGTTACAGGCATTGAAGATATTTGACCCTCTTCTCATCCTTGAGATTTTGTGGGTGGGTGCATTAGTTAAGATAAGAACACTTAATTCTCACAGTGAACAGGACAGAAATATATTCTTGACATTGAAATTTGTTAGGAAAGATAGTGAAATGTGTGGTTTATTAATGAAGGCATTGATTTAAGACTAGGTTTACTATTTAACAGAGCTTTAGAAAACAGGATAATTTTGTGCACTTTTTCCAAGAGAAAATTTCCAAGCAAATTTTATTTTTAAGTCTTAAGCAAGTTTTAAATTTTGGTGATCCCATGGGATCTAAAATGACCCAACAACATCCTAGATAGACCATAATGAATTTGAGCTATAGCTTTCCTGACAGTCTCTTGTAAACATTCCTATGTATTGGTTTATCTGTTTGTATATTTAAATTCATAGATGACTTTGGATTAATTTCATGTCTTTTTTAATGTGAAGAATTTCTGCCTGGTATGGTGGCACTCACCTGTAATCCCAGGACCAAGGAAGCTGAAGCAGGAGGATTTGCTTAGACTATATAGTGAGTTCAAGGGCCCCCTGAAATACATAGTGAGACCTTGTCTTGAAAAAAGAAAAATCCTCTTTTTTTTTTTTTTGGTGCTGGAGATCGAATTCGGGGCCTTGTGCTTGCAAGGCAGATACTCTGACTACTGAGCTAAATCCCCAGCAAAAAGCTTCTTTTTTAATATGTCCACTTTGCATTTAGTTTACATTGTGAATGGATTAAATGATTATAGCGTTCTTTGAATTTTTGCTAGAAAGCCATTATGAAAACATTGAATAAGGCAATCCTCTGTTACAGATTTTCATTTATATATTAGAACAGAAATTTGTGTAATCTATAATTATATTTGTGAGTTTGAGCTCACTTCTTTTAACATGGTAATTTAGTGAAGTTTTGGTACAACCTAAAGAACTCTACTATGTTAGGGTCGAGAACATAAATAGTAAATGACTAGTTGGAAAGATAGCAAATAAGTCTTAATTTCCTTTAGATTGTACAAAAAGCACATTTTAATGATCAGATTCAAACCTGATTCTTTGCATTATTTTAGGTTTATCTGGCTTTTTTTTTCTTTTCTTATATTGATTTTTTGGTACTTTAGGCCATTTTTCCCACATCCATGTTTATTGTTTGCCAAATGTATTATCACTCAATTTGTGTTGACTTGATAGTAATGAGTAGGTGCCAGGATGTCTTATCCTGAAACTGGTAGTAAGTATTGTTAATTATGGTCTTAAGGAAAGACCTGCTCATTTTTGAGTGCAAAAGGAATATTATTTAAAGAAAATCGAATATATTTTAAAGAAGTCAGGTGTGTTGGACAAAGTCCTAGAGTTTTTTTCTCTCTTTTTAAAATTTTATTAGTACATGTTTGCAGTGCATAAAGTTTACATTCTTGATTCCTTTTAATTTCTTTTTCCTTCCCCACCCTATCTCCTTTTCTCTGTCTCTAGATCCCTTTTCCCCATTTTTGTTTTGTTTTATATTTTTTATTTTTGAGACAGGTCTTGTTATGTAGTCCAGGCTGGCCTTGAACTCCCTGTGTAACCCATTTTGGCCTCAAATTCAAGGTCCTCCTGCCTCAGCCTCCTGAGTACAGGGATTACAGATGTGTGCCACTACCCCTGGCTAGAGTTTCTCAAATCAGAAAACATCACATTGAGTTCGTGCTGGGTTTTGTTTTGATGTCAACTGGGTTAATTCTTCCGAGAATTGGGACAAAAACATTAGGCTGAGGCTGAAATAACACCAGTTCTGATTCTCTTTTTGTACTCAGTGTGACTAAACAAATACCTGTCTTTTGCCTTGTTTTTAACTGGTAACTGATACTATTCTTTGGGAATATTATTGGGATAAATGTGGAATATGAAGACAACAGTTTATTAAAATCCATGTATAAGACATATTTGACTCTAAATATTTGTTGCGACTACTACCCTACTAACTTATTTTTTATTTTTATTTTTTTACCCTACTAATTTAGACTTTTTCTGAAAGAAATTTCTTTATAGAAAGTTTGCATGTAACATTGAATAGGTTGGCAGAATTGTTCTCTCTCTCTCTCTCTTTCTCTCTCTAATAAGGTCTTTATGTATAGTCTAGACTGGCCTTGAACTTGCTATGCTACCTAAACTGGCCTTGAACTCTGGATCTTCCTGCCTCAGCCTCCCAGGTGCTGGGATTACAGGCGCATGCCATTATGCCTGGCAAAGGAAAAAAATTATTTTTCTTGTACTGGGAATCTCAAACCCAGCACCTAATGCGTGCTAGGCAAGCGCTGTACCTCAGCTACATCCCCAGCTTGTTTTCTCTTTGGCCTTACTCCACCTCAGAATATATGCTTTGGAGTGATTCCATCTTGAAGCAGGGAAGTAACCACATATTCCTCAGTAGGAAGTTATGGAGAAAGCTTTCAAAACAAACTTTTCCTTACTCTGAATGGTTGAGTGACTAATTGAAGATATATTTATAGTGAGATCTAGCTTTCACTCTTGAAGACTCTGAGGAGATACTTCTGGATAAAATCACAAAGCCATTGAGATAATTGTCCCTTTCCATTTGGCCTTTAGACTTTGCCCCTATATAACTTCTTTAGGCAAGAGTTACATATTTTAATATTCTCTGTAACTTTTGTGACACCAGTGTTGGTGGTAAGAAAGAAGATACTCATTTTCGAGGATAAAAATTCTTAAATAAAAATGTTCTTAATGAGTTGGATGTTCTTAGAATTGATCCAGTGACTTGCTGGCTATAACCTGGATAAGGAAATTCTTTTCTCTTGCTGCAGGTGTAAAGATCCAGAATCATGACTGACTCCAAGTACTTCACAACCAATAAAAAGGGTAAGTAGAACACTTAATCAAAAGTTTAAGTGTTAGACTGTCCAAGGTAGAATGTCCCTAACCTCCTCAGACATGAATTTTGTGGACAGTCTCATTGGCAATCTGCTGCTTCTACCAGTCAGTGTACTTGAATAAGTTGTTTTATTGGGTTTTTTTGTTGTTTTGTTTTTGGTTTTTTTGGTTGTGCTGGGGACCCATGAGGGCTTCATAAATGCTAGACAAGCGTTCTGCCTCTGAGCTCCCCATCTAGCCCTGAGCACAAGTGTTTAAAGGCAAAGCTGTGGTGTGCATCATTTTGACTGGTTAGTGAAAGGAAGGGACTCTTCACTAATTTAAAATAACACCAATCAATTGAAGACTGATCAACTAGAGGAACCATTTGTTCTCTTCTAATTTTTACTTGGAAATAAAAAATTTTATAATAATACAGTTAAAGCTATATGTAAAAAGGTAAAAATTAAAATTCACCCCCTTCTTATCGCTAGTCCCAAGTGAGGATATGTATCTTCAGTATTTTTCTGTGCATATAAGTGCACTATTAATACATACTATTTTTAAAATTTTTAAATTTAATGAAAAAAGGATAATGCAAAACAATACATTGAAACTTTTTTATAGTCTTCAAATCGTTCCATACAAAGCTCGTGCGCGCTCTCTCTCTCTCTCTCTCTCTCTCTCTCTCTCTCTGTGTCTAGATGTGCATTTGAAATGGGAACCTCTAAAGCTGATTCTACAATTTTTTTCAGGTCATAGACTAAATAACTTGAGTAGCCTTGAACTTAATTAGCCTCATCATCTTTTTGATCAGTAATCTGATGCTGGTTTTTATATATGAATGTGGGTTTAGGAACTAAGGATCCTTGAAAAGTCTAACCTCCCATCTTTTTTTTTTTTAAGTACATATTTACAGTACATAATGATTATATTCCTTTTCTTCTTTTGTACAATTGTTCATACCTCATTTCTAGAGGTATAGATGGCTGTCTCATCAAAGACTAATTTCTCTCTTCTCTCCTTACTAGGCTGTCAGCTATTTTGCTTTATTTGTTTCTCAGCATCAAAATTTTGTGCTTTTGCCTTCAGCAAGCCTTATATTTATTGATGTGGTCTATGTATGACAGCAACCACTATTTCTCTTTTTCTCCTGTTCTTTGAAAGAGTGGGAATCAAGTTGTTACAAAGGACATTACTGAGCCCTTTAAATAAGATGTGTAGATTAGAATAGATGATGTATCAGTGTTTTAATAATTGCATTAATTTTAAGAGAAGTTCCTTGTTCTTAGAAAGCATACACTGATGTACTTAGGGCTAAAGAGGTTTGATTCCTGCCAGGCATACAGATAACATAGAGAATAGCCAGGCATGGTGGTACATACCTATAATCCAAGCACTCTGGCGGCTGAAGCAGGAGGATTGACCATGAATTCGAGGTCAGCTTGGGCTACATAGTAAGTTCAAAGCCAGCCTAAAATACATAGCAAGACCCTGTCTCAAACAAAAACAAACGTGTGTGTGTGTATTTATAATATTTATATAAATGGCAGAATGATAAAGCAGTTGTGACAAAATATTAACAGTGGATACTCTTATAGTTTTAAGATTGAAATTTTTTATAAAAATTTAAGGGGTTGGGGATTTAGCTCAAGTGGTAGAGTGCTTGCCTAGCAAGTTCAAGGTCCTGACTTCAATCCCCAGTATGCTCCCCCCAAAAAAATATTTTAAAAAGAAAAATAGAAGGGTAAATGGTAGTGCCCTGGACTAAGCACCAAGATGTTTTCTAGAAAGTTCAAGAAATCTATCATATTCTGTCATTTAAAGAGAATCATCGCTAGTTGCTAGCAATGCTTGATAGGTTTGATTAGGGAAAAGAGAAGGGAGGAAAACATCATACCACAGTGATATATCCACAGCCATGTTTATAGCAACACAATTTGTCTTGGAAATGAACCAAATGCCCAGCAACTACTGAATGGCTAAAGAAGATGTGGGGTTTTTTTTTTTATACAATGGAGTACTATTCTGCCAATAAAGGATAAACTTGAAACATTTATAGGTAAATGGATGTACCTCGAGAACATACTCCTAAATGAAATAAATCAGACACACATGACTACGTATCGAATTGTTTCTCTCATACGAGAAACCGTAAGTATAAATAAGAACAAGAAGGTATAACAGATATGGTGAAAAAGAAAGACAGTGTTGAAATGGGAATAGAACTAGAGAGGGAAGGGGGGAAAGGAAGAAAGGGAAAGAGAAAGGAAAAAGAAAAAATGGAAAAATGTAAATAAACCTATTATAAATACGGCGGGGAGAGGAAGTGGAAAGGAGGAATGGGGAAGGGGGAAAACAAGATATATCAGATACAGGTACAAACTATAATGAATGTGATCATTATGTCTATCTACAATGTACTGATACATGTTCTTGGTAAAAAATAAAAAATAAAAAAAGGTAGGAATCTAATAAAGTTGTGGTATATGCAAGGTACTTTGCCTCTTTAGTACTCCCCTTTGGCTCTACCCAACTTCTTCCTCTCTGTCTTTATATCTTACAAAAGCCGTGAGCCCCTGGCCATTCATTTCAGCTTTTCCTGACTTTTCTTATCATTTGGAAATGTACTTATTTTTTTTCTTCTGTTAGCATTCTGTGTGCTTTGATGACCAACTTGCTAACATAAAGAGATAAAAAAAAAAAAACTCACCTATCAAACCTTCTCTTGTAAGGGATCCTGGTGACCTTTTTTTATTTGGGCATTTATAAAAGTTTGAGACTTACAGATTGAATCATGACTGGATAAATAACACATTCTAAAAAAATGGATGGCCTGTGTTCTTTTGCTTCCTGCAGCGCCCACCAGCACTGCCACTGGAACATACAGTATTCTTTAAATTTATGCTATTGGAACTGGAATAATTTCAGTTACATCCTGTTTTGATTCTGCAGCTCTTGCTGCTATTCATAGTTCAGAATTTTTGAAACGTTATTTGTCCTTTACTGTTCTGAGAAGTAAATGAAGGGAACCCTAAGAACTGGATTTGGCAGCATAGGACTTGGAGAAAAGGATAATGACTTGTTAAAGTGCCTAGCTTCTCTGGCTGTGCTATTTTTGCAGCTGTCAGTTGAATAAAATAGTGATTTTATAACAATTTGCCTGCCTTTTGGGGGTGAATATTGATGAAACAAGCTTTTAATGCTCACCTTATCGATTTCATCCTTCCCCTCTAGGGGCTTCAGGGAGGTCACATAGTGTGTAGTCATGCTGGTCAATGAGGGCTGCAGAATGACCATCCAGAACAGTCTTGAAGGTGGAGGAGAATGAGGCAGTAGTATGGGCAAGTTTAAGGGTATAGATGTAAGGTAGAGATGGGATTCATCAACCTTTTTCTCATGGACTTAGCAGTGTTTTTTGTTTGTTTTGTTTTGTTTGTATTTAAAATCGATGAGGGCTTTTACCTTGTTTTTCATTTCAGCCCCAGCATTCTGAAGATAAATGAGTCTGAAAAGTAGACCTTAAAGTAATGACAGCCTCTGGCACTTACACTAGTGCAGGGACTGGGCAGTCATTCAAGATTATAGCTTTAGAAAAGGCCCTAGTTTGTACCAGTATTGCAGCATCAAAATTATTCTTGTGCATTTGATCCCAAGCACCCCTCCCAAAGAAAAAAGTAAAAAAAAAATTATTATTCTGCAATACTGATTGTGCATTAGAATCAGTTTGTGGGAGCTTTTAAAGATGTGAATGTAAAGCGGTACATGGTGGTGCACACTATAACTCCAGCATTCTGGGAGCCCGAAGCAGGAGGTTTGTAAGTGCAAGTTCAAGCCCACCCTGGGGAACTTAGTGACTTAATGAGAAGCTGTCTCAAAATTAAAAAAAAAAAAAAAAAAAAGCACCGGGAGTACAGCTCAGTGTAGCGGACTTGGGTTCGATCCACAGCACGAAAAAGAGAGAGAGAGAGAGAGAGAGATAATATGAGTTCTTGACATTCTGATCATTCTGATTCATTGGGCTCACTGTAGAGCCCAAACATTGTTGTTTCAATCTTTCCCAGCAGTGTTAGTGTGTGGTGAGGGTTGAGAATGTCAGGACTCAGAATCAGGAGACTGCTCTAAGAGTCTAGTTCTGTCGCTAACTCACTCTGACCTTTGCACCTCATTTCTTTATCTGTAAAGTTGGGAGTGAGTAAACAAGATGATGTATGATATCTCTTCTGGTTTGGAAATACTAATTTCTAACACCATTCCACACCTACGTTCATTTTGTTTCTCTGGTACCCTAAAATTCTGACTGGAGATTTGTTTTTTCCCATTTTTCTAGTTCCTAAAGATCTAGATTGCACCATAAGCCCATAACTTAGAAAATTTTAAAAATTTATTGGTGGGATCCCTGTCAGTGGGCCAGTTAGTCTTCTAGGGCTTGAATTTTACATATTCTATGATTTTTTTAAAGTAATCTTATTTCAGTACCTGCCATGCTATTTTAGTTTGTTGTTGTTTTTTTTTTTTAATTTTAGTTTTATCGTACAGTGTACTGTTCTGCTGCAGTTCTTTGGTCTTGGAAACTCACCCATTCATCCTTGTCTCTTCTAGGAGAAATCTTTGAATTAAAAGCTGAACTCAACAATGAAAAGAAAGAAAAGAGGAAGGAGGCTGTGAAGAAAGTGATTGCTGCTATGACTGTGGGGAAGGATGTTAGGTAAGTGTAATTTCTCCTGCCGTTGGTCACTGTAGAGATCTCTGCCCCATTTTGTGACTTTCACTGCTTTTCCTTTAAAAGCACAGACCCACCGGGCACAGTGGGCTCAGTGTCTCTGAGCCCAGCTGCTGAGTCTAAGAGTTTAGGGCCAGCCTGGGTAATGCCTCATCCCTTTAAAAAAAAAAATCTATTTCTCTAATCTCCTATGAGAAGGAGTTTGTCCTACTGAAAATGCCTTTGAGAAATATAGCTGCTATTCTGTTAACCACCTGAGTGTTTTGTTTGTTTGATAGAAGAGTAAAGTGACTTTGATTTTGTTGCGTACAGATCTAACATAAAACCTCCTGAGAGCTGGCACAGTTATAAATCTCTTGACTGAGGTAGTTTTTGTTTTGTTTTGTTTTTTGAGACAGGATCTCGCTAAGCAGTTCAGGCTGGCCTTGAACTCACTATGTCGCCCAAGCTGGCCTTGGAACTTGCGGCAGTCCTCCTGCCTCAGCCTCCAGAGGGCTGGGATTACAGATGTGAGCCACCATGCCTGGCCTTGGCTGAGGTAGTTTAGAAGATGATAAAAATACACTGAGAAGCAGAAGCTCACATATTCTTTAATCGGCTTGAGCCAGTGCCCTCAACTTTACAATTCTTCATTCAGTTGTTGGATTTAAGATCAAAATCAGTGTCAACAGAATTCATTGGATCTTATCTTTCTTTGTTTCTATAATCCAATGAGACTATTGAAACTAAGTAAGGATTGTCCACAGGTCCCTGAGGACTCCCCTGACCCTTTCAGGGAGTCACTTAAGTTACAAAACAGTGGAGAGTAAAACTACCCGTGTGTTAGCATGAATCAGGCCGTGATGCTCATAACGTTCATTGTGTTTTTCATTACCATCTACTTACAAGGAAAAAGGCAGTTTCACTTAGGATTATCCTTCATGAAGCATTAAAATTTTATGTTATTGGAACTTGAGCCTTGGGTATATGTATTTTCAGTATACTGTGATGAAAAAGGAATTACCCATAAAGCTCTTGTGCTGACCTGCAAAGTGGGATGGTTGACTGGAGAAAAGGCCTTGGGTGATTGAATTGCAAATACCATTTTTATGTGAAAGAATGATTGACAGACAAGCTATATTTAATTAGACTTTGGTGTTTGGGAGTCATTTTATCAAAAGGAACAAAGTGAACTTGTCATTTCGAGTGGAAGAAATTTTGACAGTAGATAAAGCTTTGAAGTAAAAATTAGAATTTTGGGAAATGTGTATCTCTTATGGAGTTTGACAGCTTCTTGATACTTAAGTGCTTTTTTAAAAAGTGCTTTTCTAATGAGATTTGGTGATAAAATTAAATGGATGTGATAATTTGGTACTATATAATGAAATGTGTCAATATGGGAGGATCTGCATAATTCAGTGAACCAGTTTTTCCACATGACCATAGTATACATCCCCAAATTATGCATAGGTAAAAAAATTTGTTAAAATGCATAATAAATGAGCGGATTTTAATGCAACCAAGTACAAAAAGTTTATTGATGTAGTTTAATATTCCACATTGCTCTTTTGAGACAGTGTCTCCCCAGGTAGTTTAAGCTGGCCTTGAACTTACTACGTAGCCCAGGCTGGCCTCAGGCTCGCAGCTATGCTCCTGCCTCAGCCTCTGAAGTTCTGGGACTACAGGCTTGCAGCACCATGTCTGGCTGGCATTTCTAACTTTTAAGAAACTACCATTGGTGGACTGAAAAGGGAAAAACCACCACTTATGTAAATTTAGTTAGCATCAAAGACAACTATCCAGTTACATGAAAAAGCTATTAAAATATTTCTCCCTTTTCCAAGTTACTTATGTGTGTGAAGCCAGATTTTCTTCTTATACTTCAACCACCCCAATACAGTTTTCTACAGCAGAGTAAATGTAGGAGAAGAGGCAAGAATTCAGCTGTCTTTGTTTAAACTAGACATTAAGAGAGATATCCAAACATTGTAAAATAGCGCCATCTTCTCGTTCACTACGTTAAAATAGTATATTATCATTAAATAGGTTGCTTTAAGTGGATTAATTAATATTGTAAAATTTTCTTACATTTAGTTCCTGTGTGGTAAAGTATCAGTAGGTATAACCCTCATGAGTAAAACTCTCTGAGAATCTCAGTGCAAGCCACATAAGTAAATTTTCTAGTAGCTGTATTAAAAAATAAATAAATGAAATTAATTTTAATAATATGTTCTGTCTGATTCAGTTTATCGAGAACATTATTTCAAGTGATCGGGATAAATTTGGGAGGGACGATCCTGGGTATTGAATCCAGGGCCTTTGCCCTGAGCTATACCTCCAACCCCTTTTTACTTTTTATTTGTGAAGCAGGGTTTCGCTAAAGTGTCCAGGCTGGGGTCAGACTTAGACTCCTTCTGCCTCAGCCTCCTGACTACTGGGATTATAGGACCTCACTTCTCATAAATAATTTTTAGTGAAATATTTTTACATTGCATTTATCACACTGTCTTCAAAACTTAGTGTTTTACATCACATTTCATTTGAGGCTGACCACATTGCAGGAGCTCAGTAGCCACATGTGATTAATGGCTACCCATATCGGAAAGTTTAGATTTCCAGCTTTATGGATTTGTGCTTAATAATTTTTATCTCTTGAGTCTAGACTGTTAAATCTTCTTGGTCTTCTACGGATTGTTAGAATTATTTACGATCTTAAATTTACTACTGTATTGGAAAAGATTTTACTGTTAGTTAATGCTTCACATGCATTTACTAATTTTATAGTCATTTTACACCTAAGCTATTTTCCTAGAAAATGGAAAGAAAACTCATTTTGGAGAGTATCTCTTAGATATTTATTTGTTTTGTTTTGTTTTGAGGCAGGTCTCACTAAGTAGGTCAGTCTGGCCTTGAACTCAATATGTAGTCCAGGCTGACCTCAAGCTCACAGCAATCCTCCTGCCTCAGCCTCCTGAATGCTGGGATTACAGGCACTTGGCCATCCTTAGATATTTATGTGTGCGTGAAACTACACTAAGTACTATACAAACAAGTTAAACACAGTTTGCTGCCTTCCATAACAGATAATCATTGGTTGATTGGGGATGTAATGGTTTCTTTTAATTTGTGGGTCATCTTCCCTTTTTTTTCTTTTTCTCTTTTATTTTCCTTTGGAGACAGTGTCACTGTATAGTCCAGGCCAGCCTTGAACACACTATGAAGCCCTGGCTGTCCTCAAACTTGGAATTCTCCTGCCTCAACCTCCGGAGTGCTAGGATTACAGGCATATACCACCATGCCCAGCAGTCCATCTTTTTATAAATAATTTGTTTTTGTACCCTGCTTTCATGTGTGTATAGGAACTATACTATTTGACCAATTATTTCAGTCATTCTCTTCTGTAGAAATATGTTGACATTTTCTTCTTTTTTTCAAGATACTAACAACATATCTTGAAATACTTAAAATTTATAAAGTAATAAAGTCCTAGGGGGACGTTAATTGCTAATTTCCCATTAAATTATACTTAGCCCATATTTTAAAAATACAGCATACAGCTTAAAATCCAGCAACCTCAACCCTTCCAAGTTAATGGCACTCTGTGTATGGAAATACCAGTTTCTGGCCCTTGGCATATAGGACAATGATGTCATGAAATGACTAGAACTTGGAAAAGGTATGAACTTTTATATTTCGTTACACTCCGGTTTTTATTTGTGTCAATATGTAATGTTAAAAGTAAATTTCACTAAAAAGGAATCAGGACATCCTAGAGAAATAACTGATTCAGATCTGGGATTAGAAATGCACAAAATGAGCCTGGGTGAAGGATCTTGTCATATGAGAAGACAAGGAAACTATTTAAAATGCAATGTCACATTACAACAAGGACTCAGGAAGGAAATTCCCACTGGTCAAGGAAGGATATAAGCATTAAAAAGTATAACAGCTGTAGTGTTTTGAAACTGAAGCAGATTGATGTGAAGATTTACTGTTAATATTCGTGGTCTGCTAAGTATATGCACCAAATATTATAGATGAAATGATAAGATATCTAGGATTTATTTTAAAATAATCCAGAGGGATATGGGTATAGCTCACTTGTACAGCACTTCCCTAGTGTGTGTCAGAGGCCCTGAGTTTAATCCCTGGCATTGTGAGAAATAAAAAATAAGACTCTGGAACAACCAGACAGAGGTGGGGATGGAGGGGTAAGGGCAGTGGGTAGAGGGTTTATATGAAACAAGATTGGTCATGTATCGATATTTGTGGGTAGTAACTTGGGCTCATCATGCTGCTCTCCATTTTTGCTTATTTGAAATTTTTCATGACAAATAGTTGGCATTTTGTTGTTGTTATTTTTCCAAATACTATTCAGAGAGCTGGGGGAGACGTAAATTCAGTGGTAGAGCACTTGCCTACCATGCATAAGGCCCTTGATTCAACCCTAGTACCACCAAAAAAGAAATGACAAGTGAAAAATAAAAAAGAAAACCTGTTTAGCAATTAGAGACCTTGGGACCGGAACTGTAATTGTCATTATTCTTTCCCAGGATAATAATTATCACTGTGGGGGCCTTGTCCTTGAATCAAATCATTCTGTAACATGAGGCTCTTTTTTCATTATCCAACAGCTTGTCACCCACACTTGTTCACTGTTTTTTCTCTTTCCGTTCTCTTTTCAGCTCTCTCTTTCCGGATGTAGTCAACTGTATGCAGACTGATAACCTGGAACTAAAAAAGCTCGTGTATCTGTACTTGATGAATTACGCCAAGAGTCAGCCAGATATGGCCATCATGGCTGTCAACAGCTTTGTGAAGGTAGCTTTTCCCAAGGACTCAAGAGCAGTCCCATCTACCTCAAATAAGCTTTTCGGAAATGAGTCTTGGTATAGTGTCTGCACTACAGATAAGCAACTTTTGTTCCAAAGAGAGGCCTCTAAGGAAGTACTGGCAGTGAGGAGGAGGATTCGTGTTTTTTGTCTTCTGTATGCCAGCATGTGTCATTTGGAGAAGTTCGGACCATATGGCAAGCCTTCTGTCAGCAGGGCTTGGTTTATGCACACTTGCCGGATGAATAGGAGAGAGCCAGGTGAAACCTCACCATTTTACCTTCTGAGGCTGATAGAAGCTGGGCTTATCACTGTAGTATTACTTACCCGAGGATTTATCTATTTTATCTGTGCAGAAATTAAGCTGATGAGTCAGAAATAGTAGAAACCATAGGAGGTACTGTGTTTCTTGTAATAGGTCTTATACCATTTGATTACATTTTTTATTGTGGAAAATTTTAAACATGTTCAAGTAGAGGGAATAGTATAATAAGTTCCTAAATACATATCTTATAGTTTTAATTACTGACACGTGGCCTCTCTCAATTTATACTCCCTAGGTATACCTACCTTTCTCTCTCGCTCCCACCCGTTCTTTCTGTCTCTCTTTCTTTCTTTCTTGACACAGAGTCTCACTGTGTAATTCAAGCAGGCCTTGAACTTGGAGTAATCTTCTGCCTGTTTCTTGAGTGTTGGGATTACAAGTGTGTGCCACCATGCCTGGCATCTATATGCTCTTTTCTGATCTCCCAGTCACCAATGCATAATTTTTAAGCACATTCCAGAGATCATATAGTTTCTTAATTCGTCAGAGTAAAATTCCTTTTTTTTTTTTACATGTTTTAAACTTTCTTTTCAAATTTTACTCTTTTGGAATACTGGAACATGTCTTTTTTTTAAAAAATTCCTTTTTAAAAGCATAACCACAATACCATGGCCACATTTTTAAAAAAGTGATGAAAAAATTTCTTTAATGTGATAGACTATCCAGTCAGATTTTTCCTAAAAGTTAACTTCTATTTAAATTTTGAAAAATAACCAATATACTACTTCCTTTTCATAGATACTTTTCTTCTTGTTTTTCTTTCTTTCTTTTTTTTTTTTTTGGTGCTGGGGATTAAACTCAGGGCCTCGTGGCCCTGTGCTTGGTAGGCAAGCACTCTAACCACTGAGCTAAATCCCCAGCCCTTCCTCTTGTTTTTCTTGTTTTTCTGCATTATTCAGAGTCAGAAAGAACATAATGTTTCATTCTCCTTGCCTGGTGGTTCAGAGATAGACTTAATATCATTGGGAATATTTTAGTTTATATTGTTTGAAGGTTCGAGCTATCCATAGATCTATGTGACTGGCCCTGGTTTGAATCCTATAGGGCTTTTCCTCTTTGTGTATATAAAAATAGTTAAATGGCGAAGCGTGGTAGTGCACACCTGTAATCCCAGTACTCAGGAGGCTGAGGCAAGAGGATCACTGTGAGTTTGAGGCCAGCCTGGGCTACATAATGAGTTCAAGACCAGCCTGTACTACATTGAGACCCTGTCTCAAAAAAACCAAAAAATAAAAATAGTAAATAAATAAAAAAACAGTTAAATTAGGAAAGGAAGGGCATTAGTAAATTGAATTCTGAAGTAGAATGTAACTGGAAACTTAATAAAATACTCTTTGTAGCTTATGTCAACAGACTGTTTACTTTTAATCACCTTGTATACTTATAATTGTTGGTTGGTTTTTGTAGGACTGTGAAGATCCCAATCCTTTGATCCGGGCTTTGGCAGTCAGAACCATGGGGTGCATCCGAGTGGACAAGATTACAGAATATCTCTGTGAGCCCCTTCGCAAGTGCTTGAAGGATGAAGACCCCTATGTTCGGAAAACAGCAGCAGTCTGCGTGGCAAAACTCCATGACATCAATGCCCAAATGGTGGAAGATCAGGGATTTCTCGATTCTCTACGGGATCTCATAGCAGATTCAAATCCAATGGTAATGAGCATCTGCTTTTATAAAGAGCAATATTTAAAATGGGTCCCTCTTCAAGTCACGTTTAACACAGACCTTGTCTTTGTAACATGGAGCCACAGGATACCATGGGAAGCATGACTTCTGTGTATCCCACAATTGTGTATGTCACACCTAGGTCAGGGATGCAAACCTTTTAGAGCTTTCAGGGATACAAACAGCCTTCTGTGGCACATGTGCCATAGGTTTGCCACCGCTGCCCTAGGTGTTTTTGGGATGAGAACCAAGCACTAGAATAACAGATCTGAAAGCAAACCTTTGTATTTTACCTACTGTGTGTTTGCTTAGAAATAAACCAGTACTTTAATCATTTTCTTCAGAAGGTTTTGCCTTAAATTTATAGAGTACACTTTTAAAGAACTCTGGGACAAAGGGTTTTTTTAGCCAGCTTGATTATGTTGTAAATGTTTAGCAGCCAGAACTTAACACCTTGAAGTTGGAATTTTTTTTTTAAACTAACATTTTAAATTTGCCTATATAACAGGGTCAAGTCTTAAGTGATGCAGTGACTCTGCTAGTAACTGGATCTTATTTGAATTGGCAGATTGGTCACTATGATTACTGAGCTGATGAAGGAATATAACCACCTTGTTTACAGTGCTCCTCTTTTAGGTGGGCACAGTGGTACACACCAATAATTGTTGCTCCTTGGGAAGCTGAGGCAGAAATTCGTAAGTTTGAGTTCAATTTGGACAATTTACTAAGACCCTGTCTCAATGTAAAAATAATAAAGACTAGGAATGTAGCTTAGTGATAGACTACTTGCCTAGCAAGCTTGAAATCCCCAGTACTTCAAGAGAAAAAGAGTATTCCCTTTTTGTCTGTGCAGTATTTATTTAAAGGTGATTAACACCAAAAGTTAATCAGTGAGTAACTAAATTTTTTTTTTTTTTTGCTGAACTTTTTCAAATGGAAGGAGAGTTGGAATTTGAACTAGATAACATTTCTCACTTGCAAATTACCTACCAATATCTGTACTTTGACATCTCATTTGGTTCATCTTACTCTATGGGTAGTCTTGGCTTCTCTTTATTGTTCTCCAGGTTAGTAGTAAGGTCAAAGGATGAAGCAAAGTACAAATTTAAAGGTTCTTATTACACTGGCTACCATCAGGAATCTTTCAGCTACCGTCTCAGCTTAGGGATGGATGCAAAAGCGCTTGCCTTAAACCGTGTCTTCTGATAGGGTATCACTACCAGTATCAGATCAGACCTACTTTTTGTCTAGCCTCTCTTCCCCAGCAGCACCTTGTGGCATCTTTGCAAAAATGTTAGCTGGTACCAACCTTTTTCTTACCACTTTTAATTCACTGTTGTTCTAGACTGTTCTAGACAATGTCTTCAAAATTCTCAACCTGGGGACAAATGAGTAGATGAAGTGTTTTGTCCAACACCAACTAGATAAGCAGAATGTCACATACCCTGTGGAAATTTATTAAATATTCAGTGGTGCTAAGAATGGATTAAGGTGAAAATAAATTCTAACTCCTGCAGGCCGTTCCAGTTTGAGGGGCAAAGCATCTCTGCACTAATGTAAATGCTCGTACAGAGCTAAGGGTTTAGCAGTAAAGGCATTTTTCATTTATTAAACCTCAAGTAGTACTTGTGATCTTTATCCAGATCGGTTGAGAGAAGACCAAGTTTCTAGCACAGGCCTAGTTTCTCTGATTTATTCTGTTTTCTTTGTAGAGGAGAGGGCTAGTTTTCATCCAGGTCATAGCACTTAAGCGATATCTATGTGCCCTTTATTTACTTATGCCTTTTACTAAGGGCATCTTCAACTGTATTTAAGGTTAAAAAGAATAGATGAATATAATAAACAGATGAACTGATTTATTATCACCCGACTCAGTAATTATCAATACATGTCCATCTTGTTTACTTTTTCCTAGCAACTATAAGCCGTACTTTTTTAACCTTAAAAAAAAGTATTACAATTACAAAAAAATAAAATGACTACAATTTTGAACATAGAGGTCTTTATCTGGATACTGTTTTATTATGAAATCATCTCAGTTCTCTTATTCTACTCTTGGAAATGACTCATTTTGCTGCTCTTGAGAAGTGATTTTGTTCCACTTTTTCGGAAGCTCCTCCACACGGTGGCAGCACTGCACCGACAGATACAGTACAGATACCAGGTGCTTTAGCTGGTACTAACTAAAAGCATCCAGTATCTGTACTGTATTTGTTGGCTCAAAGAAAAAGGTTGGCACTAAACCTTAAAAAGGAAATGGATGCTTCCAAGGGGAGTGTGCCTTTGTTGTTTTTGTTTTGTTTTGCTCTTTGTACTAGAAATCAAACCCAGGGGTGCTCTGCCACTGAGCTACATCACCAGCCCTTTATATTTTTGGTTTTGAGACAGGCTCTAAGTTTCCCAGGCCGGCCTCAAAGTTTGCAACCCTCCTGCCTCAGCTGCCTGTATTGCTGGGATTATAGGCATGTACCACCATGCCCAGCTTTGTCTTAGCATTTTTGTAGTTTGTGAAGGCCATCCTAGATGTGAAAGCACCAGAACATCTGTAGAAATGACTCTGAATTCATTTTAATACAAGAGTGAAATGTAGATCAAGAGTTGACAACTCTTAGGGTTATGGTGACCTCTAGTTTGGCTCCTAGTGGCAGTGTCTCTGCTGTAAGTAGTAGAACTTAATTATATTGTTTAGGAGTATCACCTCTTTTTCCTGTAGTTGCTTCACCATTTATACTTTAGATAAAGTTGACTTTCCATTTTCAGTGTAATACTAGTTGACAGAGAAAAGATGGACTTTGAGATAAAAAAATTCTCATTGTGTTAAGTTAGGGCTTGGTGTTTCTGTTGCTTAATCTTCCTGAGTCTGTTTCTACTTCTGAAAAATGAGGTTACTGTCTTTTAAGAGTTGTTGGTTATATTAATTGAGCTTTTGCAGAAAAAGTACCTATTAAAATACTTGGCTTATGATACTTTAAGATGACTCATACAGTGATAGCAGCTACTATAGTTAGAGTGTAGACATTAGGCAAAAGTTAATATTATCACTATAATATTTATTTTAAAAGTATTGATTCCTTTGATATCTGTATAAACCGATATGGAGCAATCTGTTATGAGGGTCTTAGAATTAAGCCTACTTTCAGCTGTGAATTTTTTTTGGTGGGGTGGTGCTGGGCATCAAACTCAGGGCCTTGCACTTGCTAGGCAAGTGCTCTACCACTGATCCAAATCCCCAAGGCCTCAGCTGTGCATTTTATTTGTCCATTATTTTGAAAGAAAGTCTGTTTAGAATGAGGAAACACTTCGGAGCTTCAAAAATACAGCTTTTGTGATTTCACAGATGTTAGAATTTTAGAAATGTCATCTCACAAATACATATTTGCAAGGAAGAAAGTATGCTTTTGAATGATAATGAGTGTTCTCTAGCTTTTTGATCATATATTATGGTTTACCTTTCTTCCTCTGGTTTTTCTTTTTGCTCTTAGAGGCATTTCATGATATTCCAACTTGAATTAACGTATTTATGTCAGAATCTGCTGCTTGAGGGGCTTCTTGACAGGCCCACCATATGTGTTTTGCTTTTTGTTTTTGAACTCAGTTCTCCTAAGGCTGTTTGGGTTACTCTAGGGCCCCTCTGATCTCTATCTTCCTTTGTAATACACTTTGTGGAAATTGTATTCTGTGTATTCTCCCTTTCTTTTTAAAAAAAATCATCATTGATGGGGTTGGAGATTTAGCTCAGGTGGTAGAGCGCTTGCTGAGCAAGTGCAGGGTCCTGAGTTCAATCCCTGGCACTGCCCCCCCAATTATTGTTGTTTTCCCTGTATCATTATTATCAACTTAGTTTTTTTTTTTTTTTAAATAGATAAGCTCATTTGGGGGGGAATAATTTTAAGTTAACAGAAAAATTACCAAGATATCACAGAAAGTTTCCAAATATCCTTAAGTCAGTTTCACTTACTGTTAATATCTTACATAACCATGGTAGAAAGTAATTGTTCAGGATGAACTTTGTTTACTTATTTTCTTGCAGTACTGGTGGTAGAAACCAGAGCCTCACGTGTGCTAGGTAAAAAACTCTATCCTGAGCTGCATCCCCAGCCCAAGGATGAACTTTTAAAAACACTTCTCACCAGTTGCTTGCCAAAAGTTCAAGGCTCATTCATCATTTCTCTTCAAGATGATCTCCAGGCTCTAATTTGGCAGGGGAATATTTTACTCTCAAAAGGAATATTATAAGCGGCATGATGATAAATGCTTTGTTCTTCTCATGTTGCGGCATGCTGTAATGAATTTTAGGATCTGTGGGACAAGAAACTCTTTGATTGTTAGGGGAGCGCACTTCAGTCAGTTTGGTTTTTGAGACAGGGACTTGCTGTGTAGTCCAGGCTGGTCTTGAACTCACAGCACTCTTCTCACATAGGCCTCATGTTTTGTGTACAGTGTTTTGGCTCTGACAGAAATCTTCATTTTGTCAGACCATATCTTAAGCTACTCAAGACAGACTTTATTATTTGTAAATCTTATTTGTTAATGTATAATCAAACTTTCTTGTCACAATGAAAATGTGTTGCTTCAACTAGGTTAATTTTAGCCCTCATTCCAAGTGAAAAGATGGAAAAAAAATAGAATATTACAGATTATACTGTGCTAGGCATATTATCAGTTGGCATTTCTGGAGTGTGTTTTCATTTTCGTGTAAGCTCTGATTTTTACTTATCAAGAGGGAGTGTTTAACAGAAACTACCTTGTCATTGTATATATGAGGAGATGATGACTAAAAGGTTTAGAATAAATATATGTTGCCCCATGCTATACTTGCCATTTGTGGCAACACTATAAAGGAGATGGCCAGATTCCAGACTGGTTACTGACTGGGATTGGGGAGAGCACTGTGGATCAAATCCAGTAATGTTCTACCACTCATCTACAAACCAAGCCGTCTTTTCATTTGATTATTTATTTATTGGCAATACTAAGGACCAAACCCAGGACCTTTGCACTGAACTGTATCTTCTGACCTTTTAAATTTTTTTATTTTGAGACAGGATCTCGCTCAGTTGCCCAGGCTGGGCTCCAACTTGCAATCCTCCTATGTGTACCACCATGCCTGGTATATTCCTGATTTTGAGGACCATAAAAATACATACAGTACCTATATATTTCCTCATACTACTTTTAGTCAATTATTCATTTGCTCTTTCACTTTATTCAAGTCTTCAGGAGCACCAGACCCCCACACACACAAAAAAAGAAAAAAATTATGAATTGAACAGAAAAAGCATAAATCTGTTCAGAGCCTATGTAACCTTGAAGGGGTCATGGCTGGAAATCAGAGCCCTCCAAGTAATAATTCATTTAATAGGAGGAAATCACTGTACTGGAAAGTGATGTTTCTTGGGTTCTGATGTCAAGAAAAAGTGAAATTAGAGTGCAGGATAAAAATCATTGTAGGGTACAGGGAATTGTGAGATTTCTCATAAAAGAGCTTCTGTCTGTGGTACTGCATTCCAGTGTGTATCTAGATTTCCTTCTAGAGTACTTTTTTACAGGATCATTTTTATTCCAACCATACTTGCTGCTCCAGCTTGCTCTTTTTTTTTTTCCAGCTTGCTCTTTAAAAAAAATGAGGTCAAATTTATGTCCTCAGAATTTCTGCATATGAGCTAGATGTAGCTTACAAATCAGATTTTATACCTAGATAATAAATCTTACCTCTTTAAGTACTGCCAGAATTTGATGATCCGTGAAATATATAGACTTTTTTTTTACATTTTTCACTTGTATAAATAATGTTTTGATTATATTATCTCCTCCCACACACATACCTATAGCTTGCTTCTTCTCTCCCTTTTCCCCAGTTGAAGTTCACAGGTCTTGGGACTTGTGTAAAAGCTGGAGACAAGAATGATTAGTACATACTCAGGCACTGGAGTCAAACATAAACCTTGAGTTCATATTCAAGCAATATCTCTTTCCGGGTGTATTGACCCTACTCAAGTCACGAAACGTCTGTAAACTTGTTTCCTCATCTCTAATAGGTGGATTTTAATAGTAACTACCTCAGAGTTTTTATGAGGATTAATAGCATGTAGTTAAGTAGTAAATAAATTTTAACTTGTATAATCTTTTACATCTTTCTGTAGCTCATGTTCTTTGGTATAAAACCAAAGTACAGTTGCTTACCTTAAAAAAAAAGTCCGCAGACTACAAGGTTCACTAAGGAAGTATCAGATAAGAGTTTATAGTTAAGGGAGAGAAAGATTTGTCTAAGATTGAGTGTAATTTTTTTGTCTACATATGATGTCTGTGTATCTATAAAGTATTTAATATCTATATTGCATTAGGTCTATGGAGGATGAGGGATGGGCACTATTTAGTTGCAATCTCCAAATTACTCTTTTTTCTTTCTTTTTTTTTTTTTTTTTTTAATACCAGGGATTGAACTCAGGGCCTTGTGCTTGCTAGCAAGCGCTCTAACCACTGAGCTAAATCCCAAGCCCCCAATCTCCAAAGAACAGAATGTTACTGTAATTAGGAGGCAAGATGAATAAAAGAGTGGGTGTTGTATTTTGTTTTCAATGCAGTAGTAATATTCCTTTATAACCTAGAGGCCAACTTTTTATAAATCAGTTCTTATACTGAAAAAGCTCACCTAAATCCTCTTTATAAATTCATTTTAAAGCAAACCTTTCTTAGAAATTCACACTTTTTTCTTAGGAATTCTAATTTTTCTGAAATTATATCAGTGTTTGCTAAGAAAAATGACAGTGTCCTGGGAGGAAATGTTACACACGGTTGTCCTAACAGTTCAAAATCAAAGTAGTGCTTCAAACTAAAAAGACAACTTTTAATATCCAGGGAAGGTACAGCAGTCACCCTAAGGGTTGAGTTTGTTCGTTTGTGATTTTTCACCAAATCTCAAGCATATGTTGTTTGGAGAAAGCTCTCTGGGGAGAAGATTTTGTTTCAATCTTTTATTTTTAAAGTTAATTTTTAAAAACAGGCAACTTGTGTACTTAGTTCCAAAGAAACAGTGTGGATGTTGACAAGTGGTCCCATGTGCTCTAGCCACCCAGCTGCCATCTTGAAGTCAGCCCTTTTCTTCATCTACTTCAGACTGAGTGTGACTGTCTTATTGCAAGTTGCCATTTGAATGAGGAAAACACAACTTCCTGAGTAGGAGGATGCCGAGCACTCCTGGGTCTGCCTTGGGATGTTTCTGGAAACAGCCATCTAAATGTGAAGAGGAAGAAATGAAATTAGAGAGGTGAAACAGAAGG
Source organism: Hystrix cristata (assembly GCA_004026905.1). Classification (NCBI taxonomy): domain Eukaryota; kingdom Metazoa; phylum Chordata; class Mammalia; order Rodentia; family Hystricidae; genus Hystrix; species Hystrix cristata. Next base: position 58,813 of record PVJO010000662.1, read on the forward strand.
AACTCAGGGAGTTTTCGAGGATCTGAAGTTACCACAATAATGGGGGAGCATCTCCTCAGCTGGGTACTGAGTTGGTAACCAGCAGTGATCTGTCCCGCAGGCTTTGCACAACATAATCCTTTGATCTGTCTTCCCGCATCTTTTAATTAGACTGACTTTTCTCTGTGTCTTTTCTTGCTTTAATATGATAATAAGTGGAAATTTCCTATTTAAACGTCAGAGTTTATACTTCATTAGCTGCATTATATACTTGGTTCAATTTCCAGTTGTCTATGATGATAACAGGAATTCTAATTGCTCATTCTGTTTAGCATCCTTCTGTTCTCTCCACTGTTCTTTTTAGTCTCCTTATTTCTCACTTGTTCTTCTCCATTTCTTTTTACCAAATCTCATAGTTAACTTTAGAGGGGGGAATTCTCAGCCAGGTGTGGTAGCACATCTGTAATCCCAACACTTGGAAGGCAGAGGCAGGGAGATCACTGTGAGTTCGAGGCCAGCCTGAACTACATAGCCAAGACCATGTCTCAAAAAACCAAAAAGCTGGTGGAGGTGGTTTCTCTTGCAGAAATGGTACTTGTAGTCAAAGATTTATTTTAAACAACTGGTTACCAAGATGGCCATGTCTTGGCAGCAGTAGATGAAAATAGGATTTGGTCTTCCAGTATATTTTGATTTTTTAATACTGAAAGGAAGTTAGTCAAGTCTATCATTTGCGGGTAATAAAATATCTTTTCTGTGCATTTGAAGCATGTAGAAGGGATTATTATTTTACTCTGTGCCTTTTAGTTTTCTGTAAATCTTCATGTTTGATGATGGAATTAGCAAACAAAATTGAGAAAAGAACCTCATGTTATCTAGTAGGTCTTGATTTATCTTCATAAGAATAAAATGTTTAGAATCACACTAAGTGAGTCTTGATTTTTTTCCATCTTGGAGTCTTTGTTCTGATCACTAAATTACAATTCGAGATGATTATGTTTATGCCATTATTATCCTTTACATAATAAGAAATATTGCCATAAGTGTATTGTTTGTTACATTATATTCTCTAGCATTTATCTTGCTAGAGAATATAATGGCAAAATCATACACTAGAATAATCTGCAGTGTCCAAATACTCTGGATACTAGAGTGAATAGCTAAACTGTAGCCATTGTATTTCTTGTCTTGCTAATAAAGGGATAATTACAAAACTCAGTTTCTCAAGCTTTTAGCAAGGAACTTTAAAAGTAACTGTAGGTTCAATTTTTGAGAATCTTCTCAATATGTATACTTGGTGAAGCAGTTATTTCCTGTCACATTTTATTTATACTCATGGAGTATTTATACTCAGCCTCACCTTGCTAATCTTTAGTAGTAACTGGAGCCTTACTACAAAATATGTTTTGAAACTCACTTGTACAGAGCTGTAGGATAGTATTTTTTCTGTTTTTGATTTTGCAATTTTTATCACTTTAAATGCTTATTGTTAAAGATTTATTATATTAGAAATAATCTATAATTTTGATCATTTTGACTTTTGTTATTACAGCTACATGGATTCCTAGGTCTGTGAGTCATGATATAAGTGTACTTTCTTGTCTAGGGTAGCAGCTTTCATTTACCATGCTGTCTGAAGAATATATTTCAAATACTGTATTTCATTGGATCTACAATTCCATTTATAAGACGTATGATTATTTTCTGTACTACTGAAAAACAAAATTGCTTCCTATTAAACTGCGAGGCTATTGGTTGTAAAATGGATTCAAGTCTGGAGATGTCAGTGTAAATATGCAACTTACACATGATGAATTATGGTAATATAATCACCTTAAATTTTCATAAGGCTTTATCAAAAGCTTCTGCATGCTGTCTGATTTTATTCTCACACTAAAACTAACCTGTGCTGTGGATTAAATTATCTCATTTTTTACCCCCAGCACTGAGGAGGCTGAGGTGAGAGACTTGCAATTGCTAGGCTAGCCTGTCTGCATAGTAAGTTTAAGGCCAGCCTGGACTACGTAGCAAGACTGTGTCAAAAATTAAAACAAAAAATGTCAGATGTGGTGGTGCATGCCTGTAATCCCAGCACTTGGGAGGCTAAGGCAGGAGGATTGCTGCAAGTTCCAGGCCAGCCTAGACTACAGCGTGAGTTCAAGGCCAGCCTGAACTGCACAGCGAGACCTTGTCTCAAAAACAAAACAAAAACTATCCCCAGTTTTCAGATGAAGAAACTGAATTTCACGGAGATTATGTTTTCTTAGCATCGTATACTAGTGAACTAGAGTCTCAAACCTACATATTCTTGCTCCAAGACATGTGATATGATTGAAAGTGTCATCCCTCCCTTACCTACATGCTTGTACCTGTAGGAAATTATTCAGCCTGCATTTTTCTCTCTGCTACCTAATGTATATATTTCTTATTTAGACTTTACTTTTTATAGCTCTTCATATATCTTGATTTTATTGATAGTTTTGAATAACAGTAAAATGGTTAACATATGTTTTAATAGTAAATCATGCATGACTCTGCTAATATTTTTAATTCTGAGTTTCCCAGTCAGGTAGCTATAGATGGTATTGTTGTTGGCTTAATGTATGTTTTGAAAGAATTTATGTGTTTATATCTGACCATGTGAGGTGTTCAGGAATGGTTATGAGCTGAGATCTGTGAGTAACCCGGCAAAGGTTGGTTGTTCACCGTAGCCGCACTGTTCTGCGTACATCGAGGTTCTCTGTTTCTTTCTCAGGTGGTGGCTAATGCTGTAGCAGCATTGTCTGAAATTAGTGAGTCTCACCCGAACAGCAACTTACTCGATCTGAACCCACAGAACATTAATAAGCTGCTGACAGCTCTGAACGAGTGCACCGAATGGGGCCAGATTTTCATCCTGGACTGCCTGTCTAATTATAACCCCAAAGATGACCGCGAAGCTCAGAGGTCAGTCTGTTTTCCTAGGTAATATCTGATAGTCTCGCCTGAAGCAGTAGGCGCTAGTGTCTCCTGGTGAAATACGCGCCTATCAGGTTGAGGAAGGTCAGTGGCCTGGTGGGTCAATGTTGTTATCCCCAAGATAATTTCGCACTGGATTTAGGCATGTGGCAGAGTAAATCATACAAACCAACAAACCAAAAAACAAAAAGCGGCTAAGAAATGTATGCTTTTCATTTTTTGTTTGAACAGTACAGTTACTTTTGGCAATATCTCTGTCATCACTATCTCCCATCTCCCAGTTCCTGGCCATTTATTAAAAAAACCTTATTGTGCTCACTTCAGCAGCACATATACTAAAAAAATTACTGAATGTCTCTCTAGGGGCATATTTTTCATTGTGTTAGATACTCAGTGGCATTGTGCTAGTTAATCAACTGAACTATACCCATAATTTAGTGCTAGAGAAAGTATGTTAAAATCAGCAAGCTATACACTGCTTCCTATTACATATAGAAATGCCAGTGTGGATTTGGTGGGTTTGGGAGGCATGCTCAGCCCTTTAGCACCTTGTTGCAGATTTTCTTTGACTATCAGAAATTGAATACTAAATTTCATCTACACATACATTTTCATTTACAAAGTTATAGTTATCATCAAGTTTTATTGGGCATTTTGTGTATATAAGCACTTTACAAAGCAAAGTACCTCTGAAGAAATGTTGGCTCTTCATTAAAGTTGACATATTTTAATTATAGTAGATAAGAACCTTCCTTGCCTGGCTGAAGCTGATTTCCAAGCTACTAGAATGTAAGTGCTCTTCACTTGTCTGGGAAGTTATTCCCTCTGAACTTAACTAAAGCCCCTAATAGTTTCTTTCCATCATTTTTCAACATATTTTGAAAAGAACTTTACAGAGAATTTTATTTGTTAGTCATTGACAGTTATACTCATTTATTCACTCAGCAAATATTTATTAAGCCCATGCTGTATGCCAGGCACTGTTCTAGGCCCCAAGAATAATGCAGTAGGAGAGACAAAACTCATGGCCCCCATGGAGCACTTATTCTCAGGGATGGGGACAGGGATATACTATGTGCATATAATACAATATATAATATTTCCAGATGGTGACGAGTGCTAACAAGAAAGATAAAGTAAGGAAGCGATCTAAGAAATGCTGTGCATTTGGGGTGAGGGATTGTGGGTTTGTTTGTTTGTTTTGTTAACTGGTCAAGGGAGGCCTCACTGAGAAAGTGGCGTTTGTATAAAGCACTAAAGGAAGTCAGAGCCAGCCATGTACATATAGGAAGACAGGAGAGTAACATAGCCTATTTGTATCCTTACTATAACAAGCTAGCTACTTATATTGCCTGAAGAGCTGTGAAAATAATTTCTGAACACTGCATGGTCAATTAAATACCCAAGATTTCATCAGGCATTTAGGCATAGGTGGCAAAAGACTAGGAGAAAGGGAAGAAGTTTGGAGAATATTGCAGTGGTGTTCGATATTTTACAAAACAGACCCCTTTCAGAGCTTCCTTTATCATTCTAAGGACAAGGGATTAGTTAGTTTTTTTTTCTGCCGACCCACCTTTTTCTTCTTACTATGAAACCTTAAATCACAAGTGGGTTGATGTCTGTCACTATGAAATAACTCTCAGCATACCGAATTTGACTTCCTATAGGTTGAGTAGAAATGGGCTGTGAGGCAGGGAGCCCTAACGTAATATGGGGAGACAAAGCGGACTGTAAAACAAGAAGGTAAATGGTGTGAGCTCAAGTGTTTGGGGTATTGCTAGTTTCCTTCCAGTTTGAACATCCCCTACTGCTGGTTCCTAAAGTCTTCTGACATCCCTGCTCTGCCTGTATTTTGCTGGGAATGAGGCTTCTGCAGTGTTGGATCCCAATTTGACCTAAGCATGGAGCTTTGACTTTTCTAACTGATTCTTTAATTTCTTTACTTGGGCCATGGGACTCTGAAACATACCTTATAAATGAATCAGCACAGAAATTATGATAGAGTATATTAATTTTCCTTTTCCGCCCTCAGCATCTGTGAGCGAGTGACTCCCCGGTTATCGCACGCCAACTCGGCAGTAGTGCTTTCAGCAGTGAAAGTCCTAATGAAATTTCTGGAATTGTTACCCAAGGACTCTGACTACTACAATATGCTGCTGAAGAAGTTAGCTCCTCCGCTTGTTACTTTGCTGTCTGGGGAGCCAGAAGTGCAGTATGTCGCCCTGAGGAACATCAACTTAATTGTCCAGAAAAGGTTGGGAAACAGTAAATTGGTGATTATGTTTTTTGAATTAAGCTTAATCTCAATGTTCAATTGGCCAGTATTGCTGACTTTTTAATGTGTGGAAATGCAAATGTTAAACAGCAGAGCACCTTACCCAGGACCACTCAGCCAACAGGAGACGTCAGTGTGTTCTTGTAATAAATGATTGGTGTTGCTCTACAGTCCAGGTTGTTTTCTGAAGGGTCTCTTTCTGATCTACTATTTAGTGCCTGCTTAATATTGTTCAGGCACTTAGAACTAGATTGTTGTTATTCCAGCAACTCTTCATGGCAACATGTACCCCAATACTTAAACAGGATAAAAATAGTCTACCAAATGGGCCTGATAAGAACAGAGGGCTGGAGGTGGTAGAGCTCGGTGGCAGAGTGCTTGCCTAGAATGTGTGAAGTCCTAAGTTCAATCCCTAGCACCACAGGAAAAAAAAAAAGTTGTGAGTTTTTTATTTTTTCTCCTGGGGGAAGTGTTACAGATTATATACTAATAGAGATTCATAAGGACATAAATACATATCTTCACTGTCCTTTCATGTGTTTCGGTGTAACACAGGCCTGAAATCTTAAAGCAGGAAATTAAAGTCTTCTTTGTGAAGTACAATGATCCCATCTATGTTAAGCTAGAGAAGTTGGACATCATGATTCGCCTGGCATCCCAAGCCAACATCGCTCAGGTCAGAATTTAAATAATCTCAAATTTATGATGTCTTAGATCTTAAGGTCTGGCCTTCTGAAGAAGCTAGACCACAAGATTGCAGTTTGAGAATTCTTAATGGTTATCCACTTCCTGGCTATTTGACAGGTTCTGGCAGAACTGAAGGAATATGCTACTGAGGTGGATGTTGACTTCGTTCGCAAAGCTGTGAGGGCCATTGGACGATGTGCCATCAAGGTGGAGGTAAGTGTCCAGTGGGAGTCAAAATCATACATAATGGGATTCTGGGTGTTCTCTTTACTCCTGTCTTTAAAATACAGGTTTTATGTTTATCAAAATAATAAAGAACATAGTTAATAAATTTAAAAGTTTTCAGTGAAAAGCAGATGTCCCTGGTCTTGCCGCCTTCTAACTATAGCATCTTCCTAGAGAGAATAATTTTGGGCTCTCAATTTTTTTTTTTTGAAACTTACATTATCTCTAAATAATATGCTATTATTTATGGATTTACTAATTCAGACTTTGTCTTTTAATTTTCTGCTGTGAAATAAACTGAGTTTAAATATCTCACCATTCCTACTTCTCCTATTTTCAAGTGTATTTATGTCATGAGGTTTTTGTTCCTGTGTCAGTTATCTTGGTAAATTAAGATAATATGCCTTTATTTCTTGTTCTTCTAAATACACGTTTAGGAAACGTACGCATGTTTCATAGATATGTTGGGCTAATGCAATACAAATGATTGCATTTTATACAGACTTTTGTCTTTTGTGGAGTTTCTTAAATTTTTTTCTCCTTGCATGTGTATCTTAATTACACTCTTATCTTCTTGCAGCTTCCTAAGCATAATATCAGATCTGTAAATCACCTTTTGTCCTAGACCCTTATCTCTTCCAGTTTTAATCTTCTCGCTTGTTCGGATCTGGCTGTTTTATTGGCCTGTACACATTGTTCCACACAGCCTCCCTTCATTGCTGCTAGTTATTATTGGTAGCATTGGTAGTTATTATTTATCATAGCATTGTGGGTGTGTGTGTGTGTGTGTGTGTGTGTGTGTGTGTGTGTGTGTTTGCAATAGCTTCTTGAATCTCAGAGGAAGTGAATTACAATTTTTTTGTTTTGTTTCTACATTTTGAATATCATTTTCCAGGATTATTTATGGTCTTGATTATATACTTCTATGTATAATTTTTTAAATTGAGATTATTCTGTGCATGAAGTTCAGCTTACTTAAGAATGAAGTAGTATAAAAGTGATTAGGACTTCCCTGTACATAGGCAGGGCTATTGATTAGCAAGTTTCTGCTTCAGGACAGAAAGTCTACTTGGCAGGTCTCTTAAAGAACCCTCTGGTTCGAGAGCACAAGTAGGTTTCTGGTTTGGCTGCAGCCTTCCAGTAGCTATTATGGGCTGTAATTTATATTGCCCTGTTTCATCAGTCACCAGTCCTCCACCTGTTTTTCTTACTCAGAAATTTGTTGTAAGTAATGACAGCGTCTGTTCACTGTTACTGTGTGTTCAGAGCCCCATACTTATTCTTGAATACTTGATATAATATGTAGTTCTGCTTGAGAGTCAGAGGATTGGCTCCTATGGTACAGTATGATCAGTACTTCATAGAACAGGAGACCATGCTGTATCAGAGAAGTTTCTATGAAACTCCCTAATTGGCCTTGTTTTCATGCAGTAGTGCTTCATGTGTTTACTATTGATAAATCGTTTTGTAGATTAGCTTCGTTATAGCAAGAAGTTAATTAGTCCTGGTTTCAACTCTTGTTTCTGCTATGTCAATTACTTCATATATTTAATACAGTTCTGTAGCTTTATTTGAAAAATGGAAAAGTTTGTTTGTTGGGTCTTGATACATTATATTTTCTTATTAACACACTTCACATACCTTATATTTCTTTTTTCTGATTATCTTACAACTTGTCTTAATATTAACATACACAATTTACAGAGAGATTTTGGTAGCATAAGAGCGGGGTTGTGTTTTGCTCTTTCATTGTATACATAACCATCTTTCTACCAGGCTGTCATTGTCTTCTTGACTTCTCTGGTAAAGCTTTAAGGAGTAATATAAAATCTATATTCCATTCCAAAGTTTAAAGAAATTTTCTAGTCTTGGAATTACTAGAAAGTATTCTCAAAGCATCTAGATTTCTAGAGGCTGCTGGTGCCATGAATTGTGACTAATGGAAAGATTCTCCGTTGTTTTCTGAAAAGACAAGCTTCTGGTGGCTTTTACTTCTCCCTTTAATGGAGCTTAGTGGGAGTATGAGATTAAATTTATATGGGAATAAATATTCTCAGGAAACTTAAGAAATCTGCTTCATATCTAGTGTTATCTCAGGTTACCTGGATTTACCTCTTCCTAGAGTTGTTTCAAATGAAAGTTAACAGTTTGAAAGAGTTGCCTTGCCCTAACACAATTACTTACTGGATCAAGAGAGGCAATGATCGTCTATTTGTAACTAACTCAATCCCTGGGACAAGACTAAGCACTCAAAGTGAAATTCTGATGAACATTGTATATAGCTTCTAAACTCAGCTATTGCTTTCTTTCATGTCATCTTTCCTTTATAAATGTGCAGCTGGTTTTAAAACCGACAAATGAGAGAATAGGAATGTTAGTTTATTACTTTAGCTAAGAGAATAGGGCCTATTGGAAAGTTTAGGTGGCTTTAAGATTTATTTTAACTGTTAATATAGGTATTCCGTGTTGCTATAAAGTATCATGAGGTTAAAAAAAAGTTTGTTGTAGTAAGTTAGGTTAATGATTAAGCCATAAGCTGTTAAGTTCATAAATAGCACTGAAAAAGCAAGTCCATTCTATTTTTTTCAGTAATTTTTGTGTTGTTTCTTTAAGAAAGGGATAAACTCCTGGCCTTTTTTCTTGTCTTCCAAGTCAAATGAGGTCATTTTATTAGTTTGAGATAGATTAAGGTACTAAGACCAGAAGTTTCTCATTTCCTAGTATTCTGTTCTTTAAATGTTTACCATTTTCCATTTTTATAGATCAGAATAAGATACTGATATGTGTCTCATCTCTTAACTTAAAAATACATATTTTCCTATTAAGAAACCAGTATGTGATCACTACAAAAAATCGTAAAATAGGTTAAACAAAACTAGAACACTCTGCTCTCTCTCCAACTCTCCCTTCTACCCTCCCAATAGACATGATCTGGTAGGTATGATTTTAAAACCTTGATTATATATTTTTCATACACAAGTATATTTTTAACAAAAATGAAATCACACTATGAATGCTATTTACTTTTGTAGTCTGCTTTTTTTTAAACATACTATAATGTATATCTTAAATCTCTTTCCATGTTTATATTTAATAGAACTTTATATCACTTATAGTTTCTGGTTTCATTTATGGACATCACGTGTGTTTGCTTCATAATTTAGCCTTTTTCTTAGTGGTCCTTATTGGGACTATGAGAGTATATGGCTATAAATTTCAACTCTTTTTTTTCAAATAAGAGTGTAAGTAGTATCCTTGTAACCAAATCTTTGAACTCTAGTTTTGGTGGAGCATTAGGGAACTTCTTGTTCATGTCTGATGTACCTTTCTTCAATGTGTTCTTTTTTTTTTTCTGTGTTGGGTTTTTTAGTCTTAGATAAAAAGGATGTTAACCTTTCTTCTAGCTAACATTACTTTTCCCAATTTGTTTTCCTTTTGATTTCTTGACACACAGAAGTTTATATTTTCTTATGTAGTGAACACTACTCATTTTTTTCTTAGTGACACACCTAGAACGTTGTGCTTCACTAATTGTGTAAATTCACTTCTATTCTGTATTTTTATGTCATTGATTTTATTACCTTTAAATACATTGTTAATCAGGAAATAATTTTTGTGAAAGATTTCAGTTGGGTGGCTCAAACTCCAGAACAAAGCACTCTTTGCTTACTGTCCTAAAATTTTGTTTTTATCATATGCTAATTTTGTATGTGTGTACACGTGTGTGCTTGTGTGTGTGTGTGTGTTTCTAGACTTTTAGACAGTGATCGAATGTTACTCTTGCTCCTCTGACATACTACTTTAATAGTTTTTTTTTCAGTATTATTGCAGTGATAATTTGCTGGAGGATTAATATCGCAGACATCAATGTTTTTAAATATTGATACATCACAAGAAACAGCCTTTAGTTTATCTCTACTGTAATAGTGACTCTAAGGATTCACTTAAATGCCAGGTTTACATCAAGCACTGTGTTAAGCATTTCCCTGTATTACCTAATGTATGATACTTCAATCCTTTGTTTTGTTTTTGTTTTTGTTTTTGTTTTTTGGGGGTTTTTTTGGTGCTGGGGATCAAACTCAGGGCCTTGTGCTTGCAAGGCAAGCACTCTAACCACTGAGCTAAATCCCCAGCCCCGATACTTCAATTCTTATAGCAACCCATCTCCTATATACTTTATAATTTATCATAATATAGATTCTGTTTTACTGCTGCAGTAATTTAGCACAGGAGTTACTAGCTGGAAATGAACGATATAGAAGAAGTAAATAGAATCAGAAAACGAACATTAAAAGATTGCAGAAACATTTCGTGGTGTAATCAGATCACCGTATGACCTCATACAAATGGCACTAAGGTGAAATTTTCAAATTACTAGTATGCTTAGATGTTATTAAAGAAATTTTTTGTTCCTGTGTTATCTCCTCCTTCTTCCCCCTCAGGCCTATGGGGCACTGTTGTATTTTAATGCAAGTCCCAGATGATGTCTCGTTGGAGTAGTCTAGTGGGTATATCTAACAGATAGTCTTTTTTTTTTTTTTTAAATTGCCACACTACCATTGTCATACTCAACAACTAACAGTAATTCTTAATCTTATTGAATACCCAATTCATGTTTAATTTCTTCTAATTTGTATCACAGTGTCTTTATAGTCAGCTTGTCAATGAAAATGTAAACAAGTTTTACACGTTGCATTTGGTCAGTATATCTATTAGTCTTTTTACTTGCTTGTTTTGATCTCACTTATTGAAGAGTTACTTACTGAAGGTCATTAGGCTTATAGAATTTCCCAGAGATTCAGTTTGGCTTGTTGCATTTTAATGATGCTGTTTATCTCATTCCATCCCCTTTAAATAAATAAATCTAAAGCCTTGGTAATATTCATGTTAAGAATTTGGGGTAAGAGTACCTTTTAGGTGATATTGTGTACTTCCTGTTGCATCTTATCAGGAAACATAATGTGGTGACTAATAATAGGACATTGTAATATATGACAGATCAGTTTTTTATTTTTATGATCTGTTTCGGAATTCTCTTCTTTTAAAAAGCTGTCGCTTATCATTTCAGTATATTTGTTTTTGTCCCTTTACATTCTTCCATATTGTCTTTATTAATAAAAGATTAATAGATTAAGTTCCATTTATAGATGAATTATAGGTTAAGAAAATATACTTTGTCTAAGGCCACAGACTTTAAGTTGCATAGCCATAAAGGTGTTACGTTATCTAGTAGTTCTTAGAGTTATGTGGATCACAAATACCTTTAAAAATAAAATGAAAACCCTGAAGCTTGCCCTTGGAAAAATATGCTTGTGTGTTCATATAAAATTTAGCAATTTTAGGAGGTTTGAAGACACCCTGTGCTGTCTCTGCTGATCCAGGAATTCCAGTCAAAGACCTTTTACTTGGGCTTATTCTTTAATTGTCACTTTCCTCCCAGCCTGGCTTACTGTTTGTTATTTCCACCTCGCAGCTATACAAGATGAATTTTTTTCATTTGAACTGACTCATATGTCAATATATTTTTTAATGGGTAAAATTTGGAATGTATCTAGAACATGTGTTATAGAACTAATATAGATTGCCCAGCCTCTGGTATAGCTTGATCAAATTAAGTGCTTGATAGTTTAGTTGCTGCACCTGTATGTTTCAAAATTTTTATATTGAGATAGTATTGGGTAAATCATCTAACTTTTCATTTTTTATGTTCTTCCCAGCAATCTGCAGAGCGCTGTGTAAGCACATTGCTTGATCTAATCCAGACCAAAGTAAATTATGTGGTCCAAGAGGCAATTGTTGTCATCAGGGATATCTTCCGCAAATACCCCAACAAGTATGTCCAAATTCTTATGTCCACCCTCTTCTACGAATCATTTTGTTTTAAGTAGGGTACTTTGAAAGTGGCTAGGTAAGAGCTATTCTTTTTAGGATATATTATTAAAAATCAGAGATATATGAAGTGGTTAGCACAAGGACTAAAACCTCATTTTCCACTCTCTTTTATTTTAAAAGAAATGAAGCCCTGCCTGAATATGCACTGTCTGTTGGCATAGATTAAAGTTGACATATTAGCTTATTTGATGGCAAAGTTACAATTAAATAAGAAACATATATTTCAGATTGTCTGGACATACTGTCAGTCATGTCTGTTGTGCAGACATGATTAATGATTGTGCACTTTTTCCTCTCAGAAATGTTTCAGTTTGAATGATAAATCATATGGCCACCCTACCATGAAATCCAGGAAGGTAACAGCTGTACTGTTCTCTTTGCATGTGACCTGCTACTTTGTGGAAATTCATACATCAAGTAACAATAACTTAGCAGTCTCAAGTCTTTTTCTGAATAGTTGTGGTGGCTCCTATACAGATGTGCAAAATCTACATTTTCACTTCATAAATTTTTCAGATTGAGACTACTTAGTTTATGAAGCATAAATGCCTCAGATTTGATTCAAAACTCAGAAATCTAAATGAAATAAGAGCAGGTCTTGTGAGCATCCTAAATCTCATTCTGCATTACAATCATAGAGTTCTCTTGTGCGAAATTTCTGATTAGTCTTTAAAGACAATGTTAAATGGCCTGGCTCCCATGGGCCCACACTTGTGATCCCAGCACTCTGGGAGGCTGAATTAGGAGGATTGCAAGTTTGAGCCCAGCCCAGAAAACTTAGCAACTTGGTGAGACCCTGTCTCAAAATATAAAAAAGCTGAGGATGTAGCTCAGTGTTAAGGACCTGGGTTCAGTTGTCACTACCAAGGAGGGGGCAGAGACTAGAAATATTTTGATGAAGAATCATTATTAAGCATTTTATGTATGTATATATCTATATTTTTTATGGAATTTTATTTTATTTTTTTGCTTTTTGAGACAGTGTTTCACAATGTAGTCAGGCTGGCCTTGGACTCATGGCAATCATCTTGCCTCAGCCTCCCCAAGTACTGGGATTACAGGTGTGCACCACCATGCTGGGTTTATACATATATATTTTTTTTTAATTTTAGAAATGGTATTTTTGTAAAGAGGACCATAAACTTTTGTCACTGTCCTGGAAAAGATTAAGGGTGGGAATATGTATCTCAGTATGATTGATAGAGAAATGTGACTGATTGGTGATAAGAAGGGATTTTGATGGCAATCAAGAGCTGCTTTAATCAGTGGAACTAGTTCATACACTTAATTAGTTGTAATATTCAGCTGTCCAAATCTAATTTATTATACACTGTCATTACACTAACCAAGGAGATGGATTCAACATGGTAAACATAAGAGAGCCTAGATCTGTAAAAATAAAAATAACTGTTTGAAGTACTTACTTCTTTGGAGAACAAGTCATTAGTGTTTGTTCCTTGAGGAGAACATACAAATCTCTTTTATAAAAAAGAAAAGTAGGTAGAACAAGGAACAGTGTAACATTTTCCGATTTGGGCACTGTTGTTTTCCAGCTCCATTTTCCTAAAAATTAAGTGCGGTTTCTACCACAAAGGCAAAACAATATAGTAGGAAAATTCTGTGACCTAGTTATAAGAAAGATTGTTAAACATAAGATGGTGGTATTATACCACAGGCTGATTTTTTTTTTCCTTGTGAAAAGGTTAATCGATGAATTTTTATTAAAGTTTAATGTTATTAAAATATAATTGAACCAAGATACATCATGTATAGGTACAGAATAAATGTAATGAATGTGACCATTGTATGTAGAATGTACCAATACATGTTCTTGGTTTAAAATAAAATTTAAAAATATATATATATAATTGAGAAAATTAAGGCATTTATAACCTTCTGATTTAAAGCCCATACATTCTCTTGAGTAAAAGCCTTTATGGTTCAGTGGTTTGGTTTAGGGTCCTTTGAATAAGGTTTTGCCTTTAGTTTTCACTGTTTAGTGCAATTCTTAGTTTTGTCTTCAGTAACTATGGTCTGTCCATATTATTGTTTTCAGATATGAAAGTATTATTGCCACTCTCTGTGAGAACTTGGACTCCCTAGATGAGCCAGATGCACGAGCAGCTATGATTTGGATCGTGGGAGAATATGCTGAGAGAATTGACAATGCAGATGAGTTACTAGAGAGCTTCTTGGAGGGTTTTCATGATGAAAGTACCCAAGTAAGTTCTCATCTACTTTATGTCCTGTATCTCTTTGGAAAGACACCAGAAAAAGTAAAAGGAAGTTTCTTTGTACATGTCTATTGTTCATTCATTTTCTCCCAAGAGATGATTATTTTCTAGTAAAACAAACTTGTATAACTTAAACCAGTGGTTCTCAAACTTTCAGTGAGCATTAAAAATACCCAAAGGGCTTATTAAAGCATGTGTTGCTGGGCCTCCCCTGCTAAAATCTGACTCAGTAGGTCTGAGATGAGCGTTTCTTAAAAGATTCAGAATGTTGCTGCTGCTGCTGCTACTGCTGGTCTAGAACCACACTTAACAGCCACTGGTTTAGAGCAGTAATCCTCTTTTTATTTTTTGTTATTTAAGGGTGGTTACAAATTCTTGTTAGTAATGGCTGTGTCTCATTACATGAGAGATTTTCATGTGGAGCTGTGGTGAAGATTGGAAAGATTCTCTTGTGAATGATTAGAGTTCTTCCCATCTTCTGTCCCTCTTCCCTACTAAAATTAGAGCCACAGGCTCAGAGAAAGTTAATGAGCCCTTTCCCCCTGACATTTGTGCTTACAGAAAATAGAAGGTCATGTATCTAATTCATTATAGTGTTTTCAGTAGGTGTAATACAGGGAACACATGCAAGGTTGTGGTTTAGCAGTCCACTTCTCATTGGCTGTGATCTGACATTACTGTCATGGTTCTGGCCCTAGTAATGATTCCATAATTCCCCCGAACTTGTAGCTTTTTTGTGTGTGTGCTGGGGATCAAACTCAGGGCCTTGCACTTGCTAGACAAGCATTCTAACCACTGAGCTAAATCCCTAGCAACTGTAGTTTTTCATAGAGTAAATAAAAGAATTACTTAGGAACCAGTTTTATCATTGTCAGTATTAGCATTTCCTTTAAAAATTACAGGTGATAATCTGGAGCAGAAACAAGCCACTCTTGATTCCAGAAATGCAATTTGAGGATAGGAGGCTAATAAGTTTTTACTTGAATGCCTTTGTATTTCAGATGAATACATTTGGCTGCTATTGTTGATACTGGCTGAGTTTTAGCCTTTTGTCTCTTAACCAAAATTAGAAAGGCCCCATAGTAATTCATAGGTGAGAAAACACCACTTTGGAGATGATGCCAGGAAATAATCCAAATGCCTTTCTTTCATTTTATAAAATTTTGTCTGTTTAGGTCCAGCTTACTCTGCTTACTGCCATAGTGAAGCTGTTTCTCAAAAAACCATCAGAAACGCAGGAGCTGGTCCAGCAGGTCTTGAGTTTGGCAACACAGGTAAGAAAAAGTGAGGAGTTGACTTGTCTTGTTTTAAATTCCAGCACAGGGTCCCACATATAAGTCACATGGGCCTGGCACTTGCTGGGTAGCCCAGGCTGGCGTGGAGTTCATGGTCCTCCTACATTAGCCTCCCACAGTGTTCTGGGATTAGAGATGTGTATAACCACACTCAATTTCTTTTTTCTTTTCTTTCCTCCTCATTCTTTTTCTTTTTACTGGGGGAATTGAACCCAGGGCTTTCACACATAGCTATATCCCCATGATTAAATTTTTACATTTGAGACAGGGTCTCACTAAGTTGCCCAGACTGGGATTGAACTTTGCAGTCCTCCAGCATCAGCCTCCCCGAGTACTGCAGTTACATGTATCTGCCACTACATGGTCCTTTTCTTTTTTTAAGGAGGAAAGATTTATTTTGGCTCACTGTTTTGGATGTTGCAACCCAGGGTCAGCTAGCTCTGTTGCTTTTATGCCTCTGGCAAAACAGACATCATGGTCATGGTAGAGGACAGGGAGGTTTGAATTAAAACATACAGTCTTTAGGTCTTGTTAAAATATTAAAACAATGCCTAAACATATTCCAAATTGTAGCTGGTTGCTATAGCTTTCCAATAACTGGCTGACTCCAGTTTTCATGATAATTGGTAAAATTTGAAGTTAGATTTTGTAGTGTTAGTGATGGATAAACTTATGTGACAATGATATCTTCCTTGAATTTTTAAATATTTTTGGCCCTCCTTGGAATTATTTGGTGTTTTCATTCAGAAAAAAAGAGGTTCAGATGAATTCTGGTTTCAAGAACATTAGCGCTGGCCTGTAAAACCAGGTCACCATTTTAGAGCTACAGCAATTAAAATAATTCCTTTTTCTAATGTAACAGTGTATAATGATCATTGTAGTGATTTACTGATGTTCTTAATTGAATTGAAGAACAGGCTGACTTTAACAGGTGTCAGAGTAAAGATGTGTGTATCTGTACATGGAATCTGTACTCAACTTACCAGATTTAGATACTCAACTTACCATTTTTCTGTTTTTCATCTCTATAGTGGTATATTATCCAAATTTAAAGTCCTTTTACAGTACTTTGCCTAGTTCCAAGCTGTCATTTTTCCTCTGGTTAATTTTATATCTTTATAAGATTTATTTGTAAGGGCAGGAAGGGGAATGGGAAAAAAAGAAGCAGCAAATTCTGTCATGTACCAGTACAAATTCCCTATGATGAAAGTTATCACTACTTATATCTAAAATGTACCATTAAAATAAAATTTTTTAAAAAAATGGAAAAGGTGAAAATAAAAAAGATTTACTTGGGGTTTTTTTTGTGGGGGACGAACTCAAGCCTTGTGCTTTCTAGGCACACACTCTTCCAGTCAGCTAAATCCCCAACCCCAGAAAGATTTATTTGTAAGAGCTCTTTGAATTATTTTATCTGTATTGACTTAAACATTCTACACTTCTGTGTTTAAACCATTGTTTAATAAAACTCTTGGGTTATTTGTATCTTTGTTAAGATGAATTCAAAATAATTTTTTCCTGTGTTTTGCACTCCTGTTTTAATTTTAAACTCAAGTAGTCATACAGAAAGACAGAACTGAAGCAGCTCACATACTGTCAAATCAGTTTCTAAAAAGAATTTGGTCTTGTATTTGGTCTTGTTCCCTTTCTGCTCACCTGTACATAATCAAGAAAATGTTTTTGATTATCTCTTTTCAGTTCTCAACTCTATCTCCATCTTCATCAACTATTATGACCTATGTGTTTGAATTTAATAGGCAGTATAGGAGAGCAACATTTTGAGTTCTTGTCAGAGTTCAAGCCCAATCTCATTACACATCAGTATTTATAAAAACTCGACTAAGATAAAATGTTTAGGAAGAATACAAGGCCATGCTGTTTATAAGATAGTCTAAAATTCACCTGTAAAGCAAGCCAGATTAATAGAGAGCTGGATGCCTGGATTGCGTTGTATTTTGTCCCCTTTCAGAAAGGCTTTTACTGAATTGCACTGGTATTATAAGACTGTAGTAAAGGTCATCGTAAGAAACTTTTTTTAAAAATCAGAGTCCTTATTTATTCTATTATGTTTTCTTCTTTACGATGCTCTGTCAAATTTCTATCAAGGTTTAGATTTTCCTGTACACTAGTGTGTAATTCACTGACCCTCTGAGTGGCTTATCTGATCAAGTTTCTTTTCCATATTGGTTGTTTGAATCCTTATTGTAATTAAACTTAAGGATCTCCCATGAAAGGTGTTCAGGTTGTTGTGGCATGCATTTTTCTACCACTAATTTTAATTAATGGTCTTTAGCCTTAGGTTAATTTTTATAAGATTTGCTAAATCCTTTTCTGGGACAGGGCTGGACATAAACCAAACCATTATACATTCCTGATTTTAGACTTCGTTACAGGCACTAGTATAACATCTTACTAATACTTGGGCTTGCTATGCTCCAGGCATTCTATTAAGCTTGCTTGCTCTCTCTCTGTCTCTCTCTCTTTCTCTCTTTTTCTTTCTTCCTTTCTCTCGCTCCTGTCTTTTCTTCCCTTCCTCCCTCCCTCCCTCCCTCCTTCCCTTCCTTCCTCCCTCCCTCCCTCCTTCCCTTCCTTCCTCAGGGCCTTATGCATGCTAGGCAAGCTCTCTACCCTAGTTACATCTCCCAGGCCAGGGTCTGCTGTCTTGACCTGATTTTTTTGTGGGTGGGTGTGGTTTTTTTTGAGACAACGTGTTGCCTATATAGTGCAGGCTGGCCTCAAACTCTCTATCGTATCTTAGCCTCCTAAGTACTGGGTGACCTAATATTTTGAGAAGTTTGTGTTTTGCTTCCTTTAAAAAATTCCAACTTATGTATGCTTTATAAAATTCAAACTTTGTTTCCAAGTGAATATCTAAATGAAATTAATATGACTTACTGTTTTGTTTTTTTTTTGTGTGTGTGCTGGGAATTGAACTCAGGGCCTTGTATGTGTTTTTGCAAGGCAAAGCACTCTAACCACTGAGCTAAATCCCCAGCCCCAACTTACATATATTTTTATGTATGTGTAAGCATTTTCTTTTAGAATAATGCAACCTGTGAATGTGATAAGAATATCTTGAGATAAAACTTAGCCATTTTAATGCTTTATTATTTTGTTGTATCATAGTGTTTTTATGCTTTTTCATCTTTAATAAAGTCATTATGAATACAAATTAAATAATAAGTAACTGAGAAAAATCTTCTGAAACTATGTGGTTATAAAGAGGTCTTGGGGTAGGGATTTAGCTCAGTGGTTAGAGTGCTTGCCTCGAAAGCACAAGGCCCTGAGTTCGATCCCCAACACCAGAAAATAAATAAATAAATAAATGAATGAATGAAGGAAGGAAGAAAGGAAGGAATGAAAGAAAATTCATAGTAATTATTGAGGATGTTTAGGGTAAAACTACCTAACGTCCATGGGTCTTAATTGTGATAAAATATGTTCCATATTCAAAAACTGCCAAAGATTGAAGCTTGTTTGGTGGCACAACTATTGATGGTTATTTGCTTTGTCTATTCTGTGTTGGTTTTATTTTACTAAAAACAAAGTGCAACAGTAAGAAACGGAAGACCTCTTACACTCAGCACCAACAGGTCCATCAAATCTAGAAGGTGATAGAAATAATGATCCAGCAGGTATAGACAGATAATTCAAAAGAAGTGGTCACTAAATTGATTCTAGACAGCATTGGAAAAAACACCAAAAAGGCTTGTCAGTGTATCTATCCTAATGATGATGTCTTTGTTTGAAAAGTAAAAATACTGAAGAAGCCCAAGTTTGTATTGGGTAGGCTCATAGAGCTTCACGGTGAACATTGTAATTCTGGAAAGGCTGCTGGGGATGAGACAGTACGAAAGTCAAATGAGCTGATGGATATGAGCCACCATCCTAAGAATCTGTTTAAAATTCAGATTTTTAATAGTAGCCAAAAGTCCGCTTGTGATGAGGGGAAAAAACACATACAGGGCTACATCGTCAATCAATTCACCTGCTCACTTAGAAATTCACATGGAAGGCCTCAGATTGGCCTTTATACCCAAGGCCTTTGTCCTGAGCTACATCTCCAGCCCTTTTTTTGTGTTTTTGGTTTTGTTTTTTTTTTTGAGACAGAGTCTTGCTAAGTTACCCAGGCTGAGCTTGAGCTTGCAAACCTCCAGCCTCAGCTTCCTAGAGTGCTGGAATCACAAGCATGCCATCATGCCAGCTTCAAATTGGCCTTTTTTAAGAAAAGTGAGTGTTCTGTGTGTATGCACGTGTTGCGGGGGGGAGTTTTTCAATACAGAAATTGAGGATTAGGGGTTTTCCTTGGTGGTTAGAGTGCTTGCCTAGCAAGCACAAGGCCCCGAGTTTGATCCCCAGCACCAAAAGAAAAAAGAAATTGAAATAGGGATTTAGTGTTGCCTTTAATAATGTGATGCTGTTTGAACAACTCATGCATAAATAAATGCTGACATGTAGACATACTGTTAAGAGGCAGATGCCACTTTGTAATGATCACAAAAAGTACATAAAATATAGCAAGGCAAGGAGAAAGAGACAATAAACTTAATGCTCATCAATAGGGGACAATTAAAAATGATATGGTGGTACATATAAAATAGAAAACTGCAGATCTGTGTGTCAATATAGAAAGCAGCTTGAAGAGCAATATATGTAATATGAAACTGGTTATTATAAAAATAAATGTATATGTGCATGGGAACTGTTTGGATAGAAATATACCACACTGCTAAATGTGGCTCTCTTGGGGGTGGGGATGGGGATGGGGGAAAGAGGGGAGTTGGCGAGGGGAGGGGTTAGCTAACTGGGAGGCATTTCTTTTTATGTTACTTCTCAATTGTGGTATGGCATTGGTAATAATTTTTTTTAAGCCATGAGTATATATAAATTATTTTAAAACTACCAAAACAAAAGACCACTAAATTCAAGTGCCATCCTTTTTCAAAGCATGTAGTTGCATGCTGTCTTTAATGTTTTGATTATATAGGTAATAGTTCCTCTCACACTGTAGTGTAATATTTAATATTCTGTGCGCTCTTTAAAGTCAGGAACCATATATTCTTTTGTTTTTTGGTACCAGGGATCGAGCTCAGGGACTTGAGTTTGCTAGGCAAGCACTCTGACCACTCAGCTAAATCTCCAGCCCCCCAGGATCCATATAGTCTATCTTTATTTCTAGAGCCTAGCCAATGTCTTCATATGAGATTCATATAAATATTTGAATGAGAAAGGAAAGAATGATGAAATATATGTAAGATAAATGTTATGAATAATCCTGCTAATATTTACAGCAATTGTGAAAAAATTATTTTTATGTCTCAAGGTCACCTCAACCAGATAACTTTTACCAGATTAGATTTTATTTTCCTCTTCCCCACTTCCCTTTGAATTTGAGTTTTAGAATTAACCTATCCATTTATATTTAAATTCCTTGAAATATTAATGATTTGCAGAATTGTGACAGTATTAAATCTATGAAAAGTCTCAGTGAATTATCTTTATAGTTAATTGTGTGAATCACTACAATGCAGCATTACCTTGACGGTAAATCCAGCATTTTTGGTTTCTTGTGGAGAGCAGCTCCATCTAAACCTTTGTGCATTTGCCTTTCTGTTAGGATTCTGACAACCCTGACCTTCGAGACCGAGGCTATATTTATTGGCGCCTTCTGTCGACTGACCCGGTGACAGCCAAAGAAGTCGTCTTGTCTGAGAAGCCACTAATCTCCGAGGAGACAGACCTTATTGAGCCAACCCTGCTGGACGAGCTGATCTGCCACATCGGTTCTTTGGCCTCTGTGTATCACAAGCCTCCCAATGCTTTTGTGGAAGGGAGTCACGGGATCCATCGCAAACACTTGCCAATTCATCATGGGAGGTAAGCAGCTAAACTAGGTTTGAATGAGAAGTGACTTTGTTTAAACAGAGTTGGTCTTGCTCCTGCTTTTATAGCCTGGAAAAGAACTTGCTATGGATTTTGCAAATCTGCTACTATACTTCCCCAGTGTTCCTATATACAAATACAGTAATACTATGGAAAAATGTAATGGAGAAAAACTTCTAAATTGATAAAGTCTGAAAGTTGCTCAAATATCTCCTGGGATGAGGCCAGAAATGTTCCCAGAGTTGAAAATTTGGAAGGGAAAAGTCTGTTTGTGCTTTTAGTTTTTTGTAGCTTTGGTTGAGGCTTAGATGGGTAAAGTGAGATACTGCTTCTCTCATAGGATAAAACTATTAATGAAATAACATTTGCAGGATTGTCTTATAATAAACACCCTAAATTCCATATGCGTATTGTTTTTCAGTTACTCACGCCTTTTTTTACTAAATCAAGTTGATCATATTAGTAAGGAATTTCTGTTCTGAACAGGCTTTCAGGTACCATAGAGCTTTTGCTTCATAGATACCTTAAACTTTTTAATTAGAGGGGAGAAATACTCTTAATAAACTCCTGTAAGAAGTAACTTGAGGGGTTGGGGATTTAGCTCAGTGGTAGACCACTTGCCTAGCAAGCTCAAGGCCCTGAGTTCAATCCCCAGCACCAAACAAACAAAAAAAACAGTAACTTGGAAACTTTTCAGAACCTGATTCCTTCATCAATCATAATAAACCTTAAATTTAAGAATTTGTGGGGATGGGGATGTAGCTCAGTGGTGAAGCACTTGCCTAACATGTGTGAGACCCTGAGTTTGATCCCCAGCACTGCAAAAAAAGAAAAAGAATTGGGTCCCAGAATAAATGGCTTTCCATTAATGAATGTCTTGCACCATTGTTTAATGTATATTTCATGTATGGCCAAAACATAAAATTTACTGCTTTACAAATTGGTGTCATCAGCATTTTGGGCTCTGTTTTTAACAGACTCCAGATACAGAAGAAAAGGGAAAGGTAATATCTAAGAAAATGATTACTAGTCTTTTATGGCCTTAGCTGAGGCTTTGGTTTGAGGACAAGTGCTTTGATCTTTAGCTCAGAGGAGATAGTAAATTTGTAAGGATTAGGCTTTGGAATAAACTAGAGTATCTCTCTTTTTAGGTGAGCATGTTTAACAGTCTCTAGATATAGCTAGTATTTGATGTCCAAGTATTTCTTGTGGACTGTGCTTCAAGTTTTTATATAGATAGGATTGTCTGTTGTACCTTGCTTATGTAAACATATTTATATGCCATTTAATCTAGCCTTCTGATAACTTTTGGCCCTCAAATGGGAAGAAGAAAAGTTTTTAAAAAATCAACAGAGATAACTCTTTCTTAAACACAAGGAAGCACCATTATTTATGTAAAAGAAACACAATGTCATACATAAGGTCTTTGTCTGATTAATAGCCTTTAATTTGTTACCTTCACAATTCCTTCTGGTTCCTTTTGGATAACACTGTTGTGCTTGCCTTTTGTTTTTAAAGGGTATAGGAAAATACCCTTTGATATAAATGAGAATGACGCATTCTTGCAAACAACATGTCTGTCATTTATTTCCTTCCTGCCTAGCTCAATATCATCTAACCCTCTTCTGCACCATATGGTTCATAAGTGATACATTTCCAACATGAACTAAAGCAACATTCTAAAAACTTACTCTGCCTCTTGTCAAAATTCAAAAATGTTTTTAAAGACCTATTTCACTCAGTCTTTTAAAATCACTTGGGAAAGGAAGACATGCTTTCTACTTTGGGGCTTACTGTGCCTAATACTTGTCAGCTGTTCTGTGGGGGTGAGGTGGTAAATAGTTGTCTAAATTAGAAAACTCTGACCTTTAAAAATATTGCTTTGATGACATTTATGAAGTACCCATGAGTTCACAATGGGAAACACTTTTGTATTAATTTTTTCCATTTAGGAAAAAAATGTATGCTAATCATTTATCATGTTCTTTCATGTTTATCATGGACCTACAAAATCACTTACTTCTCATCTAACTCTATCTTCTCATATTTTATTGTAGTAAAAAAATGTATATTCATTGCTGCCTATTCTTTCTATTTAGAGGTAGAATCGCTGTATTCTGTCATATTCCCTAAATGGCACATGTCATTAAATGACGTAATTGCATGCCTAGAAGATACTTTCTGAAGATTTCATACATTTCTTACGAAGTGTATATGAAATTACATCCCCTTTGACTTCTTTTTTATATTTGGTCCCTTTTCATCATGGCTTCCTTGATACCTTTCCCTCTTAAGTCATCTTTCTTCAATTGTTTTTCTCTCTTTAATCTTTGCAGTTCCGTGTTCATTCTCTTCTGTGATAATTAATCTTGGTTTTATCAGAAGGCTTATCCTGAACCTTCTCCTTGTGTGCTTCTCCTTGTATTTTCTTAGGGAACTTATCTACCCATGACACTACTGCTGGTTAATTACAAGACTTTACCATTTGTACCATGTTTTCATTTGATCCTTGCTATAACAGAGCGCTGTGTTTGAGTTGATATTGTTATCATCTTATTGATGAAGAAATTGTCTCAGAAAAGTTGTTCCCTGCCCAGAATCATGCAGCTAGCAACTAGTAGAACCAGCACTTGATCCCCTCTTCTTTTTACCATGCCTTCCTCCTGGTGATCCACCTGAAATGTGTATATGAATTCCTTCACAAGTTTATTGTCTAACTTTGACTGATAGTCCCTTGTCTTTAGCTGCCTATTGGACTTCTGTACTTATTTTTCTTACTTGAAACTTGTCTGATGGCCATACCACCCTGAATGTGCCTGGTCTCATCTTACTTTAAACCTAGCAATTAAGAAGTGAGGATCTTGGGCTGTGGGTGGAGCTCAGTGGTGGAGCTCATGCTTGCATGTACAAAGCATGGGGTTCAGACCCCAGCACCAAAAACCAAAAACACCTAAGTGTCTTTTTAACATCTTCAGATTTCCTATGATAAGTTATGAGCATCCTTCATCTTTTTCTTCTTAGTTCGTGTTTGTTTTCTGTACTTCAATTTTTCATTTTCCCTTGTCCTCTGTGTTCAAGATTGTGAAAACCTATTTAGGTTTTTTTAAAGAAAAAAATTAATTGAACTTTTGCAGTGTTTTATAGTTACTGGCATTCACTTGCTCTGTCATTTTGTCCTGGATGAAACTGACTTTTCTTTTTTTTCCTCTTTTTGCATGTGACTGCAGCACTGATGCAGGTGACAGCCCTGTTGGCACCACTACGACAACCAACCTGGAACAGCCTCAGGTTATCCCCTCTCAAGGAGACCTTCTTGGGGATCTTTTAAATCTTGACCTCGGTCCTCCAGTCAATGTGCCACAGGTGTCCTCCATGCAGATGGGAGCCGTGGATCTCTTGGGAGGAGGACTAGATAGTCTGGTAAGCATCTTCTCTCTCTCTCTTTTGGTTATTTGTATTTCTTGATATGCTTGTGAACTATGTTGAGGCATTTTAGAATTAGACTTTTCCTTGAGGAGCAGTAATGTCCTCTAAAGCATTACTTGTCTTTAGAGAGTTAATTATAACAATATTTAACATTGGTATGAGCTATTTCTGCAAGTTTATGGGATTATTTTGTTGTCCTGACTCTAAATAGAACTTTTGCTATTTAACCAGCCTACAGTTCTGCAATCGTAATGCTTAATATCCTTTCCAGAGTTTATTGTTGTTCCTATTTCTTAACTCTGGATATCCCCTGTAAATTCTCCTTTTGACCTGAACGGTATTAAAATGGCCCCGTAAAGATCATTCTATTTTGAGTCTTTCAAGCCTTCTGCCTTTTAAATATTTTATTGGCTATGCTTTGTACAACTCTGAAAGGTTTTGAGACAGTCATTCAAACCATTTTTATATAAAATGTACCTCTGTTACAGTTGAGAAGAACTGCTCAATTGGTTCTTTTTTTTTTCCCCCTTCTTCCCTACCTCTTCTACTTTGTCATACTTCCAATTCAATTAGCTTCCAGGATTCTAAAACTAAAAGGCTCCAAAGTGAGGCATATCTGTGAATATGTGCCACCAGTGGGAACCAAAATTTTTTTTTTGTTGCTGTATGAAATATATGAGAAATACTAAGTGCGACCTTTGGTCAGTGGAGAGAAGGCCAGGAAAATCACAGATCTCATCAAATGGCTCCCTGCAAACTAGATATTTAACTGTGGCAGAATTAGATTTTTTTAGCTAGACACCTGCAAATGAGATGTTTGTCAGCCTGATGATTAGAAAGATGCCCAACAAATTGATTTATATCCTAACATCATTGGAAGGCACATACCATAGATATGAAGATATATGTTCTCAGATACTGTATAAATAAAAGAGCCTCACTGTCTGTTACCTGTGTTGGCATCATGTCTTATGCTTAATGAGCAATATCATCTGCAGTTTATGCCAGCCAGAACATGCCCATTTACATTTTGGCTGGCAGATACTCTAAGAAAATAGTCCCATCTCTGTGAGTTGTATATTTTACTAATGGAAAGTCACTGCTTCAATAATCCATACACTGGCCAAGCAGTGAACTCCAGCTCATTGACAAAAATAAGCACTCCTGTTTTCTTTCTTGGGAATGTAGCATTTCATATTTTTACTCTTAATAAATGGGCTTGATTAATTGTATAAGTGGAATAGTTTCCTCATATGATCATTCTACATTGCCGTACAGCCTTCTTACATGGACTCATAAGATGCACAAATGAATACTTATTCATGGAGGCTCCCAAGAATTCCTATGGAAATAAAATAGCTCTTCCTATTTTGTTGACACTTCAGCTACAGTGTTAATATTGCACCCTCAAGTTTATGTTTTAACAACCCTCCTTACTGCTTTCCCTGGTGGTTTACTTCATGTTGGACTCATTGAATTAGAGTGACAAAGAAGGATTGAGGGTCGGAAGGGGAAAGGAGCCTGTGTTTTCATGTTCCCAGCCCCAGGATTCTATACTCTTGCTTCTTGGTCCACTTTGGCATAGAGAGAAAGAACATGTTATTTCCATTTGACTTTGTTTTAGCTCTTGCCAGCCTCCAAACCAATGAGTTTTATGCCTGTCTATTCATCTGTTAGAATTTCTACGTGCATAGTTTCAGATAAAAAGTTTTAGAACTTACTTGGTTGTAGTATCCAAAGTTGCATGTAAGCCTTTTTTGATTTTCTTTTCCTTTTCTGCCCCCACCTTCTTTTTTTGTAAGGGATATTCTTTTTGAGGTGAGGAAATAAGTTTGTTTTCCAGTCTGAGTTTCTAAAACTTTCAGATTATGTAGTCTTTGCTAGATAGGACCAGTAATTTTCCTATGTAACTAAACTTGAGTTTTACTTCACTTTTGAGATTTTAAATGGTATCTGTGGTTTTACAGCACCAGCAAGTTTTTACAATAAAATTTTTTAGCTAGCTCTGAGATATACTTTGTCCCAGAAATCAAAATGAGAAGGAATACAAGCCCTTGTTTTTCCTTTGGGTCTGTCTGTGTTTGAATATATATTCACTTGGAGAACCAGGATTTGTTTTATGAGAACATCACAAGGCCAATTTAAATCTGGCTGTGTGAAAGATGAGTTTCTATGGCAGCAGTGGACTATGCTACTATTAAAATGCTTTTATTGTTCTTGTACAAATTATCTATTTTAAAGAGGAGAATCTTCAAAGTTGTCTAATCTGTGATGGTACCATTTCCACCCCCCTCCCCGGTACTGGGGCTTGAACCCAGGGCCTTTGCACTGAGCTACATTCCCAGCCTTTTTTATTTTGAGACCGGATCTCACTAAGTTGCCCAGCTGAACTTGAACTTGTTGTCCCTCCTGCCTCAGCTTCCCAGCTGGGATTATAGGCGTGTGGCATCATTCCCAGCTAGTAGTGCCATTTCTTGAATGCATCCTTGCCTTACAATAGCACTTCTCAAAACAAACTATAATGTGTATATGACTCTCCTGGAGACCTTCTACTGGTGCAAGAGACATCTTTATTTTGTTAGGCTAGGGCAAGACCTAGGAGTCTGCCTTTCTAACAGCCTTCCAGGCACAGTACAGCAGCTGGTCCATGGACTACATTTGGCATGGTAAAGACATAAAACACCTGAAACCACTATAAACCACTTCAATTTGGTGTTTAAACCATAGCTACCAGTAAACTCAGATCCCTTTTCCTCTTCAGTAGCAAGCACACTCCTGGAAAGAAAGCTCTAGCCCTACCCCGTATTAATTAAGGAAGGGCAAGAAACTTGTGAATTTATTAAAGCTCTTTTATACCCTGTAGAGAGAATTGTGTTGCTATGAGCAGTATAATTTGACTCACACCGCATGTAAAATATGGCTAGGGTTAGAATGGTATGGCTGTTTGGCAAAAAGCACTCAGCGCTTAGAAAGACTATTGTGTTTGTTTTCCATCATTGTGACATAATATCTGAGAAAAATCAACCTATAAGAAGGAAATTTTATTTTGGATTATGGCTTTAAAGATTTAAGTCCATGGTACCTTGGCCTTGTTGCTTTGGGCCTGTCATGAGAACATCATTGTAGCTGGAGCATGTTGGTAGAGGAAGTTACTCACCTTATGGTTGCTAGGAAAGCAGAGACAGGCAAGAAGGGGCCAGGGTCCCAACATCCTCTTCAAGGGGATGCCCTTAGTAACCTAACTTTCTTCTGCTTGGTTTCACCATCTCCCAAGAACATCACAGGCTGGTGACCAAACCGTTAACATATGAGCCTCGGGGGACATTTAACATCCGAACCGCAATAGCTATCAGGGCTCTAGATATTGCTGCTGCTTTTAGCATCAGTTTCTGACAGAATCTTACCATTAGAGGTCAGTGGTGTGCTACTAATGAAGTATTAACTGGCAGTCCTAAACACTTGATGATTTTCAACTCTAGCTGCATAATTAGTCCCACATTAGTACCATTTTACAAATTACTATAATACTTGGACTTAAGAGCAGTTAAACAAAGCTATAAGGTTGTACCTAAACATTGCTATTTTTAAAAGTTACACTGGTTATCTTAATTTTGCAGCAGGATTGAAAACATTGAACCAGATGACAATCCAAATGGAGTTAGGTAGCTGATATTTAAGCCAAAACAGTGACTTCCACATAAAAATGTTATTTTCTGGAGAACTTCTTAGGCACAGCTTACAAAAATAGACATGTCTGACTTTACCTTTGTACTTTCTCCCCAGGAGAGTTTTCTTTGGTGATTTTCCACTAGGTGATCCAACTTATCAGAAGTTGGCTGAAAGTTAAATTTCAACAGTTTAGGTATAGTTAACTCAGCCCAAGAGTCCTTTTTATCCTTGCTCACTTTCCATAATTGAATACTGAAAATTGAGGACATTTTGTATTTCTAATTGTCTACCCGTTTTCTTAGAATTTGATATTCATTAAAAGATATTTTTATTCTTTTCTTTTTATATCCTAGTGATCCTCCCATTAGATTTTGTTCTTTTTTTTTTCTTTCATCATTACATTTGTGAAATTAAGATTTAGTGAGTTATGACCTTTACTAGAACTGTCATCTTCAGGAAATGTTAATTAATTGCCACATATACCTGAATTCTCCAGCCTTCATCCATCAATAATCACGACTCATAATATCTATAATTCCTATACCAAAGGAGAATGGGGTGAGGATATTGCCGTGGTAGAAAGAAAACACATACCATGCCTCCCAGATGGTTGGTTATTGTATGCTTTTTGAAAGGAAGCAGTCATCTTTAAAAATCATTGATTTAGGTAGAAGTTTCAGGCCCTGAATCAAAATGGATTTCCCAGCTATTCCTTTTAGTCTTGTTACTAGAATATCCCTATCCTTATTTTTTGCTTTCTCTTCATTGTGTTTTTTTAATTGTACTCTATAAATGGTTTCCTCCTTCTGTTAGTATAAACTTAACTGTCACCTTGATGTGGACTGAATTCAAGTAATACAACTTATGTGATTGATTTTTTTTCTGCATGTAGAGCATCGGAGTTTACTATTTAGGCATAGTCTTACAAAACTAGTTATTTCAGAAGTTCTGTTTCTTTGTTTTAGAAGGCATGTATTGCTGGGGTTTTGTTTTTGTTTTACTGCCTCTGGTATTTAATATGAAACCGCCTGTTCTGGGTGGTGTGGTTTTTCTCATAGTGCAGATTCTTCTGGTTTGGTGTAGTGTAGGAGGTGATGTGATATCCATGTGTATAATTTTCATATGTCTGTTATGTGCCAAGGAGTCTGCTATCTGTGAGGTTCACTAAAATAATCACTGAATCTCAATTTGTTGCTTTTACTTTCAGCCTATCAGCAGAGGCCTTAGCTAAATTATAGTCTTGCTTGTCCAAGGTGCTGTGCGTTATTCCGTTAGCCAGAGTTCCCTTTCTCTATGTTGAGGAAGCGTTCTATACAAGAGAGATGTATTTTCTGTGTGTCCAGCTGAAGTGGAGAGTGGTGTGTGAGAGAAGCTGTCTTTTCCTGACTTGTACTATGAAGTGTAATTAAAAAAAAGTTAGTGAGGGGCTAGGGATTTAGCTCAGTGGTTGGAATGCTTACCTGGCAAGCACAAAGCCCTGAGTTTGATCCCCATCACCAAAAAAAACAGTTGGTGAATAATTTTCTTTTAAATCTGTTACAGTAAGATACATACATTGCCCTTTAGAATATTGCCCCATTGCTTCAAACACACTGAACCCATCATTCTTGCCATTTTCTGAAGCAGTTTGGAAGTCCTCTTTTGTGAACACTGGAAGTCTTCTTTTGTGAGTGCTAATTACATTGTCATGGCTGCTTCAGTGATCTGAATTGATTCCAAATGTTTGCTTTTCATGGTTATTTTGACTTTGGAGAAAGAGCCAGAAGTCACACAATGCCAGAGCCTGGACATAAAGTAGATGAAGAAGACACACTGGAATGCTTTCATGAGCCTGCCTTTCTTTTGGATGACCCTGGGCAACAGCATTCACCATATTTTTTTTTTTTTAATCACATCTCATAGTCAATTTTTCAAAACCTCCCACACTGTTTATTATAGATTTTTACCTTTCAGATTATTTTGTGGTGGGGGGGTGCTGGGGGCAAGCACTCTACCACTTGAGCTAAATCCCCAGCTCAGGTATTTTTTAACGAGGTACTTTATTAATAGTTTCGAGTTTTTTAGTCCACAGGAAAAATCTTTGTGCATACTAATGTCATACCTTCATTCTTCCACCTTAGGAGGAACTGTGCAGTAACTTAACCAAGTTTTTGTTCTAGTTGTGTGGAAAGAGCTTTGTAAGTTATTGCCCAATTTCGTAGTATAAAATTTTCTGTGTTGCTTCTATAACCATTATCTTTTATCAATGTGTAAGATTAATTAAGGCTGGACTCATGACAGCATTGGTCAGTTATCTTCACTATAACAGAAACCTAACACAATTGACTTATAAAAAGAAAAGATTCGTTTCGGCTCACAGTTTTAGAAGTTTCAGTTCATGATCTGTTGCTTTTGGGCTTATGATGAGGCAGTATATTCATAGCAAGAGCACATGGCAGACCAAAACCTCTCACCTCATGGCTGGGAAGTGAGCCAGAGGAAGAAGCCAGGGTCCCACTATCCTGTTAAAAGGTACACTGTAATGACCAAACAACCTCCCACTAAATCCCACCTCTTAAAGGATCTACTACCTCTCATTATCACCACAGACTAGAGACCAAGCCTTTAATATATGGATCTTCCAGGGATACTTAATCCAAACCACAGCAGGCAGTCTTGACAATAATTACCAGTTACTGAGTGCCAGTCCTTGTGCTAGAACTTTTGTAATTTCTAATCCTCAATACAGCTCAATAACATAATTGATATTGGGCTCCATCTTACAGAATACTGAACGTCGCATAGCCAGTGAGTCAGACAGGGAATTTATTTTTTTTTGTTTTTGTTTTTTGGTGCTGTGGATCGAACTCAGGGCCTTGGGCTTGCAAGGGCAAGCACTCTAACCACTGAGCTAAATCCCCAGCCTGGACAGGGAATTTAAATCCAGGACTCCTTCAAAATTTCAAAGTTTATCTTCTTTTCACTGTCATGATTCCTATAGTTTGTTATTGTCATCTTCTAGAATAATAGTCCAATATCACTTAACTTTGATCCTTCTCAAACTGGGGTACACAATCTGGAGTATGGAGAATAGTACACAGTACATTTGAAGCTGTAGGATAAACATGGCTAGCTCATCATCTTTCATTGTCAGTCTTACTTTATGATGAGTAATATAAACACAGAATAAGCACCGATATGTAGGGCTTAGAGTATAATATTGCGTGATCTTTTAAGATAAAACACAAGGATTTCTTCCCCTAGGCCTCTCTGTGCTGTACCTCAGGTTTCTCTGAATGTGTGAGTTTGGGCTCCTGTGCCACTGGGAGGCACATAAATGTCTGAGAACTGTAGGACTATATTCATTTGTGAAGAGAGAAGCTGGATAAGTTACATCTTTCTTACAGGAAAAAGATCAGGATTATTCCTCTTATCCTCATTTGTTCATCTTTTCCTCTTTTAGATGTAGGCATAAAATCTCATCTTCCCATCTTACTGGCAGCGAGCGTGATAAAGCACTAATACTTGGAAGGTAGTTAGTGATGTGCAGGCATTCTTCTGCTGAAAAGTTGCTGTCAGAACCATGCAGATACTACATTTCGTCTCTAGAAAGGGCTTTGGCCTAGAGGTGTTCATTTTTCCCTCAATTGATTCTTTCCATACTGTGCTCTAGGCCAGTTGGTAGAAATTTTTTCAACCTTCTGTCCTTTTGGTGATTTTTTTCTCTAATAAAATGTTTGTTTCAAAATTGTTTTCCAGGAAGTAATTGCCAGTAATCTACTTACGTGGTTACTAGAGCATTGATTCATTCAAAAAATAAATATCTGAGGTCTTACTATGTGTCAGGCTCTGTTTTGTGCACTAGGAATATAGTTGTGCGCAAAATTGTCCTTGAAAGCTCATCTTCTAGTGGGGTAGACACATGATACATACATATATAGTGAGATAGTAAATGCTGTAAAGCATAGTGAGAGCAGGATGCAGAATTTTTCCTGTAGATATTTACTGTATTCAGCATTGAGTTCTGTGGCCATTGTGAGGATTTTTTCTCTCTTATCAGGAAGTTATACATACCCTGTTCTATTAATAGAAGCCTTTTTTCCCCCAAGTTAAGCAATCCTCTGATGATTTTGTATGAACTCGATTCACTTAGGCCAGTAGTGGCAAACCTATGGCATGGGTGTTGTTTTTCTTTTAAAACAAAGGATGTTAAGGTATGAGTTGTTTTTTCTAAACTAAAACCTTATTATTCAAGTTTAACTGCAGCTTTGGCACTTTACGGTAAATAAGTGGGTTTTGGATTGCAGATTGGGCATTCGGTCTCTAAAATGTTTGCCGTCGCTGACTTAATGTTAAGGCTACTCTCAACCATTAATTTATGCAATAGTTTATGTATGGTGACAGAGTCTTTTCACTAACTTCATTAGTATTGGTGCCTTTTCTACATAGCTTTAGGATCCAATTAAAATTTCTGCCAAATAATTGAAAAACATACTTTCATCTAAGAGAGCCTGTGTGCCTTCTGAAATCTAAACCCTGATAGGAAAACAGATCAATATTTTTGAACCCAGTAGGATTTTGAAAGCAATTATTTTCAAAAGTAATTGTGATGAAAATCATCGTTTCCAGTTTTTACATCGTTCTATTGACTTCTCAATCACAGAGCTGTTGGTAAGTTACATTGGCAGATTCTAAAATTACTTTCAGTTCAATGAGTTCTGGAAATATAGACATATCAGAGCTTAATGTTCACAGCTGTAATTAAGCAAATGTCTTGAGATACCCAGACAGCTGCCCAGTTTTAGAAGCAGAAGCTATACTTTGGACTGGCCAGATATACTTCAAAGGGACTAACCCAGATCAGTCACTGTGATAATATGTGGGAATTTTTTTTAACTGCTTAGTGGCCATCTCAGTTGATACTCCTTTTTTTTTTTTTTTATGAGTAGGAAATTTATTGAGAGAGAAAGAGAGCTCCTGAGAGACAGGAGGGGACCCGAGTGGGTTGCCAGTGAGCTCACTTTTCAGGGGAAGTTTTATAGAGCAAAATCTCGAGGCAGGTACAATGTGTGTCAGAATGATGATTAACCAATAATATTACAAGTATAGTTGCTTAGGTAATATTGATCCAATGGGAAAGAAGGTCACATAGCAAATGAACATGGAAAGAATAAAGACATTCCAGGATGGGGTGGATCTGGAGGTTTTGGTCGCCCACCTGGGTGACCTAGAGTTTATCGGATCAGATGAGTATAATCTTCAGTTCATTGTTTATCCCTCAGCCTTATTTTGAGGCCTGACCTTCAATGAATGTGCCTCTAGCCATGGTTGTAGTGTATTCTCCTCTTGTGTATTGACTCCATTGAGGGCCCAGCCCTGTCTGACTGCCTATAATATTTCTACCTTACTTAGCTGTCTATGATATTCCCCACTCTGAAGCGGTATCCCTAACTGCAGTTAGGGGAGAATGGGCGAAGTTTCCATCTAGCTGCTTCAAGCTGAGAGGGGTCGGTATCAGGAATACCACAGTCAGTGACCTCTGGAGAGCTCATCTGATGGGCCTTGCGTAGAAGTCATCTTGTAGGTTAGCAGTTACGAACTCCCTTCACAAGTCGATCCAGTGGGCCCCAGTGAAAGGAGGCTGGCATATTTGTAGTTGGTTCCATCTGTATGATCACTTGAAGCTTGCCATCATATACATTACGTAAATTATTGTTTGGCTGGTGGTCTCATGTTGGCTAGACATGTATCTCTTTTCACAAGTAGCTGGAATACAAAAGAAAGGCCGATATCCTAGTCTCCTCTAATTATCTCACTGGGGCCTCCAAACGATACGGGAGAAAAACTATAACTCCCAACCTGCTAGATGTCAGTTACGCTGAGTTCGTGTTCCCTGAAGTAGAAGAATGAATTCTAAGGAACAAAGGAAGTTGAGAGTAGGAAATTTATTGAGAGGGAAAGAGAGCTCCTGAAAGACAGGAGGGGACCCGAGTAGGTCACCCTGATATTCCTTTTTAAAGGACTTTTTTTCCTTTCTTAGAGCCAGGCAATTTTGTTCTCTTGTAGAATGTCGATCTTGAGCTTTTTCTTTGTATTTCTGCTATCATAGCATTATTGCCATTGAATTGGTATTTCCTGTTGGTATTTGTAAGGGAGCTGGAACTTTTACATGTGGGCTTAGCTCTCAAACTTGACTCTGCTTGGCTCTGTTGCACAGTTCTTGTAACTGTGCTGAAATTTCTTTAGCCTATGAGTTACAGTAAGTCACCATGAAATTACTGCTTGCCCTCTACATACTAAATTAATAGTACAATGACACATTATTGTGTAACTTAACATGAACTGAGGCTTACTCAGCAATACTTCAGACATGGTAAAGTGACTGCTCTTTGACAATATTGCTTAGTGACTACAACTGCTATGGCTTAGATTGGGGAACTAGGCCACTAGTGAGATATTTGGATTTGGTTATCAACTGAAGACCGTTAGGAAAATTCTGCTCAGCTTTCAACATTTCAAATAGTCTCTTCGTGAAATTTGCACCTCTCCCTTCTTCTTTTTTTCTTGGTTACTCAGATATATTTTGTACTTTCTTGGTTACTCAGATATATTTTGTACTTTCTTCTTTGTTTCAGAGTCTCCCTTCTTCTTATATCCTGATTAAGTTAGCCTTTAGTTGACATTATTTTTTTTTTTTCATGGAGAAAATAGCAGCTTCAGAAAGGCAATCCTGGGAACAACTGGATGTGAACAGCTCCAAGAGACACTTAAAATACAGTACAGTAAGTCCCTGACTTATGAATGAGTTCCATTCTGGGGGAGTGTTCATAACGTGGATTCATTTGTAATCCGACAAAGTGAGTCTCACACAGTACACCTGTGAAAGTTCATGACTCAGATGTTCCTAAGTCAGGGACTTAACTATATCTAGACACCTAGATTGGAATTAAAGCCGTGTCATGGACACCTATTCCTTTTCACTCCTGGCTGCCAGCAGCTCACTGGATAATGGATATCGCTCTGAATTTCAGAAGTCCTAATTTGATTGATGTAGTGTGGGCCCCTGATAAGTGTGGGCTCAGTGTATTTCCAGGTAGATGACTGCACATAATATCGGCCACTGAACTGAAATGGCTAATGTCTAGTTCAGGCTGATAGCTTTCTTTTTTCCTTGATTATCTGCTTTCTTCTGCTTGTCACAGTAGTAGTTAGGTGATGCTGCTTGCTGGATACTTCATTTCCATCCTTGCTACCATCTCTGTATTAGTCACTGTTCTTTACCCTCTGTCGTTATTTTATCACCTTGCCATATTCTCAGAGGAGGACAAGTTCCCTTGGAATCCTTTGCATTCAAGAGGAAAGATGCAGAATAAAGTCTAAGCAAGCTATATAGTCTTGCTAGTTAGAAAACATGTAAAATTGTTATTTCCTTTTACTTTCTGAACATAACACAGTTAGATGAACCTGTATTGCTGGCTATGTATCTCTGTTACCATGGGGCCCTGTCTGTGTCAAACCAGAGTTCTGGATTCTAGCTAGTTGTCTCTGTAATACTGAATATAAACAAAGGAATATCAGGATTATTTTTTCAGCTTCTATGGTTTTGAATAAAATTGATCAGCAGCCTAGGGGAAGACTACATTCAGATCTTTTATAGCTAAGATAATACATAATATTCAGAGATAATGAAATCTAAGAAAATAAGACCTGTTAGTGGGTTTTATTTCCTTTGGTCTAAGTATCACCAATGAGTCCTTACTCTCAATGCTTTTTACTGAATTTAGCATATTTAGTAAAACTGTTTCCATACTGGTGTGTTTTTTCTTTCTTGCCATTGAATGCCAACCCAGGACCATAATGAATTGGCTCTTTCAAGCTTGGGTTGCAAGCCTGGCCAGAAGAGAGAGTAGTTAGAGGGAGGAAGGGTAAGCTTATCAGAAAGTCATAAAACCACATCAAATCAGACCTCTTACAGAATCCCTTCTGTGTTTTTTTGTATTTAGCCTTTGCCTTCCTTAGAAGGGGTTTTTCTTTCTCTCAAACTGACTTCCTTTTTATTCAGAAATAAGTTCTAAGAAATAAGGCAGTGTTTTAAACCCTGGCTGTACATTAGAATCAACTGGGGGGGGGGGCTTTTCAAAATTCTGATGCCCAGGCTAATCCTCACAATGGTTAAATCACTCTCTGAGGGTAAAACTCAGGCAGTAACATTGATTGATTGATTGATGAGAGGCAGGGCCTTGCTAAGCTGTCCAGGCTGGTTTCAAACTGGTGGGCTCAAGCAAACCCCCTGCCTCAGCCTCCCAAGTAACATTTTTTAAAGCACCTTCACATGTACACTGACTGAAACAGGTGATTGATTCCATTGTGTATCCAAGGTTGAAAGTCATAGTTCCTGGAACAGTGATTACTAATGTTTGAAAGTTTAAATCTTATTTTAAGAAACCTCTAGGTTTTTATAAAGGGGAAGTCCTCCCAAAATTAGACTGCATTTGCAATCTTATTCTGTACAACTTACAGTTTGTTTGTGTGGGTTGTTGAGACAGGATCTCAACAGTTAATGCTGGCCTTGAACTCACTGTGTAGCCCGGCCTGGCCTCAAACCATGGTGATCCTCCTGCTTCAGCCTCCCAAGTGCTGGGATTACAAGCATGCACCATCATGTCCAGCCTAATTTACATTTTAAAACATACCTACCCTGTGCACCAGTCTAATTGGTCTGCTCATATTCCCAATCATGCTTTTATTCTTGATTTTTCAGCCTTTGTTCATGCTATTTGAGAAATGCACCTCTTCTATTTTTGCTTTCCACCTCTTTGGAATTTCTCCTTCCTTCAGCCAGTAGGACCTTTTTGCTTTAGTATGTTCTGTATGGTTTTGTACTCATGTTGTATTTCTCCTGCCAGTTTGCAAACTGGTTCTTATTTATCTGTATAATCACTTTCTGATGTCTTTGCATGGCCTTTTATGCTGTAAATATTATATGTTTGATTAAAAGGAATGGCATGCTTTTCAGATGTCATGCTGCAGGTGTGTGTTATTGTAGAACCAGGGAGAAAGCAGATATATAATATTTTTTCTGTTTGCTTTCATGCTTTTTCCAGTTGTTCAAAAGTCTTGGTTGGAATGACTTCTTTATTTGTCATTAACTATATGGTTTTCACCCCACATCTAGCCATTTAGTAATCTTCAGGATCCAGTTTCTGGAAGTGTTGGCTCTGATTTGCAGTGCTCTATAGTTTAGTGCAGAGAGTGTTTGTTATTAAGCACCTGCTGGGGTTATTTTCTGTCGTAGAGGAAACAGTTTGGTTATAAGCCTCACTATTTTTTTAATATAGATCGAATTTTAGATTTTGGCAACACCATTTTATATACTATCAGTTCATAAAGAGAATAAATAAATCCCAAATCCTGAAAATGTGTTGCAGTTTTGTTTTTTAACACAATCACAACACAATGATCACCAAATTCCTGCCGCTAAATGAGAGACAATGAACAAAAAGGTCTTAGTCTTTTAGTCTGTTTTTAAGTCAGACAAGGCGTTGGATGATTGAAACAGGTGTTGTAGATAAACAGAACTAGGGAAGAAGCAAATGTGAAACTGTAGCAGGAGAGAGGTTTGCTTTCTGAACACTGCCATTAGTTGTATATACAGGTTCTGTGTGTGTTTTACCTCGCTTGCATGCCAGCTGTTTGCAGCTTCAACTTTCAGCTTCAGTTCTTGAATGTTTTTGTCACAGAAGACTGACTTCTGGGTGAATTATGTGTCACAGCCCTGAGAAGAAAGGCAAGACTAAGATCATATGGAATTATTTTCCTGTTGGCTAGTTAATTCAGTTAGTCTGATTCTCTAATTCTCAGCATCATTTTAAATGGGCTACTCCAAATAAATCATAGCATTTCCTCCTCAGTGGTATTGACTGTCAGGGATATTTGAAGCATTGCACGCCTCCACTTTCCTCCCCAGATAGGATAGATTTCTGTCCCACCTATGTTCTTCGTTAGGAACAGTCTCAACTCTAAAATCACTTTTATTCCACCTGTAGTTCTCAAAGCTTGAAATTGCAGTTCAAAGCTGATT
This sequence comes from Hystrix cristata, assembly GCA_004026905.1. Classification (NCBI taxonomy): domain Eukaryota; kingdom Metazoa; phylum Chordata; class Mammalia; order Rodentia; family Hystricidae; genus Hystrix; species Hystrix cristata. The sequence continues at coordinate 97,396 of PVJO010000662.1, forward strand.
TGGTTCTCACCATCTCATTAAGGTAGCAGATTTTGTAGATCAAAGCATGTTTTAGTCTTTCTTTTCTTTTATTTCCCCCTTAAATTTCTTTTTAAAGAAAAAAATATTCAAAACATTGCTGCTTGGGAGTAGAGTGTCTCGGAATATGCAAATTCTTTAAATCTTGTTTGGGTTTGTGCTCATGTGTCCTGCTGTAAAGACTGGATCTGAAACATCCTTGTGATGTCCCAGCTCCATCTTCTTTCCAAGTTTTCTCAGAACTCCCATACCGCATCACTAGCACCACCTGGCTCACCTAGGGCATATTTCTTTGCAATCTAGGATTTCCTTAGGCTCTGGGAGACACGTTGAATGGCATGTATTTCCAGCAACTTGGTAGAGCAATTTACAGATTCTGTATGGGCATCTAGTACTTAGCTAAATGAACTCTACCTCTCTCTCCTCTCTCTGCTTTCTCTCTTTCAGCTTGGCAGTGACCTTGGCGGGGGCATTGGAGGAAGTCCGGCAGTAAGTGCCATCTGTTTTTTTCACCATGGGAAGCGCTGCCCCCTGTTTGATGCCTTTCCTTTGCACACACTGTCAAACCAGCCACTGCTGCTATCTAGCACTACACACCCAAATCTCTATAGCAGTATATATTACACACCAGAATCTCTGTAGCAGTGTATGTGAGGTAGAATGTAGCATAGGGTTACTTAGAATCTTTGGGATCGTGTACTGCATATGGTCTAGGAATATCAGTAAGGATCGATGCTCTGGTGCCTGTAGAGATCCTTATGTTTCTGACGTTAAAGAGCTAAAGGAAGTAGAACCTCCCATCTTGACTGGAGAATGTTCTTATTCCCTGGTGTCATCTAGAAAGAACTTGAGAGAGTCAGCTGGACTCAGTGAGCCTCTCCTCACAGATGAGTGAGTTTGGGAATGTGAAGATCATCTCCCTCAGGAGAGCTTCCCACTAGGTATTTATGCCTATGCAAGAAAGTAAGACTTGGCCGAACCCAAGTAGAAGTGGAACTGCTGTTTAAGTTGGATGCTTCTCCTTCTTTCTATAGAGACAGACCCCCCCTTTTTAGGGTACCTGTAGGCCTTTTGCACAGAATCATGGAAGCTAAAATTGGAAACAGACAGACAAAATCTTGAGTCACTGTATTCCTGTATCTGCTGAGTACTCTGTCTTGATAAAGCTTCTGAAGAATATATGTGTATCTTGTCAGTGATGGAAAAAATAAAAACTGTAATTAAAAATACAAAGCTATACCAGTTTTGCTCCTAAGAATATTGTAATTTTGGTGTTTTCTGATTGGTTTATCAGTACTGCTAAAATAAATAGCATTTTAAGGGCTATTGATCTGTTCTTCCTGATCTTCTTCTCCCTTTTTCTTCCCTGCAGGTTGGACAGTCCTTCATCCCATCATCAGTGCCTGCGACCTTTGCTCCCTCGCCGACTCCCGCTGTAGTCAGCAGTGGTCTGAATGACCTGTTTGAACTCTCCACAGGGATAGGCATGGCTCCTGGGGGATATGTGGCTCCTAAGGCTGTAAGTGGAGTTAGCATAGCAATATTTTTTTAATGGACAAAAACCCAGATTATTTCTAACATTGTGTTACTTCCAGAAATAATAAATCCAAGATTTTCCCTTGTTCTAAGGATTTACAAGGAAGATAAAGTACAGCTTCAGACTAATAGGAAGCACTATTAGCATCCTCGCTAAGTATTTTTATAGTTTGTCTAGTTTGTCAGCACTGAAGTGAATCTGGTGAAAGTCTATTGTACAGTGTGCCAACAGGAGGAAAAAAATACAGTATAGAGAAGTAACTTTTTTTCATCCCTTCCATTCTCTTTTGTTCACTGGTATTACATATTGATTCTAGAGGGCCGTTGCTCAGATTTGATTTTCATGACTTTTCATGTACCTCTTTAGAGTACTGGTTTAGATTTGTGTCTTTGGGGCTCTTCCATTATCAACTTTGCTTGATGTCCATCAGACTAAAATTCCAAACAGGAACCTCCTTGTAAATGAAGCTCTTTTAAGCTCTTGGGTAAGGTACTAGCCAGGGCAGGGTATACTTTGTATAATTTTTCCCTTCTGAGAGCTAGCATGCCTGTTTGCTTCCTGATTTCTCTGCCTGCTCATCTGATTCCTCATGGAGAATCTCTGCTAAAGACATGTAGGCCAGTTGTCCATACCAGGATTTATAACTGTGTATACAGCCATTGTATAGAGTAACCAAAAAGATGACTCAAAACAGAGCCATGGTTTTCTGGCACAACTTATTGCTGTAGCTTTGTCGTAGTATCTACTGTGTTGGAAATTAGCCCCACAGACTTTTTTAATTAAAAAATTATCTAATGTACTTCTTTACCTGCAGATGACCTGTTTAAATAATATACAAATATAAGACAAAAAATAGTCTCTTCTTGCTCCCATTTCCCCATATATAGCCACTGTTAACATTGTCATGTGTCCTTTCAAAAGAAAAAGATAAAGATTGTGCATATAGTCTATTGTGTCCTTTAAAACTGTGTCAGTAGGTTAATTTTTAAACATTTATTTGTACGTGTTTGCAGTACATTATAATTACATTTATTGTAGGAGTTAGTACATGTACAGAACACATCTTAATTCTTTTTTTCCTCTTCCCTTCCCTCCCCACTCCTTCTATCTTTTGCCTCTTCACATTTGCAAAAGATTTGTCTTCCTGATTCCTGTTACCTATCTTTTATTTTGCTCTGTAAAGTATTTATACTGTGGCATATACTGTTTTTCACCTTGTTCTTTCACTACCACATTATTTTTGTTTTCTTTTTTCTTTTGTTTATTTTCTTTTGTTTCTCAATTCCCCAGACTAGCAGTTGAGCCCTGGGCCTTCCCACTGAGCTATATCCCCAATCCTTTTTTTGTTTTAAGATGGGGTCTTACTAAGTTGCCCAGGCTGACCTTGACCTTGTGATCCTCCTTGTACAGCCTCCCAGAGTTCTGGGATTACTGTGCCTGGCCCCACATTCTTTTGAGGGGCTATATCAGGTACAGCCATTGCACCCCCCCTTTTTGGTTGTTGCTATAGTGTTGCTGTTAACATCCTTGCTATATATATATTCTAGTATATTTTTGTAAATATATCTACCAGGTAAATTTGAAATTTGCTTGATCATTTAACATTTTAAATAGACACTACCAACTTGTGCTCCAAAGAGATGGCATCAAATTACTTTCTTACCAACAAAATAATAAGAGTGCCAAGTTCCTTATATTCTCCTCCATTGAGTATGACTGTTTTTTTGTTTTGTTTTGTTTGTGGTGGTGGTAGCATTGAGAATTGAACCCAAGGAGCGCTGAGCTTCGTCCTTTTTTACTTTTTCAAACAGGATCTCGCCTATGTAGCTCAGACTGGCCTTGAACATGTGATAGGCATTTGTACCACCCATGGCTGATTTTTAAACTTTTTTCACCAAATGATAAATGAAAAATAGTATCTTCTGAGAATTTATTTCATCCTCCTCTTTTTCTTCCTCCTCCTTTTTAGTGTGGCAGAGTGTTCATTATGATTATTTACCAACACCAAACCCCTTGCTTTTCTGTCCTGTATGGTCAGAACAGATTATGAATTTCTTGATTTTATATATTTCTTTTTAATTTTAAAGCTTTTTACTGGTATAAGCCAGGAATATCACAGGTTCTGCTACTGGGGATAAGATTATTTAAGCCACACTTGAGTATTTACTATTAACCAGAATGATAACAAAAGTTAGACGTATATGTAAGATGTGGCCCTTGTGCTTAAGAAGATTGCTAGTAATGATAATAGTCTTCAAAGATTATAGGCATGCTGTTTTCATTAGTAGATTCCACTTCTTCCCTTTATAACTTTTACCAAAATTAACAAAAAAGCATGTCAAGCTCATCAGAATTTCTTTTTAACTTGTATATGTATTTGGTAGGCATATTCAAAAGCATTAAAATGACCAAGTTAAACAAAAGGTGAAGAAAGGGCCAGGGTGACCCCATAGACTGTTGTTTTGTTTTATTTTGGTTTTGTTTTGATTTTTAAATAGTTGAGAATGATCTTACTATTCAGAAAATACTACTTTATCCAGAGCCTTTCACACTGACATGATATTTATAGTATAAAAATCACAATTGCCTGAGGAAGTGAAATCTTAATCTCATCTTTATTTGTGGGAAAAAGAAGAAATAGCATCAAGATAAATCTCGTCTGGTTCCTTTGGGCTCCGTGCTGTGTTTCAGGTCTGGCTGCCTGCAGTAAAGGCTAAAGGCTTGGAGATTTCAGGAACATTTACTCACCGCCAAGGGCACATCTATATGGAAATGAACTTCACCAACAAAGCTCTGCAACATATGACAGACTTTGCAATCCAGTTTAACAAGAACAGGTAAGACATATGAGTCCCTAGCTTGATATGGAGACAGCAGTGCATCGTGTATCCAGTAAAAGAATATTTCATTTAACAGTTGGTAAAAGCTCACATGTTGGTAGACATCAAACACTGAGTGAACCTGGGCTGTTGCAAGTCTATTCAGTTGTGAGCTTCAAGTCTGAAGGCCCTCCCTAGTGAATTTTGGAGGAATATTCATCTATGTGGAATGAAGGAACCAGAACCTATTTATTGTCTCTTTAAAGATTTCTAGGACTTGGGGCTGGGGATTTAGCTCAGTGATTAGAGTGCCTGCCTCGCAAGCACAAGGCCCTAAGTTCGATCCCCAGCACCACAAAAAAAAAAAAAAAAAAAAGATTTCTAGGACTAGAATGTTTTTAATAAAATAATTAAATAACACACTTTTAATTGTAATCCATTTATATATTCAAAAAATAATTGTTTAGGGCTGGGGATTTAGCTCAGCAGTTAGAATGCTTACCTTGCAAGCATAAGGGCCCGAGTTCGATCCCCAGCACCAAAAAAAAAAAATTGTTCAGCATCTGTGTGCTGGATATTTGTAGGAAGTAGGGCTACAGTAGTGAACCAAACAAAGCCGCTGTCTGAAGTACATATTTTGTTTTTTTTTGTTTTTTTTTGGTTTTTTTTTTGGTGGTGCCAGGGATCGAACTCAGGCCCTTGTGCTTGCAAGGTAAGCACTCTAATCACTGAGCAGTACATATTTTGATGGAGAGAAATTAATGTACTTTGGTTGGTGTCAAAATGCAGAAAACAGCCAGTGTGCATATTAACCAGATAATCAGTATAGGCTCTCAGTAGTGACTTCTTTGCCATAAAAGTAAGAGAGCATGAACGAGTAAAATGTTGATTCCTTACATTCATAAAACATCAGTTTTTGTTAAATTTTATGGTTCAGGAAACTGGCTACTAGACTTTAATGGTGAGTTCACTCATTTGTAAATACAACATATTCAGCCTTGTTATAACAAAGTAGTAATTGAACCCTTAAAACATATTTAATAAAATTTGTCAAAGACAGTTTGCATCAGTGATTGATTTATTTCAGATCCCTTGGAAACATTTTGTACCCTGGATTTGAGAGTTTGGCACATTAGAGATCATTTAAGTATCTTGAAGGTCTGGATTTCCTTCTGTTGAGACCAATTATATTTACATTCTCTTTCAGGGAACTGACCCTGTTAAAGGACAAGGCTGTTGGGGGAATCTATTACAATAAAGGAAATCCACCTAGCCTATATTTATCTCTACTTATATTGCCTTTTTCAAAAGTTATTCTTACACCTAGAAAAGTTTATATTTTTGTTCTGTTGTACTTATTCCTTTAGAATATATAACCTTAGTCCCTGCTTTCTAAAATCTGTTTCCTTCTGTCTTCTGCATCCTTCATCATGATCTAATCTCAGTAATACTGTCTGTGTTTGTGTTGTTGGTACTCTTAAGTATGCTTAACCTTCCACTTACTTTGTCATCACTGCCTCCCCCAAATGAGGGCGATAAGATAGATGAGGCTTAGAGTCTATTTACTCTCTATCTGCTTGCCCTTTTCTCTCTCATTTGTGTAAATTATACCATTTATACATTTCATTCTTTTTTCATTTTTTTTAAATTAGTACATATTTGTAGTACATAGTGATTACATTAATCATGGGGGATCTATACATCTCATTCTTGGGGTTGGGGATTTAGCTCAAGTGGTAGAGCACTTGTCTAGCAAGCATGAGGCCCTGAGTTCGATCCCCAGTACCCTCAAAAAAATAAAAAATATACGTCTCATTCTTTTACCTGTATCTCCATCTTGGTTTTGTTCTTACTGCCAATCCTTTTATTTAGGCTTTACTGTCATTTCTTGGATTCTGTCTAGTAGGTTCCTCAAAAAGTGTTCATGTGAATATACAGTATTCCTTAATTTTCGGTGACCTTTATATTTGAAAATCCTTCATTTTTTTCTGCTGTTGGGAATCAAACCCAGAGTCTCACATGTGTTAAGCAAGCACCATACACCACTGAGCTACAGCCCCAGCCTGCATACTTGAAAATCCTTGATTTAAACTCTTAATGTGTTTTGTTCCAGAGTATTTTGTCTTTCGATGTCTCTGTAGAAAAGTTGCCTGCCAGCTTGATAACCCCCCATATAAGTGATTTGATCATTATGTTATGCTGCCCAAAGTTTAAAAGTCTAAAAGTTTTACTAGGATTTAACTGTTCTTGATCAGTTTTGCCTAAAATAAGATGTGCTATTTCAATTCATGCATTGAAGTCTTTTACTTAAGAAAGTTTTCAGCACTGATGTTTAAACGTTTTACTCTATTATTTTGATTTTGTTCTTTATCTTTCCCATTATGTATTTATTGGCTCTTGTTTGTCTATATTTTACATGTACTATTTTTCTGTCTAGCTTTTTAAAAAATATCATCACCACCATCATCAGAATTATTTTTCAGTACTGAGACTGACCTCAGGGCATTTGCACTTAGGTACTTCCCTAAGCACTTTCCTTTTTTTCTTTTTTTTGAGACAAAGTCTTGCTAATCTGCCCAGCTGGCTTCAACTTGTGAGTCTCAGGATCACTTCCTTATTACATTTTGGTACAGTAAGGTAGAGTTTTTCTAAGAAAAGGGAAATACTTTTTAGTCACTCAGACAATTGAAAGAGATATTATTTATATAAACTCTTTAGTTATTTTATAAACATTACCATCTTTAGATAAAGAAATTGATGCTGTTTAAAATATAAATTTAATACAAACGTTGTGTCACTCTTTCTAGGCCCACTTCTTTCTACTCCATTTGTAAAGTTTTTATGTTTCTCAGACTATCTGCCCTCCAACATGTTTTTATTTTTTATATAACATCGGATGCAGGCTATGTTTCCAACCTCTTTACCATTCTTGCATTATTAAACTGGCACTCCTTGGGAAGTCAAATTGGTGGGTACTTGCTGCCTGCCTTGGGTTTAGAAAGTGGCCATATTTGTGCCTACAACTTGTCCTCATTTAGAAAATATAAACCAGTCAGTTATGCCCCATTTAGACTAGCTTCCAGTGATCGTGTCCTGTGTAAGTGAACAAAGAAGAAAGAAAATGAGTTATAAGTCTACAGTCTTCTGGACTGATCAGACAAGTTGTCAGACTAGTGAAATAATATCAATTTATTGTACTTTACAGAGTGGAAACTTGCATCTTCTTTCCCAAGAATATCTAAGGAAGGATCAGTGGGGTGTGTGTGTTACTGGGAATTGAACCCAGGGCCTTTACACTGAGCTACATTCCCCACCCTTTTAAAATTTTTTATTTTGAGACAGAATCTCACTAAGTTACCTAGGCTGGGGTCAAACCTGCAGTCCTCCTGTCTTAGACTCCCACAGTGCTGGGAATACAGGAATGCTTCACCATGTCTGACAGAAAGGATTTATTTTAAAAATGTTCATCAGACCTGTGTTTCTTTAGTGACTTGGTAAATCAAAGAAACTTTCAAAATCATAGCATCAGCAAAACAGTTCTGTGCTTATGAGTATTTTATCGTTCTTCAAACCCATTTAATGGAATTCAGAGGTAATGATATAAGCAGTACTATGGCAAGTTGAAATGGAGAACCTTATTTCCCGTTATTCTTTCCATTTAATTATATTGAAAAGTGTTTCCTTGAAATGGAATAAAAAGCTACTGAAACCCAAGATGTGGCTAAATCCTGCCTCTTAATCTCTGTGATTTCTTTATTCCCCTTCCAAGCTTTGGCGTCATCCCAAGCACTCCTCTGGCCATCCATACACCACTGATGCCAAACCAAAGCATTGATGTTTCCCTGCCTCTCAACACCTTGGGCCCAGTCATGAAGATGGAACCTCTGAATAACTTGCAGGTTAGAGTTTTACTTCACTTGGGTAGTACTAGACAGTATCTAGCCTATATTATATTTGTATGGAAAACAACCCTTCAGTAGTAGTTCATTTTCCATTGCTGAAACAGAATACCTGAGGATAGGTGCTTTGTATAGAAAAGAAGCTTATTTTGCTCAGTTTTTAGATGTTCAGAGCTTGATGCAGACATTTGCTTGGTTCTGGTGAGAGCCTCTGCAGCTTGTTCACATGGCAGATGACATCATGGCAGTAGCATGTGTGATACAGAAAGCTCATAATGTTAAGGCAGAAAGTCAGAATGTAGGGAAGGGCTGATCTTGCTCTTTTGTTTATTTATTTATTTATTTTTTGGTACTGGGAATCGAACTCTGGGCCTTGTGCTTGCAAGGCAAGCAGTCTAACCACTGACCTAAATCCCCAGCCCCCGATCTTGCTCTATCCGGGGTCCCACAAGAATTTAATGTTCTCTGAGGGCCAGCGCCCCCAGTAACCTAACTACCTCCCATTAGGCCATTTACCTACCTCAACATCAACAAATAAACTGTTAGGGGATAAACCGTAGCACCCGCTCTCTTTCTTGCTAGAGTTGGTCATGAACTACAGTTTGAAATGACTCTGTGGAAAGAGTTTTGGTTTTAAGGAAAACAGAGGTCATACATTGACATAGAGAATTAGTCTTTTTACTCATTAACATTTAGAAACTTTTTTCTTAAGTTCTTATTTATAAATGTTTTTCCTTAAGACTTTGATAGCAAAATTTAACTGTATTTTTCTCTTCAGGGAGTGCTGAGGATCGAACTCAGGGCCTTGCACTTGCTAGGCAAGCACTCTGCCATTGAGCTAAACCTCCAACCCCTAAATGTAATTTATATAAGAATAGATTTCAGAGGAAATTTGTGTGGAGGTTACTTTGAACACTGATCACTGGGTTGTTTGAATTTAAATGCTCCTGTCAGCACATATCTATGATGACAGCATGTTAGAGGAACTGAGAACAGCTTTATCAGATATTCAAGAACCTGTTGATTTTGAAAATGTTGAATTTCTGGGCTGGGGATTTAGCTCAGTGGTTAGAGCGCTCGCCTCGCAAGGCCGAGGCCCTGAGTTCAATCCCCAGCACCAAAAAAAAAAGGAAAATGTTGAATTTTTTAAAAACGTTTAGGTGCAGGCTTAGAGGTTCATCCAGTTTGCGTCTGTGTTGAATTTCTCTTTGAAAACTATAAACCTTCTGGCATTGACGCAACATAAGGACAGAGTGGTAACCTCATAGGCTGAAGCCATAGTACACTGGAGGAATGTTGGTATAGGACCTAGAGGTTGTTGTTTTAGTGCTCAAAAGACACAAGAGAGAGCCTTGGACTAACCTGAGATGGGGAACTGGAAAAATGTTTCTGATGTTCCAAGAAAGTGACAGGAACATTCCTCTCTGAGCAGAATTCTAAATGGCCTCTTGTAAGAAAGCCTACTGTGTGCCATACATGAATATATAGTCCTGTAGTCCAAATGTATATGAGCTATATAAATGCAGTAATCTCCACATCAGTAAATTAGGTACAGTTGGTACAGGGCTGGTGAAACCAAGGGTACCTGGCAGAACCAAATGGAAAGCAGACCTTCAGCAACTAAAATCTGGAGCTCCTAGCCAAAAAGAAAATCTCCGCCGAAAGTGAGGTCATAATTTAACACCAACAAAAAGGGAAAACTGCATTGTGGACAGTTAAAATACACACCAAAGAGGAAGATTTAAATGCCACTGTAGCACATAACTGTAATCCCACCTCAACCTAGAAGTTCAGATGATAAAGCAGTTTGAGTGAGACTATGAAATATATTTAAAATGATGAACGACAAATATCAGCCTTCCACTTTCCAATCAAAACAGGTGGGAATCACATCGCTCAATCTTCTAGAAATACCATTGTGAGATGCAAGTACTGATGATGAGACAGCAGCAACAAAATTACTTGTAGTTAAAACTAAAGGTTCTGGAATAGTTTAAATACCAATGCACCAGGTTTGTTGGCCAGCTCATTACCTTACTGTCATAGGAGTTGACTGCTGCAAAGGGAGTAATGATTTAAGGAGTAGAGAAGTGAGTCACAATTTAACTTGTCTCAGACTAGAAGAATAAAATGAGGATTACTATGCAGATGGAATTGGCTATTACTATGAGAGTAGTGTGTTGAGGGGCTTTTCCAGCTCAAGATCCTGAAGTAACTAACCCAAATCTGCATCTGTTCTCTTTTCTTGAAATTTAACCTCCCTCCCGTTGACCCACAGAGCCTCAAGCCTAATATGTGAGGGCAAGCAGCATGCATGCAAGAATGCTGTACTTCAGCAGTAGGATGGGGAATTTGGGTCAGAGAAACCAGGGCAAATTTTTTGCTTTTATAAGGAAAGTACAGATACTCCTCATTTAATGACCTGTTTAATGACTGTTTGAACTTACAGCCTGTCTTTACAGTTCTGTACATCTTGTTTATGGAACCTCAGTGTCTTTTTTATTTGTACAGTGCACCTTGTTTATACAGTACTGTAATTTTTGCTGATTGTACTATACTGTACAGTACTATAGTTTGATGTTGTTCTACATTACAGTACGGCATGTAAGAGTTATGCAAAGTCATCAGGTTGAAGCTTCCTCTGACCATTTCTTTGTTCTCAGTATTGTAATGTACATACTATATATAATTCCTCATTTAGCGGCCAGTTCAGTTAACAGCCTAGTCATGGTAAGATAATATAGTCATTAAACAAGGAATGTCTGTGAGCAAATACTGGTTTACTTTCCTGTTTGCGTATCTCGCTAAATCCTGAATAGGAGCCCTACTAAGAGAACTTGAATCTTAGTCTAAACTCTTTTCTCAAAAGTATTGGTATGGTTTTAGGACTAGTAAGTTTTTGGGGGGTTTTTTTGTTTGTTTTGGTGGGACAGTGCTGGGGATTGAATTCAGGGCCTTGCTTGCTAGGCAAGCGCTCTACCACTGAGCTAAATCTCCAACCACAGGACTAGGAAGTTTTAATTTTCACACAATTGGTGGTATAAAAAGCAAACTTAAATTTTTCCCCTCTGTAGTCAGCTATTTCATTCTTTAAATTTTTTCCATGGGTTTTCTTCTTTCGAGGATGTTGTACTTGTTGCTTTCTGATTAATTGGCATTTCCCAAAGCCAACAAAACTTGAAAAGAGATACTTTTTTCCCTTTTGACCAGCTATGTTTTAATATCTACTGGTGGAATTTGAAACTATTGGCTAGATTATAATGGGTGAGTTATTTTAGATTCCACCTTCCATTTTCCCCTTGTCCCCATAATGAGCAAGAAAAATCGAAACTCAACTCCAGCCAGCTTAGACCATCTAGATCCAGATAAAACCAGGTAAAGATTTTTCTAGCATTTTAAACATATTTGCACAATATTTAGATTTAAGAGCTCATGTAGGAAAATTAGTACTTTTCTAGTATTTTTATTAGACCATAAAATCAGAAAGAAAAAAAATATTTGGGAGTTGAGAAAATGAAATTTTGAATGCCTTGTGGGTTTTTGCTATTTTGACTAATATTATATCAGTGTATAGAACAAATCAACTATCAAATTACACGTTACACTTATAAAAAACTTTTCATTAAAATACTCATTAAACAAGGCGTGGTGATACACACCTGTAATCTCAGGTACGTGAAAGTCTGAAACAGGAGGATCGAAAGTTCAAGGCCAGCCTGGGTAACTTAGCAAGACCTTGTCTCCAAATAAGGGACTGGGGATATAGTTCAGTGGTAAATGCCCCTGGGTTCAATCCTCAGTACCATCAGGTGGGGGGGTTGCTCATTAAACTTACTGGCTTGTAGTCTTAAACACTACTTAAAGGCTAAAGATACCATTCCTTCTTAAAATGTGAAATACATTATACCTCAGTGACAGTTATATGCCTACTAGAGATTTGGACCTAGAACAATTTTTTTGTGCTCTGCCATTGGTTGTAAAAGCCTTCATGGGCGGAGCTGGGGATTTAGCTCAGTGATTAGAGTGCTTGCCTTGCAAGCACAAGGCCCTGTGTTCGATCCCCGGCACCACAAAAAAAAAAAAAAAAAAAAGGCCTTTGTGGGGCCGGGGATGCAGCTTAGTGGTGGAGCATACGTGAGGATCTGGGTTTGGTCCCAAGCACCATCTAAGAACAGCACCTCTGTCGAGCATGGTGGTGCATGCCTGTCATCCCAGTACTTGGGAGGCTGAGGCCAGAGGATTGTCATGAGTTGGAGGACAGCCTGGGCTACCGTGAGTTCAAGGCCAGCCTGACCTGCATAGTGAGACCCTTTCTCAAATGACACCCCCCCCCCAAAAAAAAACTTTGTAAATCCAACTTACAAATATAGAGAGTTAAGCTTGTCCCCACTGGGAACCTTTCTTGAGTTTATTTGTATCATACAGTTAAATTCCTGAAACAGTTTATTCTCTACATTTAAAAAAAAACTTTCAACAGATTTCTAGATGGATTTTTCTCTACATAAGTTAAAATGACTCTAATGGTGTTTTACATGTTATTTCTATTATTTTGAGACAGGTTCTTGTTAGTTGCCCAGCCTGGGCTTGAACTTCACATCCTCCTGCCTCTGCTTTCCAGGGTGTTGGCATTACAGGTACACCACTCCCCTCAGCTCCAATATACTCCTTTAAACTTGACACCCAGCCTGCTTCTTCAAGTCATTGTGCACAAGGACTTAGGACGCATTGTGGACTTAGGATGTATTGTTCAGCCCAGAGGCGATGCTCATGGTCTCCATATATACACTGTAAAGTCCCCACAGCTGCTCAACTTGCTTCTTCTCTGAGCGGTGTACTCTTAGGAGAACATTGATAGCATCATTCTTTCAAGTCAGTATTTCCCAGGGTTGCAGAGGCTCAGTTTAAAGAGTCACCTAGTTCCACAGTTAAGAAAAACTGTGTGTCCAACCTTCTCTTTCCAACATGGCCCCGCTTTCCTTGGCCACAGAAGCAAACTCTTACCTGTTTTAATTGATTCTTTTGATATTTAACTGTCTGTAAATAACTTGAAATTTGCTTAAATTGGTGTCCACTGTTTACAGTATTATAATGTATATTCTTCAAAGCTGAGCCACACAATAAAGTGTGATTTTTTCCCCCCATAAAATATTTTGTAAATAACTGGAGTCTCCTTTTGTTGTTTTGCGTTCTTAAGTGTAATTCAGTCCCAAATGCTGTTGAAATCAGACCCTTGAAAATACTCTATCACTTTCCCTTCTTGAAATTTGTTCTGGAGTCTTTTAACCTACACTAGACTGAACTGCTTTTCTTGAATACCGGGAACATAACTATCATCGGGATGGTTTCCTTTTATCACTACTTTGGGGATTCATTCTCTTCATCTCTCTCCTGAATCAGGACTCCTATTGTATTTTCCTTTTCTTGTTTTAGTCCCTTATTTTAATGAAACACATTTCCTAGTAGCTTCCCGAGAATAGGAAAATAAAACTTTTGAGATATCATTTATTATTTAGTCTTCACATTTGTTTGATATGATAGTTTTTGTATAATAAAATTCTGGTTTAGAAATCATTTTCAGCTAGTCTGAAGCCATTTTGAATCTTCATCCTTTTCTGTGTCATTTCTTTTTCAATTAAAGTTTGTATAGTCTATACCCATTTTCATAGCCTTACTCCATGTTTTGTTTTGTTTTGTTTTTTGAGACAGGGTCTTGCTATGTAGTCCAGGCTGGCCATGAACTCATAGTGATCCTCCTGCCTCAGCCTCCCGATCCATGTTATTTTGAAGTAAATCCCAGATATTAATATCACTCATCTCTACATATTTCAGTATGTCTGTTATGGTTTAGGTCAAGAATGACCCAGAAAGACTTCATATGATATTAGCAGAGCTTTTGGAAGGTGAATGTAAAGTTAGGAGGTGGGGCCTGGTTGGAAGGGGTAAGTTGCTGAGAGCTTGACCCAGAAGTCTTTCTCTCCCTTCTTGGCTCCTCCCTTCTCTCTTTTTCCAGGTTGCAGGGACCTGAGCAGGTTTTCTCAGCACAGGTCCTTCCACCATACATACCATTTATGCTTTGGGAGCCTCTGACCATGGACTGAAAACATAAGCCAAAATAAACCTCTCCTCCTTTAAGTCATGAATGTTGAGTATTTTGTCCCACTGACAAAGTGACTAAAACAACGTATCTTCAAAACGAGTTTTTTTTTTTTAAAAATTAGGTACAATGACTATGCTCATAATCTTAAAAAATTACCAAGATGGTTTCTTTTATATGAGAAATCAAATTATATAAATAAATAAAGCAAAATGAAAGATAATAGGAAGTGGAGAGGTACATATTTCTCAGATGGGAAGGGGATCAAGAGATGGAAGGAGGGGTGGGAAGGCAATAAAAACAGAAATTACGAAGTGTTATGCGCACGTACCAAACTCTACACAAGGCATGTAAACATATTGTAAATATGTACTATTAAAAAAAATTTTAATTACCAACAAGTGTCAGATATTAGGTTAGTGTTCAAATTCTAATTTTAATATTTTTTCTTTTATTGATGTTTGTTTGAATTAGTAAAGTACATATATTATGATGGCTTAATATCTCTTAAGCCTCATTAGCTGTACTGGTTTTGTTTTTGTTTTTGCTTTTTGCAGTGCTGGGGGTCCAACCCAGGCTTCAGGAGTGCTGGGGAGCAACCTACTGCTGAGCTACATCCCTAGCCCTCTTTAGCTATACTGTGAAATGTGATAGCTGCTATGCATGTGGCTATATAAGGTGAAATTAATTGAAATTAAATCATATTTTAAAATCCAGTTCCTGCATTGCATTAGCCACAGTTAAAATACACCTGTGGCTAAAAAAAAAAACAAACAAAAAAAAAACTTGTGGCCAGTGGTTACTACACTGGATAGTTACAGAAGTAGAACCTTTACATCACTGCAGTTTTTTTGAACCATCCTTATGTACAGGCACCCTCAATCTTTTTCATTCACTTTTGTTCTTCAGCAGTTTGACTGTATTGTGTCAAGGTTTTTGTTGTTTCATTGTTGTTCGGGGGTTTTGTTCTGTTTTTTGTTCTCTTTTTGGTCTATTTTTGGTCTCACTGAGTTTCTGGGATCTGTAAGTTGATAATTTTCCCCAGAATTTGGGGAAATTTGTATCATTCATTCTTCAGTTTTTTCCTGCTGTATTGTTTCTCTCCTTCTAGAATTCTGATCACTCATATCTTAGACCACTTGATCTCATCCCTCAGGTCACTGAGACTTTGGTGTTTTTTTAGGTATGATGCTCTTTTCTCCTCCTCTTCCTCTTTTATGTTCTTCAGATTGAAGAATTTCTATTGATCTGCCTTCAAGTGTACTGACTTTTTCTTCTGTAGACAACCGTCTACATCCAGTATAACTTTCATTTCAGACACTGTACTTTTTAGTTGTGGGATTCTGTTTGGTTCTTTGCTCAG
This sequence comes from Hystrix cristata, assembly GCA_004026905.1. Taxonomy (NCBI): domain Eukaryota; kingdom Metazoa; phylum Chordata; class Mammalia; order Rodentia; family Hystricidae; genus Hystrix; species Hystrix cristata. The sequence continues at coordinate 113,126 of PVJO010000662.1, forward strand.
TTTCCCCATCTCTTCACTCCGGAGTACACCTGGAGAACTCCATTTCACAGTCTTCCCTACTCCTTTATCCCACCTCTACTCTTTAGCCACCCCTTGGGCCTGAAAGAATGTATGTCGTGATCCTCAGGAAAAGTGACCAGCAGAAGAATCTCAGGTATGCCTAGAAGCAGCATTGGGGTTGTCTGCCCAGGGAAGTCACTGTGTTCTGGGTTAGTGTGTCGGTTTCATCCTGTGGAATCCTCTTTTCGTAGGTTGGATGAAGGCCAGAGGAGGAGCAGAGTATGGCCCTCCAAACCCTCAGACCCATGACAGGACCTCCAGTTCCCCATCATGAAGAGCAGTTAGAGTCCTCTGTGTCAGTACTTCCATGTCTTCCTACTTGGCCTGACTTGATTCTTTTAAAAATTATCTTTGAATCTCTCCTTTGGAATATGAGGGCTTTCTGCCAGCCTTCTGGGAGCTAAGTTGGGAAAGAAGTCTGGAGAGAGTCGTCTCTGGCATTCAGTGTGCGTAAATTCACTTAATCCACTACCCTCAAAGCTATGTCTGGTGTCTTTTTCTAAGTACCATCCACTTTATCATCTCTAAAAGAATTAATCTTCAGTTTAAGATTAAACTAGGAGCCAGAAGAGTGACAATCCTCAGGTAATGCCTAGCAATGTGGAATGGGGCTGAAGATCCAGGACTCCTAATGCCACCTTCATCCTCTTTTTTTCTCCCTCTTTCTTGCTTTCTTTCTGATTGGGAGGGAGGGTGCTTGCTGAGAATTGAGCCCAGGGCTTTGTACAATCTAGGCAAGCCGCATCCCCAGCCCCAGTCCTCTTTCTTTTAATGTTCTTCCCCTCCACGTAATGCTAGAGGTGCTGCCAGTCCTAAACCTTTGAGAATCATGAAGTGTTACCGATAGTCTGTTTTCCAGCTACACAGATTTTGTTGCTATTATATCTTTTTTCTTTCTGTCTTTATGAACTCGTGGCTTTAAATTTTTTATTTACCTTTAATTGTATCAGAATTTCAGAAGGCGGCAAACATTTAAATGTGATTCTCAGTCTACTAGTACCTTCTTTAAAATTCTTTCCTTTCTTCTGTACTACTGTATAAGAGAACCTATGGAAAAAGAATTGGCTCTTTCCTAATTATAGTTTTTGTCATCTTTATTTCTTTATTGTCTTTAAACCTCATATGAACACTGTTGAGTAAATGGCTGAGTGTTAATTAGGGAAAAGAAATAAACATAACATCTCTTAACTCTTTTTTCTTTGAATGTCTCTTCTAGACTAAGGCAATATTCCTCAGTTCTGTCCTTTTAATCTTTGAATGTTTAGGGCACAAAGTGCTGAAGAAATTAGCTACAAAAGATACAACTTCCCAATCTTGTTCATTGATGTTCTTAAGCTCTTTGCCAGCCATAAAGGTCCTTTGCTAACATGTGGCCCTGAGGAAATTCTGTCCCTTGTCACTCCTACATTACAGTCCCAGCCTATGAGATAGTCAGTTACAGATGGTGCTTGTCTTTGATATTTCATGTCTTGCATATGTCCATTCACACAGAAAACCCACAGCAGTAGCTATTGTACCAGAAAAACTGGAAATGTTTCTAAACGGAAGACCTTTTCAGCAGCTTGCATCAAATGAAGCAAACGAATTTGGCATTTACTGACTTTTCTCGGCTATTGCACAATTCAAAGAAGTCCAGTCTTTTGGGGGTGGGGTGCTAGGGATCGAACTCAGGGCCTTTAGCTTGCTAAGTAAGCATTCTACCATTTGAGCTAAATCCCAAACCCCCAAACAAGTTCAGCCTGCCTCTTTAGGTCTTCTGAGTCCACGATTGAGAACAGCAAACTCTGATTGCTTTTATGGGACCACAGTGCTACTTGTATACACTTGAGTCCTCAAAGTGGTGGCTATTCCAGGAACGAGACAGAGATTCCCACCTCATATTATGCTGCACATAATCTTAAAATATTCTGTAAGCAATATGTAGGTAAATGGTGTCCGACTTGTGAAAGTCAAGCATTTTGCCACCAAAGAAAAAATATTACTTTCTGTTATTGCTATTTCAAGTTTGATGTATGTTTCATGTCATATCAGCACTGTACACAACCTTTAATTTCATCTCAAAAATTTAGGTATCTTATGTAGTAGATATTTCTCTGTTTACCAGATTGTCCTTATTAACACTTGCTATCCTTTTTCTCAAAACTACCTAGACTTTGGCTGGGGATATAACTTGGTGGTAGAGCACTCGCCTAGCATACTTAGACCCTGAATTCAATCCCTAGCCTGTCCAAAAAAAAAAAAAAAAAAAAAAAAAAAACAAAAATTTTACTAAGCACTGCCTTTGGCCTTTCTATAACCAGCACTCAACTACTGCTTGTTTCTGGACTCCTTAGGAATCTGTTTATTAATAGCAATTGCCATGGCTACACATAAGCCGTAGACAAGAGTTCTGTATTCTAATGGGTCTGAAATCTAATCCTCAATGTCAGGAAACAGTTGTTTCTGAATCCCAGAATTTAGTTCTCAAAACATGCCAGCCAGTTCCTCATAAAAAAGGGCCTTTGAAGTGACATTACCAAGGAACAGAAAAGCCCGTGCTGAGATCCCAACCAAAGGGTAATGATTTTAAAGTATTAATAACAAAGTGATTTGTGGGCTGTCATCTATTAATATCACAGGCATCATTTTATCATGATTATAAGTTGGGAATTGATAGATAATGGATCAGCTGGGTATCGTGGTGCATATCTGTAATCGCAGCACTTTGGGAGGCAGGAGGATCACAACTTCAAGCCCAGCCTGGACAATTTAGTGAGACACTGTCTCAAAATAACAAGTAAGAGGGGTTGGGGATTTAGCTCAGTGGTTAGAGTGCTTGCAAAGCAAGCACAAGGCCCTGAGTTCAATCCCCGGCACCAAAAAAAAAAAAAAGAAACAGCTGCTAGCCATGTGTTCTTTATGCTTTAGGGGGTTTTGAATTTTTAAAACAAAATAGGTACCTGTTCTTGTTACACTGATAATCTTTATATAAAACCTTAAGGTGTGTTATATGTTAGAACTAAAAAGAAGTCAGTAGGATTTTCCTGAGCGAGATTGGAGACCATTTGAGAGTCATAACCTGCTTTTATTTCTTAGATTTTGCTCTAGCATCATTTTATGAGATAGGAAAATAATTTACTCACAATTGTTTATATAAGGGTTATACAAGCCTTCATAGTGCCAGGTTCATACATCTTCAAAATAAACTTTGGGCTGTAGCTCAGTGGTAGAGCACTTGCCTACCACATAAGCCCTGGGCTCGATCCCCAGTACCACAAGAAAAAAGGAAGACTTTGGTAAAGCTTTGATTCATGTTAATGTTCACATGTAAAGAATGCAAGATTTTATAGTTTTAAAGGATGACTTTTAATATTGTCTGTTTCAAAACTGATCTATTTCTAGTAGAATTTACCCTATATTGGCAGTGATTAATGTTTTGGTGTCTACATGAATGCTCTCAGTGAATTACTGTGCCAAAACAGGCTACTCTGTATTCCTAAAACTCATATTAGGTAGTTATTTATTTGAACTAAAATACATCTTCCTTTAGGTTCTATTTGTAGGTCCTAGTTCTACATTTTAGGGATTTTTTAGGATGAATTTCTTTTTGAGTCAAAGCACCCAAGGTCTGAAAATCACTCAGATGGGCCTATAATGAAAATGTTCTCAGCCTGAAAAGCCTATGAAATTATCGATGGCTAGTCTCTCTTTCGTTCCATTTTGGAAAGCCTAAGCGTAGGGAAGGGCATTTGTTTGGATGTCAGTCTTGTCCTAGTTTTAAGAAGAAAAAACAGAACTAGATATGCTGGTAAATATAGTTAGAATCAGTTATAGTTTGGAAACTAAGTAAAACATCTAACATAATCGCTTTTGTTTTTTGTTGTTATTTTTCTTTTCTTTTTTTTTTTTTTCATAATCACTTTTGAAAAGTATGTGAGTGAATAGTGGTCCTTTGCTTGGTAGCTGTCTTAGTTTCCAGGAACCATTGAAGGAGTTGGAGGGCACATATACAAAGTAGGAATGCATAAAACTTCTCAATTCCATTGTTCACACTGTGCTCCTAACAATAATTTCTGTTTCTTCTCTGTGTGACCTGCTTCCCTAGTGGACTATGCAGAGACAGTGTCTGCGCTCAGTGACCTGCCCATCTGTCCAGTCATCTTGACAGCCACATGTCCTCCTTTTGTTCCTGTAAGATTGGACAATGTACTAGACACAGCTATGCGTTCCTTTTATTTTCAGCTTGCCTCTAAATACTGTGAGACTGTTACGCTATTACTAAGGTCTGTTCTTCTGTGGAGTTTTCGCTAATAACATACTAAACTGGAGTATGGAATATCACTTTAACTGATAATTTACTAATCCTGCCTGGGCTATCTTGTGATTCAGTACAGTGTGTATTGAGTGTGTTTTAAGGTTCTGGGGATTTAGCTCAGTGGTAGAGTGCTTGCCTAGCCAAGCGCAAGGCCCTGTGTTAGATCCCCAGCACCAAAAAGAAAAAAAAAAAATTCCTTCATCCATTGCTAAATGTGTTTTAAGGTTTAACAATGAGCCATACACAGCATACAACTGCTTATGATTCCCCTCCCCCATTCTTAAATATTAGCATAATCTAAGATGTGACAGCTCCACTAGGTACTCATAGCTGTCATTTGAGGGGAAAAGAGAGATTGGTGCCCCCCCCACACACACATATGCTTCACTGAAGCTGTTTAAGGTAGGATTTCAGAGTTTGAGAAATGTACTCTTCAGGTGGGCTGAAAGGCCTATGAAACCGTCAATGACTGTTGCTGGCAACTGAAACTATTTTATATAATTCTGTTACAAGCTGCTAGAGGAAGGGAAACTGGAGGATTGAAGTAAAGGTTTCTGTATTGTCACTGGGTGGGTCAGTATAGTGTCACAGGTGGGGTTTTATGTATATTGGCAAAAAGAGGTCATGTGCATTTGCTTTAAGTTCCTAGTTTATTTTGCCTAACATAAAACTTCTAAAAAACGAGAAAGCTACCTGGAGCAGGAACAGAAGCAGTATACCTGGGCATTATTTTCCCATGACCTTTGATTCTTTGCAGGGCACACAGCTGCCAGTAACACAGGAGTGATCGTCTTAGAATTGTGAAATTTGTTTAACTCTTGCTACACTATGCCCTGTTCCCTTCAGTCTTACCTCACCAATCTGGAAGAATTTATATCAATAGTTTCCTAAGTGGAGAAGACAAAAAGTCCTAACAGTGCTCTGCAAAACCTCATCTGACCTAGCCGTGCCTTTGTCTCCCCGCTTACCACACTGAGTCCATGTGCTGCTCCTGCCTTTACTCTTACCGTGCTGGCCATGAGTACATTGCCATCTCAGAGCCTCTGAATTGACTGTTGTCCTTGTCTGGAATGTCGTCATCCCCACCACCCACACCCAGTCTCCTTATCTGTGTGGCTTATGCACAACCTTTGAGTCTTTGCTAAAATAATGCCTTTCAGTAGGGCCTCACTCTACTCCCACGATACCCAGTCCCTCTTACCCATGCTTTTTCTCCTCTGGTACTTCGCACATTTTGAATACTATTTGGTTTACTATTCATCACCATTTCTGCCCCCTTCTCTCTCTAAAGCAGACCCTCAAAGGGCAGCAGTTTTGGTCTATTTTTTTCCTCTCACTGCTATCTTCCCATACTTAGAATAATGCCAGGCATATAATAGGTGATTAATAAATATTTGTTCAATGATCTTTTTCGTTTTCATTTACGGAAGTGATTAAACATTATGTTCACCTCATTCTTGAACCAAACTGAACAAGGCCAATTCTTTATCTTTTTTTTTTTCAATTCTTTATTTTAGGAGAATATTCCTAACTATAATCTCTGCCTTTTGGTCTTGGTAGCCTCGAAGTCTGTCCCATGCCTATAATTTAACATGCTTTCCCTGAGTGGGAACAGTCCCAATCCCAAATTCAGTCCGAGTATTACTGTCACAAATTCATTTTTTTCTCATATAGGTACAGCAAACATTAGAAGCCACTGCTTTCTTTTTTTTTTTTAAGGGTCATTGATCTTAACATATTAAATCAAATGTATATACTGAGAACCTAAGATTATTTTAATTAATATACCTAAAGTAAATTTGGAAGCTCAAGCTCAGATAAATGAAGAAAGGATGTGTGTTCTCGTTCTTGCCCCTCTCTCTTTTTCCCTCTCTGATGCTGCGGCTCAGGGTCTCATGAACACTGGGCAAGCCCTCACCCACTGAGCTACGTCCTGAGCCCACAAAGCAAACTTTAAAAGGAAGGGCAAAGTGGTCTTTTGCCAGTAGATACTTGTTTGTCTACTTGCTCAATTCTTTAAGAAAGCATTTTTTCAGTTAATACTCGAAACAGCCTAATTTTTGCCTTTAAAAGAGAAAAAAGTTAAAAAAAAATAGTCTAGTGCTTTCTGATGCCCGATTTTGCTTGCATCAGAAGGTTTGTTTTGGTGGAAAGAGGTGTGATTATAAATAAAGAGATAAAAAGTATAAAAGTTGAGATTCCTAATCTGAAATTCACTTTGGGAACGAGTTGTCACCTGTCTGGCTGTCCATGTGTGTTGGGACTCTGAGGCTTTGAATTTAGCCTGAACCTCTGCAGTTCAGATGACTTCACTGATGGCTTTGGGCGGACCGCTTTTAAAGCTGTGCTTGGGAATCCAGATTACTTTGGAATAGGAATTATAGGACCTGATTTCAGTAGTTCTAACTCTGCTGTGATTTGGATTCCTCCCAGTGGACAACCAAGCCAGGAGTTCATCATTCTAATTTACTCCTGCCCAAATCAGAATTTTGACAGCTTAATCTAAGAGTCTTTTAAACCAGTGTATATCCATACTAACTAAAAATCTTAATCTTCTCCTTAGTGTTCTAAAATTTAATATACATACATTGCCACTCATAGTCTAAATTTTTTGAGAGTTTTGCAAAACTGAGATTAAGCAGATCTCTTGGCTGAGTGAAGGTTACAGGAGAAGTCATAGTATTTGACTTTCAGTATCTTGGGTTCTGTTCACCTCCTCATAAAGCAAGACCTATTAAAAGAGATTGGCCCTTAGGATCTCATTGTGTTTTTAAAGCCCAGTAATTATTTGTGCTACTAGAGAATTTAGTTTTAGAGGTTATCTGACAGTCTATTCAATGCTTTTCTTTCTGGTTCTGAGAGCTATTTAAATATAGAAATTTGAAATGCTGAAATGCGTGTTGTTGCCCACAGGGGTCTTAACCCAGGGATATGGGACTGCTGCTTGTATCAGGAAGAGCAGAACCTGTGAAGTATTTCCTATTAAGGATTCCACTGTCCACATACTACTAACAGTGAACAGTGTCCTAACATCTCTTGAGAATAAACAAGTATGACTTTAACTTGGCATGAACGGCAGGTTGGTAGTGTTTCAAGGGCCGCTCTGCTGGATGTAAATCTATCTCATTTATCAAGTGATTCATTGAGTGAACTAAGAACAGAGAAAGAGAGTTCTTGTTTTAATCTTACCCTCAAAATTGAATTAAAGATGACCCTCAGGTTGAATGCAAATAGCAGCCAGGCATGTTGGTACACGCTACTTGGGAGGCAGGAGGATCACAGATTTGTAGCCAGCATGGGCAACTTAGCAAGACTGTTTTTTAAAAAGTGTTGGAGTTGGGGATTTAGCTCAGTGGTAGACTGCTTGCTTAGCGAGCACGAGGCCCTGAGTTTGATGTCCAGCACCCTCCCCCAAATTTATTAACATTAGAAGGAAAGTATATTGATGTTTTCTGTGGAGGGTTTCATGACTATTTTTAATTATATAATCATATTGTTAAACACTGTAGATAACCTTTCCGTTTTGTCAGAGTATCTCTGAGAATTCCCAGACAGTTTATTGGCCAATAGGGTTTGACATAGAGCACAGTATTTCAAGATCTAAGACTTTTTGGCATTGACTAGGGCTGCAGAACTATGGGTCAATTCATCTCTAGCAGCTAGCAGAAAGGGCCATTTCTTCTTGAGTCTTAGCTGACATGTATCACACAGTTGGAGTTAGTGCCATTAAAAACCTGTCGCTCACAGCCATTCCCCTAGGATCTGTTGACTAGGTTGTGTGGTGTTTAAAAAACACATCTGAATCATCATTCTTCAGAGAAGTGGAGATGGTTGGCGTCACTGCCTGGCCCTAACTTGGACCAGCCTGCAAATAATCTTTCCAAAAGCTAAATGTAGAGAAGGAATAAAAGAAAAAATACTCTTCCGAGACTTGGAAAGGTCACAAGTGACGTCACAGAAGAGTAGATGATGTAATTTCAAAGGTGAGTGCTGTCCTACTGGACATGATGTTTCTTGTGATGGTTCCTCCTTGGTTACCTGTGGCAAAAAGGATGATAAGAGCCTTCATTTGCCAGAGTTCAGACTGAGTTCATCTCATACCTTTTTATAGTACTTTTGAGTACACTGGAACAAAGTTAGAATATTAATTTAGCCTGCTCATCTCCAGCTGCGGCACCATAACGGGGCTGCAGCTCCTGCACAGGCCTCCTATACTATGGAAGGGCGCTAATTGCTAGGTACAGACTGATGCTGACAGGCTGCTCTTTCCCCAGCAGCCACTGAAAGTCACATTTTAAAAACATTATTATTATTAGCATTTATAGCCTGCTTTTGTATTTCAGAGTGCCTTCTAATCATTTCTGTTTGCTCTTCCTGTTGATGTCCTGGGAGGCACGTTAATATTGTTATGGTCACACATTGCACGTGACATAGCAGAGGAACAGAGGATTAGGTAATCTGCGTCTTGGTACCATGTGGGGTCTGTTTTGGGCATCCTCAGAGCAGAAGCTGATGTATGCATTCTGTTCTTTGCTCACTGAATCCATTTCCTCCCGCTTTTTATTTGGTGTGTGAATATTGTGGCTTTTATACCTGTAAACTGCAGCTTACAGTAAAAAAGTGTATTTTGTGTAGTGTGCACACACAATATATATATGTGACACTGAAACAGGAAATATTTTTACTCGTAAAATGCAGGGTATTTTTTCTATTTTATTCTTTAATGCTAGTTTCAACTCACTCCATTTCTATCCTTCTCCCCACTGAGGATTGAACCCTGGGCCTTTTTATTTATTTATTTATTTATTTATTTATTTTTTAAACAGAATCTCACTAAGTTACTGTGGCTGAACTTGAACTTGCCATTCTCCTGCCTCACCTCCCAGAAAGCTGGGATTACAGCCAGGAGCCAGCATTCCTGGCTTTAATTAAATTAATTTTAAGAACCAGAAATTTATCATGGCCTACCAAGCTAAAGATACTTGAAGCTAAAGAATATGTAATGACACATTTTCCTGGAGCATCACTTTACTCAGAAGTAAAGAGAGAAACATATTCTCCTATTAAACATATATGAGTATATTATAGAATTTACTTCATGAAACTTCAGAGAAATTTTATTCTTATGATAGGCTACTTCATATTGAACCCCAATCCTGGACTTTGTCCTGCTTCCTCTCCAACGTGTCCCATACTGTCCTTTGCTATTAAGGAAAGTACACTAGGAAAATGAGAAGTGCTTTTTTTGAAACCTTTGAACTAAAGTTCACGTCTTGTCTAAACCAAAAGGGGATCAAAAATCTTGAATAGTAATTATTTTTATTCAGCTTACTCTCTGCCTGTGACTGTTCTAGAAACTGAGAATCCTGTGGTAAACAAAAGACAAAAATCTCTTCCTTCAGGGAATTTGTGTTCTGCTAGAGGTAGGGTATGTTGCATTGGCACAAACAGTAAACCAGTAAATAATTAAAAAAAAATAGTATGCTGGATGGTAGTGAGGATAGGACAGTGAAAGAAAGTAAGATTTGGGATATGGATTCCTGGGGTTGGAAGTTGGTTGGGTGATACAGTGTTATAAATACAGTAAAATCATGGAAGGTCTGCCTGAGAAGATAATATTTGATTAAAGCAAAGACCTAAAAGAGGCAAGGAATGAGCCATGCAAAGGAAAAACATTCCGGACCAAAAAAGCAGCAGCAGCAAATACAAAAGGCCGTGTGCGGTAGGAGCATGCCTGGTGGTCAAGGAAGAGCAGCAGGCTCCGTGGCTGGAGTGTAGCAAGCAGTGGGGAGAAGTAGCAGCACATAAATCAGAGTGGCCACAGGCGGTTCTTTACTTTGGTTTTATTCTGTGTAAAATGGAAAATCGCTGGACGTTTGAGCAGAGCAGTATTATGAGCTGACCTACATTTTAAGATCACTCTGCCTGAAAACTGAACAGAAGAGTCAAAGATGGCCACCACATACTGGTAAAAGGAACAATACGACAGGAAGGAATAACAGTTTAAAATATCTATGCACCAAGTGTCAGCCCACCCAACTTCATTTAAAAAAAAACCTGCTGGACTTTAAAGGACATATTGACACCAACACAATTACAGTAAAGGACTTCAATACCCTACTCTCAGACAGGCCAACCAGACCCAAAAAGAAAAAAAAATAACCACAAAGAAACATCAGAGTTAGACCACACCAGTGAACAAATGGACTTAGCAGATACTTAAGAATGTTCATCCAATAAAAGAACACACATTCTCCGTAACAGCACACAGAACTTTTTCCAAAATAGACCATATCTTAGGCCATAAAGTATGCTTAAATAAATACAAAAGAATTGAAATAATCCTCTGCATACTGTCAGATCATAATGGAATGAAGCTAGAAATCAACAGCAAAAGAAGACAGAAACTACCCAAACAGCTGGGTGTGGTTGTGCATTCCTGTAATCCTAGTACTCAGGAGACAGAGGCAGGAGGATCACTGAGAATTCAAGGCCAGCCTGGGCTACATAGCTTGACCCTCTTTCAAAAAAACAAACACACAAAATACACAAATGTATGGAGATTAATACATTATTGAATAATCAGTGGATCACAGAGAAATCGGAGAAGAAATTTTAAAACTTCCTAGAATCAAATGATGGTGGCAGCACAGCATACCAAAACCTGTGGGACACAACGAAAGCAATTCTAAGAGCGAAAGTTGTAGCTATAAATGTACGCATAAAAACAATGGAGAGATCTCAGGTGAATAACCTAATGATACATCTCAGGGTCCTAGAAAGACAGGAACAGTCCAAATCCAAAACTAACAAATTATAACGATCAGAGCGGAAATTCATGAAGCTGAGACTAATAAAACAATGTGAAGGATCAATGAATCAAAGAGTTGATCCACATCATCCCATCCCCCATCCCTGCCTCATTGAGAATCCACATGCCTAAGGAGAAGTATTCCTGATGGAATTATTTGTGCATATGAATGAGTAGAGGTGGGAAAATTGAAAGGCCCTTATTTCATTCCATTTACTTACCATCTTCTTAATTTTATGCAACAAATAAATTTTGAACCAAACAGACAGTATGCTGGTGAACTAAAGACAGCCCCAGCACTCACGGAGTTCACCGTACCGTGGCGGAGCCTGGTGTAAACAGTTACTCTGCTATCAGAAGTGTATGTGCTGGGTGCTGTGAGGAAGAGCTCGCACTTTCTGAAAGATTTCAGGACCGAACTGAGTCTTGAGGTTAAATACATATTCTCCACACAGCCAAAGCTTAAGAAGAGTGTATTAAGCAGAAAGAACACCAGGTAAAAGAAAAATAAAAAGGCACAGAGCTGTGAGTTTCAGTGTTAGAGGAATAAGAAGTGATTTTGATATGGTTGACGTGAAGGAGTAGTCTTGACAGTTGTGCAGGAGTCAGTCGAAGAGAGCCTTTTATTTCTGAAATATAGGATACTAGTGGTATTGCATTTGAGCGTGTATAAGATTTCAGGTAAGTTTAATGTGGTCATCCTTAATTATGAAAAATCCTCAGTAAAAAGGAAAAGAGAGCTGGGAGTGCTGGCACATGCCTGTAATCCTAGTACACTGGGAGGCTGAGGCAAGTCCAAGCCTAGCCTGGGTAACTGAACAACTTAGCAAGCCCCTGTCTCAAAATTTAAAATGACTGGGTCTGCAGTTCAGTGCAAAAGCCCTGGGGTCCGTCCCAGTACTACATCCCCCCCCCAAAAAAAAAAAACCCAAGTAAAACAAGAGGTGGTAAAAGCAAGAGGGAGTTTTTCTTTGCTGAACAAATACTTGCTATAGTATTTATTGGGATCAGGCACTGTTCTACATACTTTGCAAATATTAATTGATTTTCCTGGTATTCAACCTCATGAATTGAATACTGTTAAGGTCTCTTTTTTACAGACAGGGAAATGATCTGAGTACTACTTCCCCAAAGTCACACAGCTAGCAAGTGTCAGATCAGAATTTGAAATCAGGTATTCTGGCTCTTAAGACTGCTTTGAACACTTCTGTCTACTGTGTCTAGTTAGGGTGTTCCCTTCTTAGAGACTTGTTCTAGAGTAAAGCAAAAGTCCTGGGGTTGTCTTCAGGCTGTCTTGAAACCCCTGAAATTGTATGCCAAAATGTTACATGTTCATTTCTCAGCAAGAGGGTTCCTGGCTTTTATCTGTTTGTCAAAAGGGTCTGGAAGGCAGATGTTTGAGCATTCTGATCTACAAGAGCATTTTGTGGCTTTTCTGTTGTTAAGGGGCACTGATCAGAATAGTAGACCCTTCAGAAGAACGAGGTTTATAGGGTCATTCAGGCTTCTTTGAGAGCATCATTCAAATTTTTTATCTGTTTGGTCTTACTAGGTACTTTTCCCAAATTACTCAAACTAGGTCCCAGATTTGGAAATTGTAATTCTTTCACATAGGTTGGGTTCCTGGCGTCTGTTTTGAAAAATTTGTCTATTTTCTGAATATTTATTTTAAGGGTTTAAATCCCTTTTGTTTGTGTTTATTACTGTTTGAGGTTGAGCCTTTTGAGTATTTAAGATATATACACCAATAAAACTACTCTCCTGAAGACAAGGTTACCACCATTTGTAGACCATATAACCTTCACGTATGTGGGGTTTTTTTATTTTTTTTTTGTTGTTGTTTTTTTGGTTTGGTTTGGTTTGGTGTTTTGTCCCTGCATCTAACTCAAATCAGGAACCTTTTTTTTTTTTTTTTAAATAAATGGTTTGCTTTTTAAACTTGAAGTCTTGGAAACAGTGTGATGCAAGTACTGCTGTTCTAGACCCCAAGGAGTTTTCTGTACAAAATCTTGCGAATCAATGATGAAAGGGAGAACTTGGAATGTTTTAACTTTAACCCTTAGAACTTTAGTAACAGCACAACAAATTTAAAACAACTCATGCCACAGTATGTCATTTTCATGTGTCCTGCAATGAACTGTTTCAGTAGCCAAGAGGTTTCTTAGTATATGAAAGGACAGAGATGGTGTCATTGTTGTTCTTGTTGTTTTAAGTTTACTGAGGAAGTGCATTTGGCCAAATGATATAGTAGTCAAGCCTATTGCAACAGTTAGGAAGTTTGTTGTTCATTATAAACAAAAAGCATATGAAAGTGCACTTAAATTAATTACTTTATCTAGATTTTAAGTAGTCCCAAGGTCTCCCCTTTGTGTTGCCATCATCTTGTTTAATCAACTCTTTCTCAAGGCACATGATCAGTGTTGCAGCATAATGGAAAGGGTGGCTACTGTGCCTTGTGTTACTTCATCACACAGTAAGCAAACCTGGAAATGAATGGAACTAAGTAAGAAGAGCACTGTTTGTCCCCAAAGGTTAAATTTGACTACAAAACAATGTTAAAGATTACTTTCATGTACCACAGAAAAGTACAAATAGATGAAAATTACTTGATACTTAAAGTGGTAGTTTTCCCCTTTGCTAGTCTTCCGACTGTGATGTTAATTTCTTTTGATGTATTATAAAGTAGATTATGTATTTTTAACAAAAAAAGAGAGAAAGAAAAACCTGTCTAGATGATTCTGTCTTTGGTTAAGAACCGCTATGCCCTGGGGAGGAAAGATTACATTTTCTGTACCTCTCCTTAATATCTTGAATGCTTAGGACCTAGTAAGCATTAATCAATATTTGAATGGATGGTGCATTTTGAAATATGACTGCTTTGTATTCAGAGATGATAGTAATAAACCAGGCACAGTGGGGGCATGCCTGTGATTTTAGCTACTAGGGTTGCTGAAGCAGAAGGGCAAGTTTCAAGCCCAGCTTGCACAATTTAAAGATCCTCTCTCAAAATAAAAAACTGAAAAAAGCTAGGGATGTAGGTCAGTAGTAGAGCGCCCCCTGAATTCAATCCCCAATACCACAAGGGAAAAAAAATGATTAGTCATTGGTAATTAGTCACTCACGTTTCACAAAACACCTTAATAGGACCCATAACTAACCCACCTCAACTCCCCAGCTCCCCAGCTGTCAATTCTAAATGTCCTCTGCAGAGCCAGGCACTCCACCGTCTCCTCATTTCCCTTATTTGAAATACGAGTTTTCCTTCTCTCTCATTCATCTGCTGAGTACCAGATGAATTAGAAAATACTTCTCTCCCAGAAGCCCACAGTTGATATAAATCTTTGAAAGGAGTACTCTGGTGCATCTTAAAGAGTGTCTGAATTCCTTTCCTCACATTAGTTACTCTGTTCTTTATGTCTTTCTGAGAATCCTGCTCTCAGCATTTTGGGCACTGGCTCTGTGATATAGGTTAGAAACTCCTATTCTTGCTAATTGAAAGGTTAAAAGCGTTCGATCCCCGGCACCACCAAAAAAAAAAAAAAAAAAAAAACGAAAGGTTAAAAGCACAAGCCACTAGGAAAGTAACTGGAGGGATTCTTCTGGGAGAGAGATCAGAAAGACTTGTGTCAGGAAAACATAGCCAAACAATTATGGGGGAGGAAGGAAAGGCACTATTTCAGCCAGGAAGAATAGTTAAGAATAAATGTGAAAGATCTGCAAGTACTTCAGAAAGATGATTGCCAAATTTTTGATGGAGAGATAGGTATACAATTGAAATACAGACATTTGCCATGAAAGAGAAGAATAGTAGCACTGAACAAACGTTTTTTCCTGTTATTTTTTTAGAGCAAAATAAGAAAAATAGAAATAGTTGCTGATTGCAGAACTTGCCCAGAGAAATGTTTTTCCTGCAGTGCCAAGAGGATAGGCAGTAAAGTCACTGGTGACAGAAACCAGTGGGGTGGTGATAGTTGAGACCAATTCTTGTCCCTCTTCTTTGTATATGGGTCTTTAACCTCTGTGGTAGAATCTGCCCGTTTCTGAAGCTATATGCTAATCAGTGTTGCCCCAAATAAAAGTACCTAGTATAGGTTTTTTAAAAACAATGTGCTTGGAATTAAGAGACCATTTAAAATCACAACCCCAAAATGTACATTGTGAGGAGAAAATTCATTTCTTGGTTTGCCTAAAAGCTTAAAATCATCAGGTTGATAAGCATTCAACCTAACAGGCTTTTTGCAGTGATATGACATGGGGAACAAGATTTTATAAAAGAAATAACTTTAAAATCTGTATCTAAAAAAAGTATAATTAGAGGAATGATGGCACTAGTAATAGTGGAAGAAAAACTATAAACCAGGTTTAGGATCAGACAGAGTTGAATTTGAACACTGATCTGATTCTGTGACTCTGGATGTTACTTTGTCATTGTGAACATCAGTTTCTCCATCTGTAAAATGAAAGAGAAATAATACGTACTTTGTTTACGATAGTTATTAAAAAGAATAGAAATAATATCAGTAGTGACTTAGTAAGTGGTAGCAACCTCATATTAATAATCATAGAATCTGTCAACTAAAAAAATATTTTAATCATAGAAACTGTAGCCAAATATATTATTCTGGGTATAGGGATTGTGCCTTGAAGACAGCCCTCCTAGAGAGAGGTAGAAGTGCAGGAGGGCACAGTTCTGAGAGAGTAGAGTAAGGAAAGATGTGTCTTGCACTGTATAGGCCGGCGCGTCTGGTTGAGGAGACAAAAGAAAAAGGAAGTCAGGAGATAGATTTCTAGACACACAACTGTTCTTTCCCTCTTACCTGGCCTCCTATGATGTCCTCATTTTCCCTTGTTGCTTTCAGGTGGCTGTTAAAAACAATATTGATGTCTTCTACTTCAGCTGCCTCATCCCACTCAATGTGCTTTTTGTAGAAGATGGCAAAATGGGTAAGTACATCCTCCTGGCCCTCTGCTAAATATCTTTGCCCTTCCTCTGAATGTCAGGCAGGGCATACCCCAGAAGTACAAGTTATTTTAAGGTTAAAAAAATGGAGTACAAATATTCCACATCTCTAATAATTGTTCATTTATGTGCCTGAGTCAGTGGCTTTTTGTTGTTGTTCTGCCATTAGTCTCTAAATCACCATGCCCATTGTCTGAATAATCCAATCAGATATATATCCCAAGATAGACGGTAAGAGGTTCAGGGACAGGTAGATACGAATTTGAATCTTTGCTCTGCCATTTATTAACTGTGTGACCCTGGGCAAGATGCTTAGCTTTTCTATTTCATTTTCCAAGTTTGCAAAACAGAAATAGTCTTTATAATGACTTAATGAGGTAAGGTGTGTAAATTTAGCACTTAACCCTGTACTGAGTTCACACTGCCTCAAGAATTCAGTGATTTGTAATAAATCATTAGTACTTTCATGCGGCCTTTGGCATTTGTCTTTATTTATGAAACCACCTCCAATAAAACTAACTTATGTTGCTACCTGTTAAATTCTATTGGCATTTAATTGATCTTCACACTGGCTTTTGGATCAGGACAGATGTAATTATTCATGAAGAAATAAAGCTTAGAAAGGTCATTGGATTCAGCCAAGATGACCCAAATAGGAAAACAAGAGAGCCAAAACTAAAAGTAGACTCTTTTTCCAATGCATCTTAGTGCTATTGATGTGGAACTAATTGACCTGGAAGTTATAACACCTGGGTCCAGCCGAAACTTGGCTCCACTCCTACTGACTGTATTGCAAGAGCCAGCAAGCAGGAGAAGTGGTGCGGGGCATCAGAAATCAGATACTAACAGACTGTGCACGTCTGCCCTTCCCTGTGCTTCCCCACACAGAGCGCCAGGTCTTCCTGGCAACATGGAAGGATATTCCCAATGAAAATGAGCTCCAGTTTCAGATTAAGGAATGTCATTTAAATGCTGGTAAGTAATAACTAAATTTCATCTTCATCTTAGTAAATCAACTAGATTCTTGAAAATTGTATCTTTCCTTTCTGTTTCCCTCTTTCCACATCTAACATCCTTCCAGTGAGTATATGTTAGATACATTATTTTGTAAACCTCTCTTTAAAAACTTGGGGTGTTTGATGTACTCAATTATGTACATGATGATAGGTTTAAGAAACAAACCCAGTGCACCTGCCTACCCAGTGCTTCAGTGGTTGAAGATGGGTTAATCATGTTACTTAAACATACCAAGCATAAAAAAAAAAAAACCATGCCAAGCATCAAGTAATGGGAGTGATTCTTATAGATACGTACTCTCCTAAGAATTCAAAGGACCATTTTGTCTTTTATAATAGCAGCTTTTAGTATTGCAGGAAAGATGGCTGTCTTTCTGAGATCCTGTATTTTGAGTCCTAGTTATAACAAAAGAATATAAGAATATATCATGGTTGATTAAAGCCTGGCTGATCACTTTTTCTTTTTTTTTTTTTTTTTTTTTGTACTGCCTTTTGTCAGCTTTCCTATGATGCTACTAATCTCTTTAATCGCCATTAGAAATCTCCAGGACCTTTTCTGGTTATTACTGTAATAGAACATAAAAAGGGGTAACCCAAGAGGATGAACAGTAGCAGCTGTCAGTCTGAGGGCTTTGTTTCCCTGTTCATAATTCTGCCTTTTGTATCTCTCTCTCTCTCTCTCTCTCTCTCTCTCTCTCTCACACACACACACACACACACACACACACACATACACACTTTGAGGTTAGTACAGACTTTATGGCTTTGAATGAAAGTGAGCCTTGGTGCTTGGTCAGTACCTCATCTTTCCTCGTTGACCCAACATTTCCTCCTCCCAGCATTGATGGTTCTCATAAAGTCTTTCAGTGCACAGCCATCTTCCCATTGCATTGAAGCAGAGCCCTGGGGAAAGGAGGCAGTATAGCAGTACAAAAAGGGAAAGAAAAACCATACACACTGCCTTTGGGGAGGTTGTTTTGTTTTGTTTTTGGGGTGTTTTTTTTTTTTTTTTCTTTGGTGCTAGGGATTGAACTCAGGGCCTTGCACTTGCAAGGCAAGCACTCTAACTACTGAGCTAAATCCCCAACTCCGTTTTGTTTTGAGACAGGGTCTCTGTGTAATTTAGTCTGGCATTGAGCTCACTCTGTAGCCCAGGCTGGCCTTGAGCTCGTGGCAATCCTCCTACCTCAGCCTCCCGAGCACTGGGATTACAGGTGTGCACCACTATGCCTAGCTTCACACGCTGCCTTCTCATCCCAACTTTTTGTTTTCAGTTTGTTTTTTGGGTCTTTCTATTATATTCATCTTTTATATTCAGACAAATCTTTGCATATTGGGGCTTTTAAAATCCAGCTACATAGTGATCACCTGCTTCCTGTGATGCCTGTTTTAGATGTGATAATCCAGTAGGCCCTCTCTGAGATATTTGGGAGGCTGAATCCCTGACTTAGAAGACAGACAGCTTGGCATCTTTTGAGTATAGAAACTGCAGACAGAAGCCTGCTTCTGACATGGGTTGTCTGACATCCCCCAGGCTCTGGAGAGGTGTTTGAGAAGAGAGTCTTCTGTGATTTCCTTCTAAATAATTAGTTGGTTATCTTCATTTTGTGCCATATTCTTTTAAGTGAATGACAGTGTTCTCTGTCCCTCTCTTTGAGACTCACTAGTCAGCCGTGAACCTCAGGGGTGACTACAGGAGCTTGGGCAGCTTTCCACAGCATAAGCTGCTTTTCAGGAAACCCCAGGTACAGAACCTACAGTGGCTGGTGGTGGGAGCCAGAGTGGATCCCATTAGATTCAAGAAGCAAACTGGTGGGATTAAAGCCTGCCGGGTAGCTTTTATTTCCCCCTGCCTTTTGTCAGGCTTTCCTGTGATGCTGCTAACTTGTTTAATCACCATTAAAAATCCCTTTCCTCCCCACTTGAAAGACCAGACTCTGGATTAACTGTCACCATGTGGCAGGTGGTCTGCTAGAAACATTTCAAGTAATATGTTCCTGAGAGAACTTATCCCTCAGAATAGTGGGGTCTGTGGTCAGAGTTAAAAAATAAAGCATATTATAGCCTCTTTCTTCTTTTTTTTTTTTTTTTTTTTTTTTTGAGACAGGGTCTTGCCATGTAGCCCAGGCTGGTCTCAAACTCACAGCAATCCTCCTGCCTCAGCCTCCCAAGTGTTGGGATTACAGACATGCAATACCACGCTAGCCTGATAGCCCTCTCTTAAAAATTGCACATTGGCACACTAAAAGCTCTTGAGAAGTCCTTCAATGAAGAAAACCCTTTTAACTTACTGTTAATTGAATCTATTTGATTGTGGAATTTTAAATCACAAAGCACTTCTTGGTTTGGTTTGGTTCAGTTTTTTGAGACAGCATCTTTCAGTGTAGTTCAACCCAGCCTTCTTTGTAGCCCAGGCTAGCATTGAATTTCCAGTGATCTTCCTGCCTCAGCCTGCTGAGAGCTGGGATTACAGGTATGCATCACCACGCCTGGCTTACTGTTAACCTCTTGTGGAACACCATTGTTCCTTGAACCTGATCTGAGAAATGCTGAACTATAGAGAGCAAACAAAGCCCAGAGTAACTGGAAAACAAGTTTCATTTCAGAGGTGCACTGTGAAAGGGATGTGCTTTTTCAAAAAAAGAAATTGGAATTTTGAGTGACTGAGGATTTAGTCTGACCTGCCAAAATAATAGAAAGAAAAGATCCCTCCCCTCTACTTCCTGGTTAGTTTCAAACCCTTATTGCACCTTGGTGTATGTGATTTCACCGAAGAGGAGATGCCTGGCCAAGTGAGGCTGTTTCTTCTCCAAGTGATGTAGTCCTGTCCTCAGAGCAGTTTCATTTATCAATTCTGCCACAGCCTCATGCCAATCCCTCCCTGCCTTAGGTGCTCCAAATACCAAATGAACTGGTTTTCCAGTAACACACCATTCTGTGGCAGTGGAGCATATAGAACACAGGGAAAAACAGTTCATTTTCTTCAGGAGCCCAGTGCCATCATTTTCCCACACTAAATCACTGCTAATCTTGCAAGACAGCTTCCTAAAACTAATCTTTTCAAACTCTTCCTTTGACCCCACCCCAGGTCGGGAGTACCCTGGCCTTTACATTTCCTTCTACTCTTGAACGCTCTATTAAACAGGAGCATTCGCAGGTTTAGTGCCTTCTGATTCAACACCCCGGGCCTAGCTGAGAGTTAAAAATAACATCCTTTCCAGCTGATCTGCCCTAATCACAATAGCAGCAACACTTAAAATAGCTTTTCTGTGCTAGCATAGACGGTTGACAGATGGAATGAACACCGAGGGCTACAAGGAAGGCACAGACTTAAAGGACTTAGCAACCTAGTCCTGAGCTTTTACTTTTGCTCTTTCATCTCTCTCTGGAGAAGAAACTCTCTTCCCAAGCCTTAATAATTAATCAGACTTCAATAGAAGTATATGATAGAAGTGTTTATGATACTATTTGTTATAAATATTAGAAAATTTTATGTCAGAAACGTACCAGTAGGTGGGACTCCCTGCTTCCTAGCACCAGTCTCTTCTATAGTTGTTCAGAGATCTGTCTGAATTTGCTTTACGTCTTACCATTACAGTGGCATTTCAGGTTCATATGTGTCTGGGAATGCTACCTTAAAGTGTACAAGAAACAGTTGCATCTTCAGCCCTATTCAAAAAAGGACCTTGTGGCAAGCAGTTCTACAAGCCTATTTTTTCAACGAAGTGTTTATTATACTGTGTAAAGCTCAGAAGCATCATGTGCCTATTTTCACTAGTTAGGATCCTTCAGGCATGGGCACGTCAGGTGAGGGTAAGCTCAATTTCTGTGTGTATTGTGGCTCTTCCTGTCATCCATTAGAACATTTCAAGACTGGAAACTTTCCCAGCCAGTACTTAACTCATTTGTTTGCTCAAATGATAAGGGGAGAAAATTCTTTTAGTTTTGAAGTTCCTGGTTTTGAACTTGCTAATAAATACCCCAGCAGAGTCCCAAATAGAAGTTCCCTCTTCCCACTCTTTACTCTGAGTATCTTCTTTACCCTTATTGTGGCCAGAAAAAATGTGACCTTTAGCTAAATAAGAAAAATAAAAGAAGAAAAACAATGTACATTGCATTCTTATTCTCAGAGTCTTCCCAGCTGCAAGATTCCATCCTTATTTTCCAGGAGTTTAGGTATGTACAACAAAAAATGATGCAAAGAAGTCTATTCTGGCCAGAGACGTGGTGGCACATGCCCATAATCCTCGCTGCTGGGGGCTCAGGCAAGAGGAACGGCCCGGGCTTATAGCTCAATGGTACTACATTTGCCTAGCATGCTTGAGACCATGGCTTTAATCCCCAGTATTGAAAAAGCAAACAGACAGGTCTAATCCAGACTGGCAAGGAAGCTCATTATGTCTGGTTTCCTTTGCCACTCTTAATCAGTATATTTAGCAGAGTCTGATTCTCTAAAATCTATAAATCCTCAAACACGGGCTTAGTATCTAAAATGTGTAGGGCTGGTGATGGAGAGGGGAGATCACATACATGTTGTAGACCCCTCCTTCCATTCAGTCCTCTGGTAGAAATCACAGTGCCACCATTCATTCAGTACGAGCAGAACCAAATTCCTAGCCTATCACCTCTTCCACGTAAGTGGTGAATTTATAAAAAGTCTGTAGGCATCCAGGCCTTGCTATATTTATAGAATGTGTTTATCTGTGTAGCAAGGTGACTCTTCAACAGTGTTCCTCCTGTGTTTTCTGTTGTTGAGGGAAATGGGCAAAAGCCTTGAAAGTTAGTCACAGCTTTTACAACTTAATGCAAGCCCCTGTGTTTCAAAGACAATCCTGTCAGAAGACATTAGCCAAACTCCAGCTGGTGACATTGCTTAGCAACTCATTCTAAGCTGCAAGGATCCTTCACTGTTACAGCAAGAACTGCTGGACCCCCTGCAAGGTGATTGCAGAACTTACAAAGGCCCTCTTCAGCAGTATTGCATGTTGCTGCTCCGAGATAGGAGATAGTTGGCTCCTCAGACAGAACCATTTCTTAAATTACAGCTACTGTGCTTGTGTTAATGAAAACCTTGGAAATAAAAGAGAAAAATTAATAACTAAGTGTGGTGAAAATATTTAGTGAATGTGGCCTTACTGCAACTTCCCCGGAGTTTCAGTTTCGAGTGTGGGAAGGGGCCATCAGGATGAGAAGTCCATCCAGAAGTAGCCTGCCGTCTGAGTGGATGGTTATGTCTATGGCATTATGCAGACGTTGGTATTTCTAACACCTGAGTCAGAGGCATCTTCACAGGCATTGATGACATTTACCTGTTGTGTCCCAAGTACTGTGGGAAGGATGATGATGAAAATACTCCCCGAGATCCCTGTGCTGAGAGCCCAAATTTAGGAGCGTAGAAGGCCATCCACCATGGTACCTTTTCCTAGAGAGCACACTAGAATATGACAAATTTTTATGTGGGAGAATTTAGTTCCTGAACTAGGCATGAGTAATTTGAATTCTCATCACAAATGAACATAATAAACAGTTAACAAAGAAGCAGTGTTTATCATCTCTGTTATTAAAGTTTCTCTTTCTCTATGCTGCAGCATCTACTAGAGGAGAAATGACCTTTAATTCTGGAACATTATGTCTCCTTGATGCTGTATGCAGTCACAAGAAAGCCCAAACACCAACCTGTTCTTACCCTGAGTTGGTGACTACGAAGACTTCCATCATGACTAGTAGCGGCGTCTGGTACCTCAGGGCCTAGCACCGTCACCGTGGCACAGCTGCAGTCTTCTCGGAGTCTCTTGTTGAGACCGTTTGTCTCATTGTGTATTTGGAGGCATAATGTGCCCTGAAGTCTTCTTTTTTATGTGTTTCGTATATGTTTGCAAGACATAATACATTCATTGTGGGGAATTGGTACATACACATATTGCATTTTGAGCTAATTCCCTATCCCACTCTTCTGTATACCCCCAACCCTAAAGTCTTAAGAAGTCAGCTGCTTACTTTGAAAAAGAAGAAAAAGAAACAAAAGAAAAGTCCAGGCACTGGAGGTCCTGGGTCTGATCTGTAGCACCACCAAAAAAAGGGGGAGGAATATCCAGATCGTTAAATTTGACTTGAAGGACTTCTACAGCTTTGTATCCTTTCCCGATTCTGGCAGCCAAGGCCCCAGTGGCATACAGTGAAATTGTGGTGACATGAGAAGGAGTGTTGTGGAGTTGAACATCAGTTAGTCTGTGTATCCCCACTGATCGAGGACCAGCAGTCCAGAAATGCATAACAACACATCAGTCATTCTGGGATCCCTGCACACACATCCATCTCTGTCTTCGCCCCCTTCAGATCATTTTTACCTTTCTAGCACATAGTTGATACTAATAAATCCTTATGCCAACCCATCTCTTAACCTCTACAGGTAACTCTTAAACTTTTGAATGCTTAGGTGCACCTTATTCTGTTTTCTAGGTATCTGATAGGCCGGCACTTCACGAGCCTGTTCCTCACCTTTTGCTATTTGTGGGAGAAGGGTTTCCTGAAAGGTGCACCTGGGCACATGATGGTACTTGTCAAGGAACTCAAGCACACAACGGCTCCTGAGGATGCCAGGAAGACATCAGTGTGCATTTGTTTACAATTTTAACAGAAGATGTTGTGTTTTGAATCTGTATTTCTAGATACTGTTTCCAGCAAGTTGCAAAACAACAATGTTTATACCATTGCCAAGAGGAATGTGGAAGGGCAGGACATGCTGTACCAATCCCTGAAACTCACTAATGGCATTTGGATTTTGGCCGAGCTACGCATCCAGCCGGGAAACCCCAATTATACGGTAAGGCCTTTCTCCATTGATAACATCTTACACACCCATACTACATTTTCAAAATTAGAAAATAACTGTTGGTACAATACAGTTATACACCTTATTCAGATTTCACCGGCTTTTACATCACATAGTCCTTTATTTCAGTTGGGTGGTATATAGTTCTATGAAATTTTGTCATACATGTGTGTAGATTTATTACATCCTCCACCATAGTCCAGACACAGAATTGTTCACATCCCACAAAAGAACTTCATGCTGTCCCTTCACACCCTACCCTAAACCTTGGCAACCACTGATCTTTCAACTACCATGTGTGTCATTTTGAAAATATTATATAAATTAAATCTGTACGTCAGATAACCTATCGAGGTTGTTTTTTGCAGCTGGCATAAGACCTTTGACATCCACTGAGTTGTTATATGTATCAATAGTTGTCTCTCTTTTAAGATCAACGAAAAGTTGGTTCACCGTATGCATGGACCACAATTTCTCCATTTACCCGTTGAAATTTTTGGGGGGGTGGTGTTGGGTGGTACTGGAGATTCACACTGAGCTGTATTGCCAGCCATATTTTGAGACAGTGTGTCCCTAAGTCACTAAATTGCTCAGGCAGGGCTCAAGTTTGTGATCCTCCTGCCTTAGCTTCTCAGAGTGCTGGGATTACAGGGGTTCACCCAGCTTCTTCTCTGTATTTTTTTACATGTTTTTATTTTGAGATCATTGTAGATTCACACACATTTCTAAGAAATAACATAATGAGTACTTCCGATAAACACTCTGAGGTGATTTTTGGAAAATATCTCTATTAATTTGACCCAGAACACAAGTGTGCAAATCAAGAAATTCGCATCTTTTTGTTTACTTTAAGAATACCTGGAACTGCCCAGGCCATCAGAAGTATCTATATCCAAAAAGTCACCAAGTACCTGAAGGATGTCACTTCACAGAAGCAATGTATGTCATTCCATAGTACAGTGGGATTGCAAGGTGTTGGTGGCCCTAAAAGAGTGCTGAATTTTTGCTGTGCACATGCTTAAAAATGCAGAGCAGTCCTACACTACACCTTAAGGGTTTAGATGTAGATTTTATGGTCATTGAGCCCTTCCTAGTGAACAGAGCCCCAAGATGGTCTGCCACACTTGCAGAGCTCACGGTGGGATTAACATGAGCGCCCCATCGCACTGAGATGGTCCTTAGTGAACGGGAACAAACTATTCTGAAACCAGAAGAGGAGAGTACACAGAAGCAAGAGCTTAAGGCATAGGAATAAATTCAGCAGAAAATAAATGTGAATGAAAGAGAAAAAGAAAGGACAGTGGAGAGCAGGAAAGAAAGGAAGAAAAGAAAGGAGATAAAAACTACAGTGACATTTTTGTCCTGATGGTACCCTTTTTATCTTTTTTTTTTCCTTTGGTGCCAGGGATCGAACTCGATGCCATCTGAATTCTAAATCTTCCATCACAGTAAGCCTAATCCATTTCCCTAAGAGGTGCTCCAGATTTCAAAATCACGCAGATCTATTCTTTCCCTTCTATCATTCTAAACACCCATTACACCATTCAGCTGATCTCAGCTCAGTATTAAAGAGGAACAAAATCTGTGCTGCTGTAAACTGGGTGTGCATATATCACTGTGGTGTGATCCTTTTAATCCTTTTGGGAAAATACCAAGAAGGGAAATAGCTGGGTCACGTGGGACCTCCAGTTGTGGTTTTTTGACAAATCTCCACACTGATTTCCATAGTGGTTGCACTAGTCTACACTTCCACCAACAGTGGAGGAAAGTTCCTTTTTCCCCACAGCCCTGTCAGCGTGTTATTGGCTGATTTCTTGATAATAGTCATTCTTTGTGGAGTGAGGTAGAGTATCAGCATTGTTTTAATTTGCATCTCTCGACTGACCAGCAATGTTGGACACTTTTTTATGTTAGTATTCAGCCATAAAAAAGAAAAAACTTGAGACATGTCTAGGTAAATGAATGCACCTCAAGAACATACTCTTAAGTAAATCAGACACACATAAGTAAATATTGTGTTGTTTCTATGGTGTGAGAAACCGAAAGTGTTAATAAGGACAAAAGTGTGTAATAGATATTGTGAAGTAGAAAGAAAATGTTCAAAGGGGAGGAGGAAATGGGGAAGGGGAAAGGAAGGGAGGGAAAAGGAAAAGAAAAGAAAAAGAGAAAAGATGGAAAAAATGGAAACAAAATCTGGTTGATTCCATACTGGTGCATGAAGACTAATAGTCCCTTAGTCTCCTAAAACGAATTGATACAGCACTTCCCACTAATAAAGTATGTTAATCCTATATGGGTAAGACCACATCTCTCTGATTAGGTAAGTCTTACCTGGAAAGATAACTTGTTCAGTGAAGAAACGTGTGTTCCAGACTATATACCACAACTGGATATATGAGTCTTGGCTTTAAGAGACAGAACAAGTGACTCCTCTCCCTTGGTGGATCTAGATGGACAGCATTCCTGAGTGGTTGATGGTAAAATGTATGCCACATAAAGGCTAGTAGAGCAAAAGCTACGGCCCAAGGAAGGCCTTTCTTTGCCTTGGAGCCATACAAAAGGAGACCCAGGGTCCCAGCTATGAGGTGTAATCGAAATATACGGTGAATGTTTAAATTTTTTTAAAATTGTTACAGAAAAAGACACATTACCATTAATCTTCAGAATACTCGCCCTGAGGGCTGGGGATTTAGCTCAGTGATTAGAGTGCTTGCCTTGCAAGCACAAGGGCCTGAGTTTGATCCCCGGCACCACACACACACACACACACACATATACACACACACAAAAGTAACAGAATACTCGCCCTGCTTCAAATACACTGACCCCATCATTCTTGGCACTTTCTGAAGTAGTTCTGAAAGTTCTCTTTCATGAATGTCTTTACAAAATGAGATTAAAAAACAACAAAACAAACAAACAAACCATGGTGAATGCTGCTGACAAATGCCATCCAGCAGAAAAGCAGGCTTGTGAAAACATTGTGATGTGCCCCGTCCATCCGTTCACTGGATCTGGCACCATGCTACTTCTAGCTCCTCCTCAAGTCAAAATGACCTTGGTAAATGTTTTGAGTCAGTTCAAGCATTGAGGCCATCATGACAGTGCAAACAAGGACACTGAGAGGACTTGCAGAACTGCTTCAGAAAGTGGCGAGGACAGTGGGATAAGTATGTTTGAAGTGAGAGGGAATGTTTTTATTGTGAGGGGGATAAATGGCAACATAATTTAAACATTCACCATATTTCCTTATCACACTGCCTGCCTTTTAGCAGGGTTGACCCTTGTTGAAGTCAGATGGAGGTGAGGGTGGGCTGGAGAACCTGGTACTG
The DNA here is from genome assembly GCA_004026905.1 of Hystrix cristata. Classification (NCBI taxonomy): domain Eukaryota; kingdom Metazoa; phylum Chordata; class Mammalia; order Rodentia; family Hystricidae; genus Hystrix; species Hystrix cristata. Next base: position 140,431 of record PVJO010000662.1, read on the forward strand.
GGAATCCACAGAACAGAAAGGTTCTGCCTCACGCACCGGAGAGCAGCTCAGGGCCTAGACCTGCTCAGTCCACCAGCCGCAGCTTCCACCAGTGTCAGCTTTGGCGTTTGGGCTTTTGTCAAGGAAGGCAGCGTTTTCTTGACAGTATTTTGGGAAAGAGGAACGACCCTTCTTTAGTCTGGGAGTTAACTCCCTTAAGCTGCTCTTTCTCTTTTTAGTTTCCTTCCTCCTCCTCCTCTTCTGAACCCACGTACTCTCCCACTAAGATTTTCCAAAACATTGGCAGTGAAGAGGCTGTAGAGGAGGAGGTACAAGAATTGCCTGAACAGGGAGTTGAAAGTGAGGGGAATGCCTAAAGTGGCAGTTGGAAAAAAAAAGTAGGGAACTGTTTTTCTACATGTACAGTATTTATGTTCTTACGTTAGTTTATTTTGTTTTTGCATTTATCAGAATTATTTTTCTGGCAGATATTAAACAGCAGTTTTGGAAATGCCTTGGAAATTTTGTGTTAACACATTCTCACCACCTTGAAGTACTGGTGGTCCTTGCGTGACTGTCCCATCAGGTGGCATGTGACAGTCCCGTGGGGTGGGAAAAGCCACTCGATAGTATAGTCATATATGTACCACCAGTGATTCAAGTCAGCAGCATCATGTTAAAGCTTTAAATAAATAAGCATCTTTTGATGTTCTTTTCTTCAGTTGATTTATTTTTTATTTGACTTTGTTTTTAGGATGTTAGTTATTCAGGGTTAATCAATATCTTTTTTACCTTTTCTCCAAAGAGATTTTCAACTTTGATAGTACATCATCTAGAGTCTCTAGTACGAGAATGAAGAGATAAAATAATCTAAAATTTCATGGTGATATATTGTTAAAACAATTTTTTTTGTCTGTCCTAATAAGCAAGAGAATGACGTAACACCAAAAAGAAAAGAACCTCGTGGCTGGGGATTTAGCTCAAGAGGTGAAGTGCTTGCCCAGCAAGCACAAGGCCCTGAGTTCGATTCCCAGAACCCAAACCCTGAGTTCAATCCCCAAAACTAAAAAGAAAAAAACTTGAATTGTCTGGCTCTGGGATACATTTTCCTTGCTACAGTTAATGTTATAGTTAATAATAATTTGCCTAATTTAAGAAAATTAAGGAGTCCAAATCTGGGTTTAAGTTTTATCCTTACTGACCCACAAAGCAAAAACTCAATATTCAACATTGATTGACTGGTGGTAGCGGTCATAGTGTTATGGTCATTGTTATTGTCGGTACAGTGAGGATTAAATCCAGGGCCTTATAAATGCCGGGCAAACCACTGAGCTATATGCACAACCCCAATATCTTTAATATTGGTTGGTAATCATTAGGCTAAAAGAGGTAGTGCTGGAGAGGGCGAGTGACTGGAAGTATCTTGATTTCCCTGTCTAAAACAGCGGAAAGTGAAAGACGGAGCAATTGTCATGAATTGCTGTCCACTTCCATGAGTAACTTGTCTGTGTTTGTCTCTCTGCTCAAGAGCATACACTTGGCAGTGCAATGCCAAAAGAACTAGTACCTTGGACCTTCCTAAATCCACTTTTATTTGCCTGTATTGTATAAAATGGGGACTTAGAGAACCATCCTCCTGGGGATGAGAACTGGGGCAGACCCCAGAAATGACCATCACCAAGCTAAGAGATTTCCCCTACACCCGTTCATTTGGCAGTAATGCCTGTAGCTCCTAGCAAAGCGTTAGAGCAGCTGTTCCCCCTGCAGTCAGAAGCTCTGGTGTTTTTACCGTGGATCACTTCCTAACCTCACGGGCCCAACAAAGGGTGGAGATAGAAACACATCGCATGTTGACATTGATGAAACTGAAATTCTAGAATCCACGGCATTTGTTAACATTATCATTTTGTTTGGCTACTCTAGCAATAAAAGGTCGTTTCTTGTAGCAGAAGTTTTCTTGAACTGAATATTTGGGTACTTTTAGAGTTATGCGAATATCCATGCTGACCTTCCTTCTCCTTTGCCTCCTGACAGCTGTCACTGAAATGCAGAGCTCCTGAAGTCTCTCAATACATCTATCAGGTCTACGACAGCATTTTGAAAAACTAATAAACTGGTCCAGTACCCTCCACCACCTCGTGATCGGTGCAAGCCAAGAACTCTTAACTGGAAGAAATCGTACTGCTATGTAGAATCTGAACCCAGACACACTGAGACCACCCACCAAGGTAGTGACTAGTCTAACCTGTGCTGACTGTAGAGCACAACCCGTTGGATAGTTGTAGCTTCCTGTGAACACTTGTAACCACTGCTTCAGTCACTTCCCACCTCCTGCCACCTGCTGCTGTCTGTCCTTACATGTGGGCTTCTCCATGCTCTGCCAATGGCTGGCTTTTTCTACACCCTCTTTGGAGTGTAGTTTGGTATTTCGTAATCGAGAGCTCATTTCAAAAGCAGAAAAAGACAACAAATATTAAAGCAAGGAAAAGTGTCACTGAAACATAAACTGCACTTTATTGTTTTGTATTTTTGTACATATGAGAAATTGAGGTAGTGTAACTGGTAGGAAGTGTTAAAACAGCTCGCCATCCATCACCACGCTCCTACAGGAAGAGCTGCAGTACCAGCCCACTCTGTTGGGGATTCTCTCACCAGTGGCACCCGTGTCCCTAGTCGTTTGGATTTTTGCTCCTTTTCTTTACAGACTCCTTTCTTGGCCAGGCCTTCAAGCTACCCCCACCCCATATTCTCGTCTCATTTGATAGCTCTGCAGTTGGAAATGGTGATCTCCACTGAGTGTTTTTTCAGAGTGCAGGAAACAGAGGGTCTGTCGGCACCAAAGCTGAGAGAAGTTAGTACTTACTCATTCTTCTCCACTGAACCAACCCCTTAATAATGCTGATTAAGAAATTTGAGGAGAGATGGAGTGGAACTATAGTGCCCTTCCCCAACCCTCTTCCCTTTATTTCTCAGATCCAGCTCAAATCTAAAAATCAGAGTTTTGAAACAGACTTTAATGACTTATCCAACCCTTTTTTTCTACAAAGGAGAAAAATAAAAGGCAAAAAGCGCATTATTGCTGAGGCCCGTCAGCTGTTCAGTAGCAGAGCTGCAGCTGGGACTCCTAAATTTCCACTGGTGGTGTCTGTACCGCAGGACCGCCTCGTTGCTGTTTCTTTCCTAAATGCCTTCTCCTGCCTTTTCTGTGCCTGCTCTGTGGCTCTTCACATGCTCTGCACCAATTCAGGCATCAGGTAGCAGCAGGGTATCTTTTCATTTACTGAAAGGTACATCCAGATGGCGGAAAGAAGATGTAACTAATGTTCCCCATGTGCTTCTGGAGCCAGAGTCCTGGAGGCCAGCAGGGTGGGTGCAGAGAAGAAGTGAGCTTAGGGGTGTTGCACTTTCTCTGGCTCTGTTCAGCTCACTAACCTGCTCTTTGCTCGTGTTGTTCAGGCCCCAAAGCAAATTAAGATCAGCCTAGAAGGTCAAGCAGTTCTTGTCATGTCTCAGAAGACTGGGGAGGTCAAATCTACCCCCTTAACACATTGGGTTGAGAGTGCTTTGTGCCCAAATCACCACCCTGCTTACCAGCGTTCACCTGGGTGGTCTGTGGGCACTCGTTCCACACCCTGACCCCCAACATTGAGGTTTCATGACTAGCACAGCTCTTCCCAGACTCCTCTTGTTGAGTTAGAGGCACTCCAGGGTCCAGAGCTTCATGTCGGACTCAGCCTAACCCGCTGGACTGAGAGGCAGGATTGTAGAAAACGAGAATAGAAGCCAAGCCCCCGTTCATCGTGTCCACAGTGACCCTGCTTCATACCAGTGTGGCTTCCCTAAAGCAGTTTCTTAGACCTTGAGAATCTTTGAGGGAAGAATTACTGGGTAGGAGAAAGGAAGTATGTTCCTCACCACCCCTCAGGCACGTGGGGAATAGGAAATAGCACCGGATTGTGTGTGGGAGGCGGGTGGGTTGGTGATGCAGGGGTGGAGGGAAGCAAGTTGATGAAGTTCCCTTGCTGGGACTCATTCATGGAGTCAGTTGGATATAAGTAGTGAAGAAGATTCACACTACAAACACTGTTCTCATCTCAGAGCAAACCGTAGTCCCAGAAGGAAGAGTATGTGTCAGGGCAAGCAGACAGTTTTGTGCCAGAATACGCCCCTCAACCCTTGGAACTGAGGCTTCTCTCAGCCTCGCCGCCAATAATGGATGACAGCTGCCATTCTCTGCTGACCTGGCTGAGCCAGTCCAGGGTGTCTTCACAGCTGTGGAGAAGGCCGCCTCCAGGTGCAACCTGAGCAGAGTTAGGCGGGGACTCCGCTTCACATAAAAGGACCTCTTTCCTGAAAAGGCAGCCTGTTGCCTCCACCACATCTTGGCCAGACAGGGGGAGTAGGGCCATTGCCCTGCATCCCCCGCTCTTCTGTTTAAGTGCGTCTCTGTAATGCAAGCCGGCATCGTACGAAGGGCAGGGGAAGCAAACACACACCCAGAACTCTTGCTGGTCAGAGATCCCCTGAGTGTCTGTCCTCATCCAAGCCTGTTCCGTGAGTCTGTGTTGTGAAGCTTGGGACTCTGGGGAGAGATGGGGGAAGGGGAAGTGTTGCCCTTGGAATCCTATCATTCTTCTGTTCTTAATGGGATATGTTCTTGGGGAGGGTGGGGCTTGTGGGAAGCTTGACCTTGTGTCTTCGTCAATAAACTCTTCATTTACAAAAACTGAAGTTTGTGACATGCACTTTGTTCCCGGAACTGACACTCTAGAACAAAACACAGCTGGCTAGAGGAGGGACAGAATATTAATAGCCATTCTTTAAAGACTTGGAGTCCCCCAGACCTCCCTGGGATTCAGCCAGGCGAAATTACAGTTGACTTGAGGAAGAATCAGACCTCAGGGTGGCTCCTGTTGGCCAAACCCCGAACCACCATCACCACAGGCGTCTCTGCAGACAGGGCTCAGAGCGGCTAGTCTGTCTGCCCTGGCAGGTGTTCCCAGGGGCACTAGATTGAGCCGCAGCGGGGATTTTTTTCCCCTAGGTAGGCAGCCTGCCAGCAGAGCCCAAGGGCGGGAGGAACACATCCAAGCTTCTCCATTTCCTGTTACCCAGATGTCTCACTCAGCTCTCACCTTACAAAAGCCTCTCAGACTTGGACGCAGGGCCTGCATATTTCTAAACAAATAGAATCACCACTGCTTTAAAGCAGTCCTCTCGAGGAGTTCAGGTCTAGTGACCTGCATTTGTGTTGCTGGCTTGACAGGCCAGGTGTTGTCAAGATGAGCTGCTCACCTCCCCACGGCCTGCAGTTAAGGGAGGGCTGGAGTGAGGGATCCAGTACCAAAAGGCCTTGACCAAGTTGCTGCCCTCCTGTCACTGCTAGAATAAGTGTAGGAAAAGTGCACGGTGCATGGCCCCTGGCAGGTGCTCCCATGCAGTAGCTGCTTTTTTGTACTTGGTTGTCTGTGTTGCTGGGCTGCAGTTAGCCCAAGCTATGATGGGACTAACGCTTGAGGTGGCGCAGGGTCAGGGTAATCTAAATTGTGGTTCAGAGTAAAAGATACGAAGAAACACCCTAGTGAGCACCAGTTTGGGTCATTGGTTCAGAGTAATGTGCTTTGGACAAAGAAAGTCGCCAGGAAGGGACTCAACCCTTGGGTGCACATCACCTGGAAAGCTTTCAAAAAAGACTAAGTGGTGGCACAAGCGTCTGATCCCAGCACTTGGAGAGCCTGGGGCAAGAGGATTGCAAGCTCAAGCCCAGGCTGGGCAACTTAGCAAGGTAGTAAGATCTTGTCTCAAAAAAATAAAGGGTGGGGATATAGCTCGGTACAGAGGCCCTGGTTCAGGCCCTAGTACCAAAAAGAAAGGGTTCTGTTGAATCTGTCCAGGTTGAAACCTGGGGAAACCTGCATTAAAATAAACAAAAACTTGCTGGGTTCAGCCAGGATTAAGAACCACTGCCAGGGAGGGCCTCACACCTGTTTACCTACTAAACGTTCTACAGCAGTATTCATTCTTGTAGCAAGGGAGAAATGGTAAAGCACTTCATGCACATGATACCTGCTTATTCTCGTGTTATTTGGATGAGATGTGGCAGTGCCAAGTCTGACGACCCATCTGTGCCCTTACCACCCCCTACATCTTCCTGCATGCCACCAAAGCTTCTATACTAGGCTCTCCCTCTGCCCTCACCACATCCGACCTTGCCGAGCCCCCAAGATACCAACGTGTTCAGGGGACACAGACCCAGACTTTTTACCTGCGATTGCCCTGTCCTTTGCCCCTAGAATGACAAATGGGAAACAGATAAATGTCGTTTCTGAGGCCAGAAAAGAGCTGAGGTCGCTCGAATTTGGTCCTTCCTACTCCCACTTCACGCATTAATGCATTTTCTGATTTTGCTTGGACCCAGATTTCTTTTCCCTGCCACCCCCAGCTCCAGGAGGCAAGCGCCTGTTTATTTTAATACCTGGTATGGCACTTTGGAAAGATCACACCTCCTCCGTTGTTACCCGTTTCTATCTCTTGAACACTAATCCTAGAATCCCAACCAGCCCCCAGACATGGTATTAGCAACAAGGATGTTTCTTGAAAAGTTTCCGAGTTAGCTCCAAATCTACCATCTCAGTTTCTCATTTAGCTTTTGCCCTGCCGTTCTTGATGCTGCCAACCAGGGAAAAGCTAATTCGGAGATTGGTTAAACCCAGATTCTGAGTTGGCGAAGTAGCTTTCAAGGGCTTCATTTCTAGGAGCATCGCTTCAAGACGAGACTGCCATCTCTAGGACGATTTGTCCTTCGGCCAGGGGCCTAACACAAGCGGAGAAAACTCCACTCATACTTCTCGCACTGAGTCAGTGTTAGAGGATGAAGTTCAAGGGTACCCTGTGGCTTTCCCTCCCTCATTTCATTCACTCTCCATCAAGGTCAGAGGCCCCCGGATCTGGCCGGTCAGCCTCTGAAATCCCAGTGGGGTCCTCCACTATGTCCTTTCTGTCCTGCTTAATGTCCTGGCCTCAGATGCTGCAGATGGGCCCGGGTGTCTGCTCCCCTGGGACCCAAGCTGCGCCTTAGCCATGAGGTGCCTCTGAGCCAGAGCCACCTAAGGCCCAAGACAGATCCAAGGACAGGGACTCTCAGACTTCAAACTTCTTCATGAAAGTAATCCTAATGACAGGAGAGTAAACAGACCCCCAGGAGTGTACATTCTTGGCCCAAAGTGACTCTCAGCAAACCAAAATGAATTAACTATCTTAAACTCAGGCATATTTGCCACATTATGCAGATACTATCACTTTGTTATTCATTTTTCTGTTTGTGTTACTGGGGACTGAAACCAGGAAAGATCCCAGCCCTTTTTATTTGTAAAAAGGATCTCACTAAACTGTCCAGGTTGGCCTCAAATTTGTGGATTCTCCTGCCTCGGCCTCCTGAGTAGCAGGAATAATACATGGACACCACTTTTCCCAGTTCTCTTTGTTCTTTCGGTAAAAATACTGTAATGTTTGAGCCAGGTGTGGTGGCACGCACTCTCAGCATTTGGGAGGCTGAGGCAGGAGGTATTGCTGTGACTCTGAGGCCAGCCTGGGCTATATAGTGACAGTGAGACCTTGTCTCAAAAAACCAAAAATGACGATACGATGATAATACTTTAAATGACCTACCCTGAAGGCCAATATAAGCCCCCATAATTAACCTGTGGCTTTGTGTTCCCCTGGTTTAAACTAAGTTGAGAAGTCTGGCCCCAAGATATAAGTATGAGCATTGCTCAAGTTATTTTTTTCTTTTTCTTTTTCTTTTTTTTGATGCTGGGGGTTGAACTCAGGGCCTCCTGCTTAATTTCTTATTTCTAACTCCCCTTAGACTGAAATAAGACCATGTCCTGAAGGAATAACAAAGCCTGAGATCCTCAGGCAGGCTAAGGATGAAATTTTCAGGTACGAGGCAGGATCGATAGATAGTGCCTTAAGGGATCTCTGTGCCTACTGTGATCTCTGTGGGCCAGGAACTTCGCCCACCGCCACAGGTGGCCCTCTACCAGGAGGCCCTGTCTTTCTCAGCCCTGTTCTTCCTTCCAGCTCTTGCTCCAGCCCTTTTCACTGTGCACCCATGCCAGCCCCTAGCAGCCCTCCTGGAATAACCGGAAAACTTTCCCAGGGTGTTATTGGACACCCCCTCCCTTAGAATGGCTGTACGTCTAAAAAAGACAAGAAAAAAGCCACACACTGAGACTTACTACATACCAGGAATTAAGGACTTTACACCTTAGCTCATTTGCGGTGGGAGCAATTAATCACGTTGCTTCATAAAAGGGAGTAAATGTTAGAGAGTTCAAGTTGCGCACAGTGAGTGGCAGGGCCAAGAGTTAAATCCAAATCGGTCTTATTCTATGGCGCAGGCTCATGACCACCATGCTTCTTTCTGGCTGGCTGGAAAGGGCATGAGGGTAGTTGGGTGGAGGAGCCTTTGGGAAGACCCTCAAAATGCAGAACCTAACAGGACGGGGTACACTGTGAAGGGGCTGGAACCAATGGAAAGTTAACATGGAGGATGCAGGGTCCCTGGAGTGAAAATCCGTGGGAGAAGTCTCAGAGCTCCGCTAAAACTGCCCCTGCCGTGGAGGCATCTAAAATGCAACCTAAGGCCCTCGGTCAGTGTTTGCCTATCTTCCTGTCCAGCACAGGGCAGGATCCAAGTTCTAGTCCTGGCAGCCGGGGCCTCTGGGGGCTCACCCTAGCCTCTTGGCCTCTCCTCTCACTGGCCTTCCAGCCTCCCAGGCTCCTCTCTCTGGTTTCTGGACTCCTCTTGCCTACAAGCCCTCACACCGTCTGCTCGTTCCCCAGTCCACTTCTGTCCCAGCGGCTTCCTTGAAACTGCCTCCCCTGAAGCTGGCACCGATTCCTCCAAGGAACTGCCTGGCTCCCTCTGCTCCCCCGGACCCTCGACTCTGCACACAGCACATCAGTGTGGCTTGTCTGCTTGTGGGCTCCTCACTGAGCTCTGAGCCCAGCCCCATGCCAAGCTCAGCAGCAGCGCCCCAACTAAAGGCTTGATCTCTGTATTCCACATTTTGCATTTGAGTAAGAGGAGTTACTCATCCTCTCAGCCTCAGCGATCTCATGCGTAAAATGGGAGAAACAGAATCTACTTCATAGAATTATCGTGGATCAAATTTGAGGATGCAAAAGTAAACTTCTAGGCACACTGTGACAACCGACTGATGAAGAAATGATACTGGCGATTGCTTTCAAATATATACATGGGTGATCTTGTCTTCGGGGCTGACAAATGCTGGTATCTCCCAGTCTGGAGAGAGAGGCGAGGGGCACAGCAGGATTAGGGGAGTGGAGGTCACGCACTGGCGGGGGATCCGCTTTGCTTTGCGCTAGCCAGGTCTGCCTTTCCCTGCCGCAGTGACCACCCTTTGCTCAGTCCTCCCGGGCTGTGGAGGAGAACAGCGCGGATGTCCAGCACGGGACACACACGAGGCGCCTGCCAGTAACCGAGAGGACTGGTAAGGGTCAGAAGGACAGAGCGGAGGGGAGGGGGAGACCGGGAGCTTGAGGGTGTGCGTGCGTGCAGGGGTTTGAGGCAGGAGTCGGAATGAGGCCAGAAGCCTCAAGGCTTTTCCCAACCTTTTCTCCCACTCTACCAGGTTCGAGCTAAATTCCCGCAGGAAGAGCCTGGAGGGAGGTGAAGGTTGGGCTGGGGAGTAAGGACGCGGGCCAGGGCGGCGCGAGGCAATCCGGCGGGCTCAGGGACCCAGCGGACGCCCCCGCCCGCCTCCCCCTCGCCGGCGCGAGCGGGCGGCGCGCTCCGCGGGGACAGCAGGGCTGAGCGACCCTCCGCGCCGCGGCTGCCCCCGCGTCCCAGCCCACCGCCGCTGGCCCGCCGGGGGCGCCCCCTCCTCTCTCCCCCCGGGCGGGGGAGCCGGAGGGCAGCGCCGGAGCCCGGGGGGAGCGCGGCCCCGCCGGCCGGCCGGGCCGGGCAGGGGGCGGCGAGGACGGCCCCGGGTAAGCGGCGGGGCGCGGGGGGCGCGGGCGGAGGGGCGGGGGGCGGGGCGGCCACGTGAGCGCTGCCGCCGGGCCGGGCTGCCGCGGGCGCCGGAGGCGGAGAGCGAGCTGGCTCCTGCATCCCCCGAGCTCCCACCAGGCGGGTCACGGGGAGCCCAGCGTCCTGCGATGCGCCCCCAGACCCCCTCGCGCGAACGTAGTGGGGACCAAGGGCCGGCCGGACTTGTGACCCGATCCTCGCGATCCACAGAAGCCCCGGCTCTCCCCGGTCTGGGGGCAGGGACCCAGGTGTCCGGGAGCAAGGAAGGGGTCAGGAACCCGGCTTTGGCCCCAGTGCGTGGCCCCGGTCCCTCGCTGGCCACTGTCTGCAGACTCACTGCGGAGAGCAGGCCTTGGGGAGGGAGCTCAGGGGCCTGGGCCCTGCTTCCTAGGACCGTCCCTTCCATCCCCACCCAGCCAGGCGTGTGGGCTTAGTAAATGCTCAGACCCAGGACTTCTGCCCGGGAGGAAGGAGGGGACATTGGTCACTTCTGAGCTGGGGACAGGGCCACTCAGGCCTGGTGAGTTTCAGGAGACGGGCCCCTGCCGAGGGGCCTCTCTTGCACCCTGGCTCCTTGGGCTGTTCCCAGATTTCATTTGTGCTACTCCCCAGAAAGGGCGGGTTTCGGGGTGGGAAATGTGGTGTTCGGGAGAATCTGCAGGTAGGTTACAGGTTACATCCTAGAAACCTCTAATTGCCACACCCAGAGAGAGGCCCGGGACGCTGGTGTTACTTGCCCTTTCTTCCTCCCTTAAGACTGCCCCCTCCCCACCTGCTTGTGCTGTTATGTAATTAACCCAGCTCAGTCTCTCCCTCTCGCTGTCTGCCGGGTGTCCAGGGATGCCCAGGGAACCTAGGGCCCTGGAGGGACATCCGAGGAGAGGGGATTGGTACTTCCCCACAGAAGCGTACAGGCACCTGTTGGGGAAAGGAATCCACAGGGCACAAAGGCAGTCGGGGTCCTAGACTTAGTTGACAACTCAACTGACTGTGAGGTCTTCACTTGTCTAGGGCTGTGAGGTTTTGGTTTTGGTTTGCTTCAATAAAATGTGAAGAATCTCTCTCACACACACTCAGTAGGTGTATGCGAGCATATGCAACAGTGACGCCTCCCCTCCCCAGCATTGCTAGGAGGGCCCTAGCAGTGTGACTATGGAAAACCTTAAGTGAGCAAAGGCCCCCTGCGTGTAGCAGCAGCAGCCTCTGTTTATTGTCACCTACTCTCTGCCAGGTACTGTACTTCACATGTTCAGCCTAACAACACCCTGTGAAGTTTCTTGTAGTGACCTGAAGTCACACTTGAGGTGAATGGCAGAGCTGGGAACCCCTGGTGGTTCTTGCTCCAAACCCCACCCTTTATTTTACTATACTGCATGCATACGTACCCCTAGATCGAGTCCTTTGAACCAGGACAGCCTGCAGGACAATCAGCTAGAAACTGCACATATATGGAAAAGAACATGCGTCCACAGGAAAAGCACAAACCACCTGCATGGCCCTGTCAAAGTCCAGCAAACCTATATGTATCCTGGACCTGCGCTGCAATCATTGGGGTCACATCCCCAACAGAAAAAGAAAGGTTTCCAGCTTCTCCTGACTAAAAGAGTTAGTGGGATTATCTCAGAAATAGGGACTGTTGACCCCACTTTACATATGTCCAGAGCACAGCTCCGATTGGGCAAGTGATTCGCCCACTGGCCCACTGATAGGAAACCTCAAAGCTGGGCTTTATAACCAAGCTCCAGAAGTTATGGAAACTGAGCGTGCAAGGAGCTAATGAATTCCTGTCAAAGTCCAACCCCTTAGCAGCTCTTTCCTTGGCACTTGCTGAAGCCAGGTGGTCTGAGCTCCAGGGATGCCCTCAGCCTATAGGGAGTCGCCACTAAACTCCAAAGTGCAAGTGCTGCAACATCGTAGAAAGCAGTAGCTGCCTTTCCCAACTGTGTGTGTGACTTTGGGCACAGCAAGCCTGTTCTAAAGTGGGAATAGTGATAGCATCTCCATTAGGGATATTGTGTTGACCAAGAATAAACAACCATGAGGTGTGAGAACAGTGAGTGCTCTGTGGGGTTGCTGTGTGGTGTCAGCGTGGACATGTAGTAGAGGGTGGGTGCGTTTGTGGTCATCCTGAGCAGGCCGTTGCTGACAGTTAGCACCTGAGAGCTGCCATGGGAGTACAGTGCCCTGCAGCATGGGGACAGACCTGCACAAGAAAGACTCCTCTGCCCACAAAATGCCAGGAGTTCCCGCACTGAGATGCACTTGCCTCATCTCAGCCCTTCAGGATGAGACCAAGACTCAGAGGAGTTGCTGTCTTGTCCCAGGCTCGGTGAGAAAGCTGGGATTTGAACCCAAATCCAGTGCTCCTTCCACTCTGCTGTGCACCCTGCCTTGGCTGGAGAGTCAGACTAGTGGTACCACCAGTCACTTGGAATGTCTAACAGAGAAGCAAGGAAATTGGAAAAGGAAGGTTAGGAGGTTTTGGATAGGTGGAGTCAAAGGTCTGAGAAAGGGAAGGCAGTCCAAGTGGCACGAGTGACAGTTTCCGCAAACCCAGAGGCCCAAAAGTGCAGGACATGTTGGGGATAAGCCAGTGCACTAAGCCCACCTCTTGTCCCCCAGTCCAGGTGGAGGCCGCAGAGGTCCCGGGGCAAGCAGAGGCAGCAATGGTTGGTCCCGACGGTGGCTGAGCCCCCAGCCCCTGGAATATGCAGCCCGGGGGAGCCCCAGGCAAGGACGCGGAGGAGGAGTGGGGCGGGAGGCATGGTCTCCACCTACCGGGTGGCTGTGCTGGGGGCGCGAGGTGTGGGCAAGAGTGCCATCGTGCGCCAGTTCTTGTACAACGAGTTCAGCGACGTCTGTGTGCCCACCACCGCCCGCCGCCTCTACCTGCCTGCTGTGGTCATGAACGGCCATGTGCACGACCTCCAGATCCTGGACTTCCCACCCATCAGCGCCTTCCCTGTCAACACGCTGCAGGTAGGTGGCCCTGGGGGCCAAGGGGCCATGGGATGGTGGGGTAGTAAAGTGGAGGAGGCTGGACTCCGGCCGGCTTTGGCTCTGGCCCTTTGCCAGGGCCCCACCACAGGGTTTGAGAGCTCCGTGCTGCCCGTTGGGCCTCCTGCTTACTGCTGTCCCGGGAAGCTGTTGTGTGTGCTAGCTTATTCAACAAATATTTGATGACTGCTTAATGTGTGCCAGGCTCTGCACTGGCCACCAGCACAGAATGGTCAGCAAAATGGATATAGAATTTGCTTTCAAGGAACTCATAGTCTGGTGAGAGACTAACAGGCAGACACCTATCGAACCCACTCAGATGGGGTGAGAGGATCACAGGATGTGATGTCTCAAGTAGGTTCAGGCAGGTGAGGTTCAGTGTGGAGAAGAGTAAAGAAACGTTCGCTGCCTGGGAATACTCTGGCCTGTGCCTCCTGTGGCCCTAGACACTCCCTGGTCGTCAGCTGTAGAAGAAACTGCAGAATAGGCTGGGACCTGAGAATGTTTTCTCAGACCCAAATCAGTCTTTTGCCCAAGGTCTTCTGCTACTAGGTGACACCCTGCCTCCTCCTCACCTCAGGGCCACCTGCCGAGCACTCTCCCTATAGGGTTCCGATTTAAACACATGCGCGCGCACATGCACACGCGCACACGCACACACACACACGCCCTTGCTTATGGTGTGCCTTACCCAAGCCTTCTGGGACCAGGCCCTTCCCTCTACCTCTGGCTTGAGACGGTGCGGGGTGCCCCGGTGAGGGAGGCGGCCTGAGATAGAAGACATGTTTGCCCAGAGTGTGCAGAGGTTTGCAGAGAATCTCAGTGATGGAGACCCGGGAGGCAGAGGCCAAGCCTTGCAGACACAGCAGTCTCAGGCTGCTATGGCGGCTGGGGCTGGCGAGAGTTTGGTGCTGTCTCAGCCTGCCGGAGGCATTTGTCTCTCCCTCCCAGGTGCCTGGGGTCAGCGCCAAGACAAAAGGCTGATCCAGGCATCGGCCCCAGCGACAGTGCAGCTCAGACTGGCCGCGCAAGTAGATCTGGGGTCAGGTCCTTCTGATTCTCCTCTAATGGAGGCTTTGGTAGGATCCTCAGTGGACATGCAAATCTGGCTCCAACCTGAGCTTTGTTTCTTTTTTTATATTTAGTTATGTATTTATTTTTAATGTAACTTAAATTTCAGAAAGGTAAGATACAAGGGAAGTTCAAACTGTAGCCTAGAGAAACCGTGACCCCATCCCTGCCCCTTCACCCCCTGGTTACTCTCAGTAACTATTCTCATTGGTTTTTCATTCATACTTTCAGGGCTTCTTTACTCAAATAAGAAAATGAATTCTTATTCCACCCCCTTTTTTCATAAGGAAAAAACTATACTGTTCTCGCCCTTGTTTTTGTTTTGTTGGTGCTGAGGATGAATCCAACGCCTTCCACATGCTAAGCGGGCACTCCACCACTGAGCCTGGTACCTTGGTTTTTCTGTTGGTTATTGTTTTAATAAGAGACAGGGTCTTGCCATGTTTCCCAGTCTGGCCTTGAACTCAAATCCTCCTGTGTCAGCCTTTTGAGCAGCCAGATCCCAGCTGCACACCACCATACATGCGTCTCCCTTTAAACATTATAACATGGGGTTATGTATTGCATCTAGAGGCCTTCCTCGTTCTTTTTCCCTTTTCACACTGTAGTCAACCAAAGAGATGTTCCATGGATCTCTCCCTCCTTGTTGAAAAAGTGGATGGTTTCCAATCACGGGCCGTTTTGAGCAATGCCACAGTGAAGAGCCTAATACACAAGTCACTTTGCGCACAGGGAGGTCTATCTGTGGGACTGACTCCCGGAAATGGCACGGCGGGGTCGAAGGGTAAATGAAAGTGGAATCTGGAAGATGTTTCCAGATTCCCTTCTGTAAATGCTGCGCATGTGCTCCTGCAAAGTACATGCATGAGAGCCTGTTTCTCTAAAGCCTCGCCATCAGAGCACATCATCCAACTTTCAGACTTCTGACCGCCTGAGAGATGAATTATGAGAGTCTCAGTGCATTAAGATTATGAGTGAAGTCGAGCATTTTTCTGTATGTCTGAAGGCCTTTGTGTTTCCTTTTTCAGAACATATTAATGTCATATGGCCACTTTTCTGTTGGACTTTGGACCATTTCCTTCTTGACTGATCCTTATCTTAGACTGTAAGATACCTAAGATTTTACTCCTGAGCCACATATAAGGGACTGTGAGCAAAGAAATACTCGAGAAGCCTGATGACTAGAGTCTGAAAATAGGATAATGCGTTCTTCCCCCGTGCCAGGCGAGGTGAGATCCAGCCCAAGAGTGGTGTGTGTTGGGCCCAAGATTCAGACTCAGGTGTCTCTTCTACAACCAGGTGTCCCCGTCTCCCCCTCCCCGGGGATTGAACCCAAAGCCTTGCGCTTGCTGGGCCCGTGTTCTGCCACTAAGCTGTATGGTCAACCCTTCCGTTTCTGTCTTAGCACAGCCGCAAGATGGTCTTTTGAGGAACAGATTAGAACCCTGCAGAGAGCCAGCTGCAAGGAAAACTGAACTTTCTTGATTCCTGCCCTCAGTCAAGGGGTGAAGGGACAGCCTAGCCAATCAGAAGTCTTCCGTCTCTTCCTTTTGGAAGCCCCCGGAGAGGAGTGAGTGGGAGGCAGCGCGGAGGTCCCCTGAAGCAGGCAGTGTGTTGGGGGAGAGGTGGGGCTGTCACCCTCACATCTGGCAGCCGAGTGGGAGGAAGCTTGCAGAGAGGGAGGCCTCTCCTCCCTCCCTCTTCTCCCAGCCTCCACATCTGTGTGGGATGGAGGAGGAACCACTTTCGCATGCAGCCTGCTGCTCCCACAGGTCACTCTGTCCCACAGAACACATCTTCCAAGGGCTGGGTGGAAACTGGCCCGTGGTACTGTTTCAGAGTTGTCCTCAGCATCCTTCCCCTGCACCAGAAAATAAAACCTCAGCACAAAGAAGCGATGGCACGTCATTGCCCTGGGGGATCCACTGCAGCATCTCCCAGGCCTTGAGTTGGAAGTGCTGTTCTGAAGTTGAGCTTCACTCTTTCTGCCATCAAAATCTGTTCCCTTGTATTCCTTGCTGAAGGAAAAGAACCAGCCAAAGTCTTCCTTTGTGGCTGGCCCTTGCCACAACTGAACTCCAGCTGTGACAGGAGACATTCCTCCACCTCTTTCTAGTCCGTCTTTTCATCTTTCTTTCTCTTTCTGTGTGTGTGGGTGTGCACGCTAGGTATGGGACCCAGAACCTCACACATGCAAGGCCTGTGCTCTATCTCTGATTTACACCTCCCTACTAGTCTTTTGTGTGGGCCCTTGAGGGAAAAGAACTTGGTTCCCTTTGCCCTTAAAGGTCTCTCTACCCCCTAACTTCAGGGAACCCCCCGCTTTTAGCACACTGGCTTCCTGAAACTCCTTGCAGTTGAATCTGTTGGCAGGCTAATTAGCTAATCTCTTCCAGAACTTTCTCTGTAGCACATTCAGCATTTTTTTTGGGGGGGTGGGTAGGTACTGGGGATTGAACTCAGGGCCTTGCGCTTGCAAAGCAAGCTCTCCATCACTGAGCTAAATACCCAGCCCCTCGTTCAGCGTTTTTAGAGGCCTATTCATCTTGAACTACAATCCCTTCCTCAGAAGTTGCCACAAACTAACATTCAAGAATTTCCTGTCCTGAAGCTGCCCTGGGGCTCTGTTCTATGACAAGCCCACCTCGACCCCTTTATGTGTCCAGTCTCAATGTTCTCTGAAGGTTTTCTGCTTCTCAACCCTAAGGGCAAAAGAAGAGCAGAGACACAGAGAGGCACATCAGGTAGCAACCTAAGGGCAGTGTTAGGTCAGGAGTTGCATTGATTCCAGTTTGGACCTGGTGGGATTCAGCACCGTGGAGAGCTTACTACCCTAGATCGTGCACTTAATAAAAGCTAAGTGCTACCATAGTAGATACAGAACAGAATGGGGAAGCCAGGCATGGTGGCGTACTCCTGTAATCCCCCTACTCCGGAAGGCTGAGGCAGGGGCACAAGTTCAAGCCCAGCCCGGGCTATTTAGAGACTTTCTGAGGCCCTGTCTCAAAATTGAAAACTGGAAAAGGGCTGGAGTCATAGTTCATGTGTTAAAAGAGAGAGAAAAGAGTATGTAGAATGAACAAGACTAGCTCTGATCTGGCCTTCTTGGGAGCTCACAGTAGATGTGGAAAACTGGAATTGGAACAGCTTTGACTGAGGTATAATTGAAGGGTGGTTAGAACACAGGCCATGGAAGGAGAGGTTCCCTGCCTGCCCGAGGGGTGGCAAAGGAGGAAGATTTCTTGGAGGCAGACTTCAGCTGAGCATTGAAGGTAGGATTTCAGCAAGTCCAACCACTAGTTCAAGGCTGCGCTCTTAGATGCACTTAATAAGTGTACTAGTTGATGGATGAGAGGACACAGTGTCACTAACCAGACCTGATAATGTCTGTATACACACAAGATAGTGCCGTGGCCCTGGACGCCGGTTAAGGTGACTTACCCTCCTGACCTGGGAGTGAGGAGGCCGCAGCACGGGGCACCTCTGTTCCCGCTGGGCCCGGCCTCTTGGGCATGGGGCTGGCAGGGAAGGCTTCAGCTGCAGGGGCAGGTGATGAGAGCACTCTGAGCTAGGGGCAGGGACCCTGGTGGCTGCTCTGACTCTGGTGTTGACTGGGGTGTTGCAGGAGTGGGCAGACGCCTGCTGCAGGGGACTCCGGAGCGTCCACGCCTACATCCTGGTCTACGACATCTGCTGCTTCGATAGCTTTGAATACGTCAAGACCATCCGCCAGCAGATCCTGGAGACCAGGTGCGGGGCTGTGACAGAGTCAAGTACCGCTCTGTGGGTGCTCCAGTGCCACCCTGCCCCTGAGGAACGGGACAGTGGGAGGACACGGGAAGTTTATGTGCCCTGTTTCCCACACATGCTCTCAAACATGCACACGTTCGTATTTTTCTGTCCCCACTTCTGTTGACACATTTTGGGACCACAGGAACAAGACTGCTAGGCCTAGTTAACATGTAAGCCTCAGTTTCCTCGTCTGTCAAATGGGAACCACAGTACCCATTTTGGATCAGTTGTACTGATTAGAGAATGTAATTCACACCGAGGGTTTAGGGCTGCACCTGGAACAGAACACAGAGTAACACAAAGCGCAGTGGTTGCAAGACTGGCTGAGTTTTGAGATTCCTGTCTCGCCCTGCAGGGTGATTGGCACCTCGGAGACGCCCATCATCATCGTGGGCAACAAGCGGGACCTGCAGCGTGGACGCGTGATCCCGCGCTGGAACGTGTCGCATTTGGTGCGCAAGACCTGGAAGTGCGGCTACGTGGAGTGCTCGGCCAAGTACAACTGGCACATCCTGCTGCTCTTCAGCGAGCTGCTCAAGAGCGTGGGCTGCGCCCGCTGCAAACACGTGCACGCCGCCCTGCGCTTCCAGGGCGCGCTGCGCCGCAACCGCTGCGCGGTCATGTGAGGCCGCTCGGGCCGCGAAGGGCGGCGCCGGCCGGCGTGGAGCCCGCAGGAATCAGCTGATGGTCTCGGCCTGGAGCGCCCCGCAGCCGCGCACCTCCGCTGCACGGGAAAGGCAAGGGCGAGAGGGGGCCTCCGCGGAACGCCTCCGCCCTCCCCTTCGCCCGCCTCTGTCTTCCCGGGACGGCCCCCTTCACTGCTGTAGCTAGTGTAGTGCCCGCCCGGCCCGACGGGTGCCACCGCCTTTGGGGATTGGGGCGAGCGTGTGAAATGGAAGGTGGAGTGAGGTGGTGCTGCTGCCTTGGCCGGGCCCCCACCGGTCCTCTCCACAGTGTGTCTGTCTTTGCTCAGTGTCGTCCTTTCCCGTGTCTGTCTGCCCAACCGCCTGTTAGTTCTTCCTCGTCTTCTCCACCCTCCGGTCTCCCTCCCCAGCCCCAGCTCCGCTCACAGGGCTCTCATTTCGTCCATCCCCTTGTCACAGATCCTGGCAGCTTCGTGGTGCCAGGCCAGCTGACCGTCAGCGCCACTGGCACAGGGCAGAGAGAGGCAGGTGGCGCGCAGACCGCAACCCAGAGGTCTGAGGGTCGAGGTCCCCAGATCGGTCAGGGGGAGAAGGCTGAGCTCTCCTGTTCCCAGGGAGCCCGCCCTGCCCAACAGCCCCCAGAGACACAACAACCTACCTTTCAGCCTTAACTCGATGGTCCGTCCCTGCCGGGTGCCCCTCACCTCCTTCCTGACCCCAAAGCCAGATCTCCCCCTGGGTTCAAACTTTTGTTTCTACAGTGTGGGGAGGGACTTCTCCGAAGGCTAGATTCCTTCCCGTGATGCCAGGTTCCAGCCCTCTATCACATCCTGCACTGGGTGGTCTGCCAGATTGGGGGATGTGGAGTTCTGGGGGTCTGTTGGCAGTGGGCAGGGTGGTGCCCAGGAGGGGTTGGGTTGTGCCAGTGACGATTCTGTCTCCCCATCCCATCCCAATCTGACTACCCCAAATTCTGCCTGCCTCAGATCTCAGGGTACCCTGATTCTTCTGGGCAGGAACTGGGAGAAGAATTATGGGGACCCCTGTCCCTGGGGGAGATACACCTGCATCCCCCCCTAGGTGGAAGCCCTCAGGGTCTGACAGCCCCTTTCCCAACGCCAGTTGACCCTATGCCCTAGCTCACTCCACCCCATTTTCTCCGGCTGCCTTGCCGGGTTTCTACCTCTCGTCACCGGAGCTGATCACTGTCAGTTTTGTACCGATTTAGACATAATAATAATGATTCTAGGAAATGCCCTGAGGGGTCACTGGGGGACTTGGAAAGAGAAATGGTGCCATG
Source organism: Hystrix cristata (assembly GCA_004026905.1). NCBI lineage: Eukaryota > Metazoa > Chordata > Mammalia > Rodentia > Hystricidae > Hystrix > Hystrix cristata. The sequence continues at coordinate 160,271 of PVJO010000662.1, forward strand.
TCCCTTGCCCCTGGCCAAAGGAAGTTCTCTTTGACTCCCTGGCCCTGGTCCAGTGGGAGGATATCAAGGACCCTTGGTCAAAGGGGGAGGGTACATAGAACAAGCCAGCTTTGGCCCGTTTAGCCAAGGCCGCAGCACACAGGCCAGGAGAGCAGGTAGCCCACAGGGGTGATGGAGAGGAGCCTGGGGGAAGGGTCATGAGTGGGGAATTCATCATTGAGATCCAGTGTGGGGGGAATGCACGATTCTCTCTTCTGCTCCCCCCACTGATCTCCACGAAGTCTCCCCACTGCGGGCAGCACAGCCCTACAGCATCTGTCCCAGCCTTGGGCAGATCACTGTACTAGGTTTTAGTCCCTGCTGTGCTGCATGACTTTGGGCAAGCGACTTGCCCTCTCTGAGCCTCCCTCTGAAACAGAGGAGGTGGCTCCCCTCCCCCACCTCCTCTGTTTAGAGGAGGCCAGGAGGGTAAGGAAGAGGGCTGCCCACTCTTGTCTTCTGCACTCCTGCCCCCTGGTTCTCCAGAGGGATGGGGGAAGGATGACAGCCTATCACATCCTCTCTTAGCCCCAACGCTGAGGCACCTGAGGTGAGGGTGGGGGACCCAGGCCTCTGGCTACCCCGTGGGAACCATTGGAATGTATCCCCTAATAGGCTCCCCTCACCCCCTGCGCTTCACCCCAGGTCTTGGATTTCAGGTCCCTCCACGCCCATTCTGAGTCTCTGTCCTTCCCCCTCCCCCACCAGGGTTTCCCACCACAGGGTCTGGAAGTGTGTGTGATGCCCGTTAGGCTGTTATCGGAAGTCAGATTAAATATCAGGGAGTATTTCCCTTGTTTCTGTACCAAGGTGTTGTCTCTGTTCTGCATGGAAGGAGGGCTGGGGTCCCTGCAGAACCTGCCTGCTGATCTCCGTGTGGCAGGAGGGTGACAGTGATGAAGTGGCCGCCAGTCCCAAAGCTCAGGTCAATGAGGAGATCAGAGAAGAGTTTAGGACATAGGTTCTTTCTACCCAACTCCAAACCGGGAGGGAACATAACTTCCCCTTGCTGCTCTCTCTACAAACTTTTTATAACAGGACTCAATCGCAGTTTCTCCTGCGTCTTCTTCCGGCATGGGGCTGAGATTTCGTGGCCTCTCAGGCATGGCTACTGGGATATAGATGTGGTAGAAATACTCTCAGCTATCCCCCTTGCCCCTGAATGGTCTGGGTCCCCCCCGCCCCAGCAAAGCTTTGAAATCCATAGCAAGGTGGCCTGCAGGAGCCTGTGTTGGGTGGCTCGTGTCCCTGTCCGTGGTTCTGAGCCACCAGCCACCTCCAGGAAATCAGGCTGTCTGGCAAGGTTCCCAAAGTCTCTGGAGAGGAAGCCTCCCTCACCCCTGACTCCCCCCAGTGGGGTAACACCAGAAGCTACACCTTCCTACACCCCCACAGTCCTAGAGTAGAGGAGTCCAAGCGCTGGGGGCTCCAGGACAGACCCACATCTGTTTAATGATAGAGTTGTGGGAACAGGTGGGCATGGTGAGAGGACAGGAGTTTGGGGAACTTTTCTAGGGGAGTGCAGTATGATATAGGGTCACCCAAGTGTCCTTGGGCTAATGCTGGCTTGCAATGGGAGTGATGGGTCATCCTTCTGCTCAGTGGACCAGACTGAGTCTATCTTGTCTTTGGACCTGTTCTGGCCAAGGCCCCATATTGGGGTGAGCGAGGCAAGGAACCTCCCTTGTGCCCTTGCATAGAGAGCATCTTTTTTGCTTTCCTCCTCCCACACCTGCTCCTCAGACCCAGGATTCCCCCTCCGAGCACAGCTGGGCTTCACCATGCTCCGAAGCCTGGGGGCTTCTCTCCAGTGGAGCCAACGGCTCTTTCTTCTCTTCTTCCCCCTCTCCTCTTGCTGGAGCTCCATCCACCTGGGACGCTTCTCCTCTCTTGCTACCCAGGGCAGCTCTCGATGGCCTCTCCCTGGCAGGTGGCCTAGCTGAACCCAGGCAGAGGTAAGCCAGTGGCTTGGGGATTCGTGAAGGACGCTTCTCAGGTCTGTGATCTCTCCGGGGCCGGATCCTGGGCCTCAGCTTCAGCTTGTAGATGGATGGGACTCTTTTGGGCTTCTGGAGTGTTCTCTTACCTTTGCCCAGACGTGCCTTGGCTTTGTCAGAACTGGAGTCTGAGGGCAAAGGTGCGGGGCCCTCGGGGCTAGCAGACACCTTAGGGGCTGAACACTCCTGCCCTCCTGGCTGTGAGACCTTCTTTATCTCGGTGCCCTTGGCACTAAGGCTTGCCTCTGTCAGTGGCCCTCTCTCTCCGGCACCCAGCTTCTGTTTTGTGCTTTCCGGGCCTGTAGTAACAGCTGACTTAGGAGAGCCTGTAGCAGGTACGATCCAGGCTCCCAGGTCCACTGTAAGGAGGGGCGGGGGGCCCTGAGCCAGTTCTTGGATGACTTGGTCATAAAGACCCCCAGGCTCAGGCCACCGCCTAGCCAGGCTGGGGACGTAGACTCCACTTCGAGGGATGACTGGAGGTTCTGTGCCCGGAGTATGGGCACCCTCCAGCTCTAGCCTCTTCACTCTGGCCACGAACTCCTCCTCAAGGCTGTGGTAGATGCTTTGCTCCCGGGTCCTCTCTGGGGGCAGGGAGGCGTGCCTCCCTTCCTGCTCCTGGGGGCCCCAGCTCTGGGGCTCTTGGGCCTCTGCAGTGACCTGGGTGTCTGCCTGCTGGCCCCGCTGCCCCCTCCCTTCCACAGAGCTGTCCCCAGGTCTGGACCCAGCCAGGTCCCCCGGGACAGCCCTTACTGGGACAGGGCTTCTGCTCAGCTCTGCTGTGGGCCCTCCACTTAGAGTACCTGGGAAGCTTCTCCCTGGGGTAGGCGGGCGAGCAGGTGACAGCCGGATCTTAGTGAGCCCTTTCACAGGGGATGGAGAACGCCCAGATGCTGGCTCGCTGAGCTGGAGTGATGCGCCCTCAGCCTCACCCCGGGCTGGCAGCATGAGGCCCGGGGACTTGGCTGGGATACAGGAATGAGGCAGGGGACATGGTCCTCTCGGTGATGTCCCTTTGGTAGCGGACTGAGGAGCTTGGGGTCTCTGAGGGGTGGGGGCTCTGGCACGAGTTCCCTGGCCGGCCGTCTCCTCACGAGCCCAAGATGTGGGAGTCCTTCCCCTAGGGAATTCCCCGGGGTATCCGCTGTCTCTCTTCCCTGACAGTGGGGAATGTAGGTCTTGGTCCTCATGAGTGGACGAGAACTGGGGACTGGGTGGGCTGTCCCCAGCTGACAGCTGCCTTGGAGATGGACTAGGAAGCCTCTCCTGGGACCTGAAAAGAAGAATCGTGGTCTGGAAAGGGAGACCCACAAAGCCACTGGGGTCACTAACTACCACCTGGACACCAAGGGGGCTGTGAAGTCCCCCTACGGCAGTCACCGTTCAAGTCTTCGCTTCCGTGTTCCCCACATAGCAGAGAGAAGGAATAGAAGGAAACCTGGCCCAGGCCTGCGGTGACTTCAGGTCCTGTGAGTCACAATCCCAGACCAGAGGTCTGACAACCAGAGGTCACTTGTTTTGTGGGGAGGTTTTAGTCTCAGCTCTACCATGAAATGGCAGAGGGACCTTGGGTATGTGTGTTCCCTTTGTGGGCCTCAGCCTCCTCATGTATAAGATGAGTTGGCACATGAAGTAACTAGATGATCCCAAAGCATTGGGGTGTTCTGAACACCTGAGATTTGTGAGGGTACAGACACGCTCCCTTTATCTTGGGGTGGATGGCCTCTGAGAGTAGGGACTCCAAAGGAGAAAGAAGCTGTTCCCTGTCCCTCTCCTGTACCTTAGAAATGGAGCCATCTCCCTGAGGACCCCGGCCCCTGCTCGCTGTTGGCTGCAGGGTCTGGGGGAGGAGGAGCGGGGAGGTGTCAGCTTTCGGCCTGAAGCAGTGTATGTCTTCCAGTCCACAGCAGGCAGCGGGCTCTGCGAGCGGCTGATTGTCATCGTAGGCTGGGGCAGGGAGCGTCCATCCAGCACCCTCACTTCGTGCTGCACTGGTGGGGTTGGGGGCTTCAGGAAGCCGCCCAGTTTGTGTGCTACCAACATAGTCCCCAAGAAAAAGGGTGGGGGGAAGGGTTCAAATCCTGCTGATGGAGTTCACTGTCCCCTTCCCACAGCTGTCCTGTGCCCCATGTCCTACTTTAAAGATAGTGCTGACTACAGTGAGTGGCAGCACCAGTGTTTCCTCACAGGAGGATTTAGGGGGCCCAATCTAGTGAGAGTATCCACCTGGGGGACTTGTTTAAAGCTGCATTCTTGTTGCTGGTCTACCTCTCTTACTAAAATTGTTTGGTTATCTGGGATGTCTTAAGGTGCTGACAGAGATTACAGAAGGAATAAATACCTTCCCAAGTCGCACTTGGTGCCACCACTCTGGACACAAAAGCCAGACCTAAACTTTGCAGAAATGCACCTGCCCAAATGCTGACTGACTCTACGTGTTTGTGCACCATCTTGTGGCTGTGGTTAGTACTACACCATGACTGCTCCACTAAAGCGTCTTCCTCCTCCACCCTCTCCCAACCCCCCAACCCCCCACACACACCTCCTGCACCTGCAGATGGGACCTACCTCCCACCTCCGCTGCTGTCTCCCGACCCAGAGCTACGCTTCTGCCACCAACCCCGCAGGAAGGGGACTGTCATGGAACTCACAGAGGGACGTGCACCGGCAGGGGTCATGTCTGTCCAGATAATGGCCGAGTGTGTCCCAGCCACCCCCGACACGCACCATCACGTGGTTCCGGAGGATCTGAGGGGCAAGGATAAGGTTGAGGGCAGAGTGGAAGGTATCCCCTGTTCCTGGACCACCTTGCAGGCTTGTGGTACACTCGGGGATACACCCATCCGTGTGCCTGTGCAGGCAGATACTCCCTTGTGTGTGTGTGTGTGTGGTCGGGGCCAGGTATATTTTGCAGTCTAGTGCCATGAGATAACACATGCTTTCGAGGGCGAGGACCAAACTTGCAAACAGAAAGGCCAACTAGACAAGGCACAAGCATTACAGAGATTGGCCCCGGGCATCCCCTTCTTTCCCCTCTCACAGAGGAATTTACACCTGCCCATCCTCATATCTGTAACGTGGCCCTAATGCCTCTGGTTTTGCCTCCATCGTGTATGTAGTAGCAGAGCCTGTGGGAGGCCCATTCCACACAATGCTGGGCCGGGTCACATACTCTCCAGGTTTCATTTCCTCAGGTGGAAGTGGAGCCATAATTCCTTGTGCCTACCCTGTTGCCTCAGGGTCTGGGTGAGGGCTCAGGTTACCCACTGTGCTCAAAAGTGTGCCTCGTGCTAATGGAAAGGGTGTGGCCCTGTCCCCAGCTGCTGGCCGCAGACCAACACCCAGACCGCTTCTGGTGAGCGTCCGGGGATTGTCGGGGTGTAGTGGGAGGTACTTCTCAGACCTGTACTGCTACTCACTCTGCAGAATATACTGAGCAGGACTGTGGGATACTGTGGCAGGGGCTGGACACTGAACACAGACTTGGGGCTCTCAGGCCCCTTGCTCTGACTAAGCCTGTGGATAGAGTGGAGTGGAATGGAATGGAGAACGATACCTTCTCCGTACCCTAATTCTGCCTGGAGTCACCCTCTAGACTTAGCAATGGCAGGTGGTGGTTCTGGGTGCCCTCCCTGATGGGAGGAGAGGAGCTCTTGCCTGGATTCTCCCGGAACTCTCCGAGGGAGAGGAGAGCCCCAAGGCCTGATAGCTTGGGGTGTGTGATAACATCCTGTCCTTGCCCTTCGACTTGGGCAAGGTCTCATAGAAAGGAACCCGATTATGCTGACCCTGGAGGCCCCTCCCCCCCAGACCATACTTACCCTGATGAAGATGAGGGTGTTGGAGTCTCCCACTCGGTACTTCCCCTCAGACACCTTGACCATGGAGAACTGCACTGGGCATGTGCAGCGGCTCACCAGGTTCTGCACCTGCAGGAGGTGAACAGGGACTCAGCCCTCCCCTCTGTCTGGGTGCCCAAGGTTCCCCCAACACTGGGTCGAGCTAAATGGGGGCCTACCTGCCTCCAGAGCCACCCCTGAGCTTGCCACTGAGGTCGGGGCTGGGGACTGAGAAGCAAGGAGAGAGCAGAGACTTGAAATGAGCAGGTGAGAACAGATTGTGGCCCGACGCCCTAGTAGGTCAGCTGCCCGAGCCGCGGAGCAGAATGGCTAAGCAGGCGGACTGCGGAGGCTGAGTCCCGTGTCCCTGCACACAGGCCTTTAGTGAAGGGACCTCCCTGAGCTCCGCTTCCTCGGCGGTAGGAATGGGCGGGGTTAAGCGTGGTAAGAGCTAACGCCCACGAAGCGCCCGGTCTCAGCACACACGGGCCCTTCACACGCACTGGCTCGTGTAATGCAGCAGTCACAGACGACGGGCGCGGCTACTGTCCCTGTGCTACAGGGGAAGAAGCACAGAAGGGATCCAGTCACAGAGAGGTCGCCCAGTGGCAAAGCAGTGGCGCTAGGCCTTGGGCCGAAGTGCCAGAGGACTGCAGAGTCCGAGTTCCCTCTGGGCCCTCCGGGGCAGAGGCGTGCGGTGCTGGGAGGTCACGAAGGTAAACGGTGGCAAAGCGCTTACTGCCCGCGGTCAGGGTTGGGGCTCAGAGTGAAGCGTGACTCGAGCAGGAGTGGCTCCGAGGGGCTGGGGAGGGGTGCGCGGGAGGGCAGGGCGAAGGCCCTTGCGCCGAAGGGTGCGTGCGGGGCTCACCATCTGGTCCAGGTTGCGGAAGTGGCAGGGCCGGCGAATGGGGGGCGCGGGGCGCGGGGGGTCCGGCGGGGGCAGGGCCAGGTCCTGCCGCAGCTCCTCGTCGATCTCCTGCTCCAGCTGCACCAGGGTGGGCGCCGTCACGCCGAAGCGCCAGGCGCGGCGGCCCAGCTCCAGCAAGCACAGCACCACGTTCCTCACGTTCTTGCGCAGCACCAAGTCCTCGGTCTCGAACATCAGCACCTCTGGTGCGGGGTCAGAGAGAGGGGTGCAGGCGGCCTGAGTGCCCTGCTGACCTCCCGGGGAGCCCCGAGGGCCGTCCTGAGACCGGGGAGCAGGCACGGTTCGGGTCTCGGGGTCTCGGGGTGCAGGCAGCCCCCGGAGCCGTCTGGCAGGGCTTGCTCAGGGGCTGGGGGCAGAGCAGACACCGGCCTCACGCGAGTGGCTGGGCGGGAAGAGGCCCCGCTGCGGCCTCACCACCTGCCCTCCCGCCGGCGGCCAGGAGCAGGAAACAGCGCGCTCCGCTCCCCGCCTAGGCCTTTCGGCGTCCGCCAGGCTCCTCGACGCCCCCGCGCCCATGTAGAACCAGGCAGGGGTGGGTGCAGGCTCTGGATCCCCTCCCACCGGCCAGCTGTGTGACTTGCACCTCAGTTTCCTCTTCTCTAAAATGGGGGTGCAGTCTTTTTTCGTGGAATTCTTCTCAGAGTTTGATAGCCTAATAATTCTTAGTATCTTCAGATAATGTGCAGCATGCATGCCCCATAAAACACCAGCTATATATACATGAAATAGCTATATTTATAATATATAGACCATATAAATATATGGGATTGAATCCTGCACCTTCATAGTGAGCTGCATCTCCAGCCCTTATTTATTTATTTATTTTCAAATTTTAAGACAGGGTCTCACTAAATCGCCCAGGCTAGGCTTGAACTTTCAATCCTCCTGCCTCAGCCTCCCAGAGTAGAGGTACTACAGGCATGCACCACCACCCCTGGCTAAAACACCAGCGCCTACCCCGCTGCATTGCTAGAGATTAAACGCAGAGCCCGGCACACATTAAGCACGAGGTCTACCACTGAGCTGCACCCTCAGCCCAAACTCTAACTTTATTAACCTTCCAATTCAGCCCCTCGCTGCCACCAGCCGGTAGTCCAACCCTGCTTTGTCACCCTCTTCACCTATCACCTTTCACCTGGAGGATGGTACCACATCCAGCCTCATCCCATTCCTGAGTGCAAGGTCGAAGAGATGAGGAATCTTGACAGGTCTCTCCCCTGAGTCCCACAAGCCCTGGCATGACTGTGTCCCGCCCTAATGTCACTGTTCCTTCTGCTTCCTCCTGAGTCTCACCCCACACTCGCCCCAAGTACTCACCGCCCCCAGCTTCTCCCAGTCCTCAAACACAGGGCCTTTTCTGTGTCTCTGCTGCTGCTGTCTGCCTGCCCAGAATCCCCCGTTCCCCAAATTCCTCAAGATGTAGCCTCCGTGGCCTTCCTCAGCATCCACTTCTCCATCGCCAGACTGCCGATTCTTCCTCTGGCTCCCTGGCACATACACTTGAACTTTGGGTGCTTCTCGTCCTGGGCTTGGCTTACATATCTATTCGTCTGTCTGTCTTGCTAGACCATGCATGCCGTAGGCCCTGGGTCTTGGTCCTTGGTGACCAGCACAGTGTTCAACATAGAAGAGGTATTTCATATGTTTGTTGAATGCATCATCAACAAACATTTATCAATCATCAACATGTAATTACTTAGCATTTATATGAGATGGGGAAGCTGAGGCATGAACAGAGATGAACTGGCCCAAGGCAAATCTGGAAGATGCACCTAAATTCAGGACCTAAATTCTTGATCTAGCCTGGACGTCAGAAAGGGGATGGGTACCCCACAAGATAAGGGTCTGGGAGAGGGTGGTTACCTTGGATGCCCATCTCCTTGCGACACCACTGGATGAAGTTGGAGACATTGTCCCTGGCCTGGAAGGTACCTGGCTGGGCAGCCCCATTACAGGAAACCCCGGCCCGAGGCATGGGGATCCTTTGGGCCTGAGCAGGTGCCTCTGCCAGGAAGGCTGAAGCAGCCTCGGTGACCACGTTGGCATGTTGGCACAGCACCAGGCCTGTTTCCAGCACCTGCAGGAAGTTGGCTGCGTCGATGTCCAGCTCGTAGAGATCCCGAAGCCACTCGGCCAGGTCTTCCTTCATGGCCTCCAGGTACTGCTCGCTGGACTTGAAGGGCCGGATGCTGCGCACAGGAGGCCCCAGGGCCCCATGCCTCTTCCTGTGTCCCCCGGGCTGGGACATGGCTGGACTTTAGCAGGGAAGGAGGTGGGTGCCTCTTCCCTCCCACTGCTGCCTCTTTACTCCTGTCCCTTCTGGGTCTTGTCCTGGTTCTCTGTGGTTCAGAGCTTTCTCTTCTACCCCAGAAGATCCCAGGCCTCTGGCTCTGCTGCTTGCAGCAGCCTCAGCCTCCAGGCCAGGCCAGCCCCACCCCCATCCCTCGCCTGCCAGAACCTTCCCTGTGGCTACCTCACACTCCTGTGGTCCATCCGCTCCACTTAGAGTTCAGCACCTCCCAGCCCGGGTGGAAGTGAGGACACTCCTTTCGCCCCCGGGGCTGGACAGGTCAAGCACTGCTCCCACCCACTGCCACCACCAGCCAGGGAGCCTGGTGTGGCTGCAGCCTCCTGCTCTGCTTTCCTTTCCTCTCCCTGGAGACAGCGGCTGCTACAAACACTCCTTATTAACCCTTCAGACAGGACAGGCGCACTCTGCCCTGCCCTGCTGGTCCCAGAGCCAAGGAAGCTTGGAGAGGCCAGGCTGGTTTCTTCACCGCAGATCCCAGCGGGGGTCTGGGAGAAGGGGGGGAGTGTGGAGACAGGGGCGGGGTTGCTGTGCCCTTCGGGTTTAGTGAACACTGGGCAGGAGAGAGACACAACAACAGTCCAAGGACAGGGGCTTGGCCCTAAACCCCCAAGTGAGTGGCAGACTCCCTCGCCTCTCTGTGCCTTACTTTCCCAGTGTGGAAGGGGAATGATAGCATCTGCCTGTCTGGCGATGTGAAGAATAAAGGAATAATGTATGGGAGAGTGTCAGGCTGTCGGAGCACAGAAGCGCAGGTCTGGGTGGGTGCTAGCTCTCAGTGATTCTCGCAGTGGCAGCCCTGTCTAAGCACCTACCGTCTCTGCAGAACCTGCCCCTCCCCTGCTCTGGCCATGTGACTCTTCTAAACAGACTCTCCATCATAGTGTCCCATCCCCTTGGCCACGGCAACACACTTGTTCAGGATTTCTTGAGTACCTACCATGTGCCAGGCACCACTGAGGATGTAGCCCTGAGGATGTAGTGATACACAAAGACCGAATCTCTGTCCTCAGGGAAGCTACTTGCATATTACTGGATGATGGCTGCCAGAGAAACCAATATCTCGGTAGTAAGTCAGATAGTGCTCAGCACCAGGGAAAAAAATAACAGTGTCACGGAGCTGAGTTGTGTATGTGGCATTCTGCAGGAGGTAAGCAGGGCAGGCCTTCTGAGGAGGTGCTGTCTGAGCAGAGAGCTGAGTGAGGTGAGGAAGTGTGCCCTGCAGCCCTCTGGGGGAAGAGTGCTGGGGCAGAGCTGAAGAATAGCAAGGAGGAGGGATAGGAGGCGGAGAAGAAATGGGGCTCAGGTTCTTCAGAGCCTTTTTGATGACTCCAGAGATTTTGTCTTTTTCTCCATGTGAAATGAAAAAATGCACTAGAGAGTTCTGGGCGGAGGAGGCACACAGTCTAACTCAGGCTGCTGCATGGAGAAGGAACACAGCACCAAGAAGGGTGGCCCTGGAGGACGTGCAGGCTACTGTTAACATCCAAGGAAGAGCAGTAGTGGCTTAGACCAAACGGTGCCGATGGAGGTGATGCCAAAAGGTCACGCGCCGTGTAACTCCTAAGGAGTCTGCAGGACTCATTCAAAACAGGGGTTCTCAGCCTTGGCCTGGTTGCAACTTTGAGGCTACATAATTCTCACATTGCCAGTATCCCCTGGGGGGCACCCGTCCCCAGGGTACTGATCCAGGAGGTGAGCGTGAATCTCCAGCTGCCCAAACAGAACCCTTCCCTGGGCCTTTTGAACTGGAGATAGAAGGGCAGGTTCTCTTTCCTGGTCTGATGGTCAGGATTTTCGGGAGGCAGAGCAGGAGCCACACTCCCAGCACGTGGAGAAAGCCCCTTTGCTGTGGGCAGGAATGAAGCTGGCACATGAGGAGCACAGGATTGGAGGGAGAGAGGAATTGAGGTGCCGGAGCACCTGCTTCTTTTGTGTGCAGACAAGACACATGCTTGCCTCTGGTAGTCAGGCCCAGGTGATGATGCTATATATAACAAAAAGACCACCTAACACAGTGGTTCACGCAAGAGGAGAGATTAATCTTTCTCAGAGGTAGACAGAGAGGAAAGAAGGGGAAATGTCCAGAGCCATTAACAACCTCATCAAAACACCAAGCCAGTGGGTTTGGTGGTATACGTCTATAATTCCAGCATTCTGGGAGGCTGAGGCAGGAGGATCTCAAGTTTGAGCCCAGGCCGGGTAACTTAGCAACTTAGCAAGACCTTCTCTCAAAAAGAGGGGGAGGCTGGGGATATAGTTCAGTGCAAAGGCCCTAAGTTCAATTCCCCAGTACCATGAAAGAAAGAAAGGAAAGAAGGAAGAAGGAAGGAAGGAAGAAAGGAAGAAAGAGAAAAGACAGACAGAAAGACAGAAAGATAGATAGGAGCCAGTCATGTAGCCCCCTACCTTAAGACTTGTTAAGTAAAGTGAATACATTTTATAAAGTTTGAGACACTCTTCTTTGGACAGTCTAATATTCAACCAGCCAGATACATTCTAACTGACACATGCGCAAGCTCAAGACGCCCCAATTCCCTTTCTCTGCACAAATGTAAGCTGTTGTTACAGATAATCCCATCAGAGGAGTACTTGTGTACTACTTTATCAGATAATTTTTCTTTTAGGTTATCTGTATTGCTCAATGAAAATGAATATCGTATCCGTGATAGACCCATTAAAAGTAATGAACTGTTTATACTATTACTATGAAAATGAAAGTTTACTCTAACAAAAGTGTACTTTTCCGCCTCATCTTGGTCTCTAGGTATGATTTCTTTGAATGGCAGAGAACTGTGCTTGAGCTTGCCAACAAAAACAGCTCATCCTCAAAGCATCTCTTTTGGCTAGAGGCCCAGTCCATTCCGAGTTTGCACTCATTGCCTTTGCATTTTCTGCCAACTCCAGGGGTCTCCAGGGTGGCCTCTGTGGTCTCCGGGAGGCGTGTGTGTGTTTTTGGCGCTGTTGGGATCGACTGCTGGTTCTGGTTTCACCGAAGACTTCTCTGTGAGCTTACTCCTCTGTGAGATCAATTTTCAATATGTTTGTTTTCCTGGCAGTCCAGGTTTTTGGCGAAAATCCCGCAAAACCCGCAATAACTCTGTGAAGAGGGAACACACACTCTAAGGGTGGCAAAGGGTTGCTGGACAGGTCAGGCCTGGAGACACCTTCTGGTGGTGTCTTGATGGGGTGCTCCCTAGAAGTAAGAGGGTGGCTCATTGGTTCGGATGTGCCTACCAGCAGTGTGAGATTTTAGAGAATCTTGAGGAGATTGTTTGTGGTGCCTGTGTCTGAAGTGGCCTCCAAACAGAACTGTTCCTGCCAAAAGAGTTTTCCTGAAGGTCAGATAGCTTTTAAATTTGTGTGGTAGACTGGAGTCTGAGCTCAGTCAGTCAGGGGCCAAAGCGACCCTCCACTACCCTTTGATCCCCACCCCAAAGGGAGGCGAGCTCCAAGAGGCTCTGGAAAAGGCAGCTATTCCCTGGTGGGGAGCTCTATAGGTGTGGAGGCTCTAGCTCCGCCCATTGTGAGCCAACAGAAGCCCTAGAAACAGACCAAGTTCTATAGGGTTCTCGGATCCCAGTCCTCCATCCGGGAAAGTGGGAGGAATGGATAAGCACGGTGAGTGGGGTGATGGGCGGAAGCAGGGTGGGCCAACGGCAGGACCTCTTGACCCCAGCCTGGATCAACCTGCCCATCACTATGGCAACCCCAGAGAAGTTGAGCCTTTTCTCTGTCACCTATCCATGTAGCTACAGGCCATCTCCTTTCTTGACATCTATTCCCTCATCTCCACCTGCTCCTGTTTGGCGCTTCTGTCGTCTCCAGCCTGAATCACTGTAATGACTCCTAAGTGGGTCTCCTGCCACCCTGTCAGAGGGAACATCCCAAGACACAGCATACAGCAGGTCTCTCCATCAGAACCTTCCATGGCTCCTGCTCCTGGAAGACAAACTGAACTCAGTCCCAACTTCCTTTTCAACCTGTTTCCTATACTCCCTCCTCCTGAAACATCCCAGCACACCCCTCTGGCCATGCGCCTTTCACAGCCATAAAGCTCCCCCATCCATTTTCCTAAATAAAAGTGGGGTGGAGTCTGGCTCTCCACCTTTAGCAGTGCCGAGAACTGGCAGAATGTTCTGAATGACTTCTCTTTTAAGGGGTCAGATATTGTGGATCACCATCAGAGCCCCACTGAGAGCCCACCCTGTCACCTTCCAGAGAGGGTTGTAGAGATTAAGGGGCAAGACGAAGAGCGTTGAGAACAATGACTGCATGGTGCCCAGTACATGTGGACTAGAATACCAATTTATTTATTTATTTATTTATTTATTTATTTATTTATTTATTTATTTATTTTGTGGTGCCGGGGATCGAACTCAGGCCCTTGTGCTTGCAAGGCAAGCACTCTAATCACTGAGCTAAATCCCCAGCCTAGAATACCAATTTATAATCAATCATTCCCTTTTTCTCCCCACGTCCTCCCTACTCCTGTACTGGGATCGAATTCTGAGTCTTCACATATTGCCAAGCCTTTTGTTTTTGTTTTTTCTTGGCAACACAGTCTCACTAAGTGGCTAAACTGCTAGTCTGGGTTTAAACTCAGGCTATTCCTGCCTCAGCCTCCCAGAGCGCTGGGATTATAAACCTGCGCCATTATACCCAGTTCGCAGCCACCTTTTTGTTTGTTTGTGTGTTCTGAGACAGTGTCTTGCTGTGTAGTTCAGGCTGGCCTTGAACTCCTGGTGTTCCTCATGCCTCTGCCTCCTGAGTGCTGGGATTACAGGCTGGCACCACCATGTCCGGCCCACTACCAACCTCTTAAACAGGATCAACAGGGATCTAGAAATGTTTGTTGATCTTTCTAGGGCAAACCTCTGGACTCAGGTCTTCCCTGGCCACCTTCCCCGTTTTATTATAAATTTAGCTCTCCAGATCCGGTAGGAGCAGGGTGCATGTTTGCTGACTAACACATCTTAAAGGAGGACAGTTTAGTTTCTGTGCCAGGCCCGGAACTTGCTGCCTGCTGGGGCTCCTGGTTGAAAAGTCATGAGGTGTGTGCAGGGGCAGAAAGGACAGCGGTAGCTGAAATGCACTGCCATTCGGGCCAAGCCTGGAAGAAAGGAGAGGCACCTTTTCCTGGTTGATCATCTCATGCAGGGCCCTCGTCCTGTTCAGTCTGCCCATAAAGGTGCCTTTTTGTCTTAGTTAGGTTTGCAGAGAACCAATGGTTTTAAGAGAGCAGATTTAATGGAGGACACTTACAGATTGCAATATTCACCCAGAAGCCAATTGCAGAAGGTGCCGAATGTCCGTCCATCTAGGCACTGGAGATCCAATTGAGGGCTGGGAGCCCACAGCACTGTGCCATGTATGTCTGTGTCTGCACATGATGGCTGGAGCCAGGATACAATGCTCGCAGCAGAGATGACAACCAGAGCTCCTCCAAAGCAACAGCAGCCATCCTCGACGACAGCAAGGCCCCAAGCTCCTTCCTTGATGAGGACAGCCGAGGCCCCTCCAGAAGAACCAGCCGCAGCAGAGCTTCTCCTGGGAAACAGCCCGCTGATGCTACAGCTCCCACTCTGCCTTACGTTGCATCAGCAACAACCCTCAGGTGGATCTCGTACGCCCACATCATACCAACTCAGTCCAGCTGGGCGTTCTGGCTCAAGTTGACCATATTAGGTCCACCACACTTTTCTAATCACAGAAAGGCGCTGGACGTCCATCTTCCTGCCCACCCTGCTGCCAGTGATGCTGGACAAGATCGACTCTGAAGGAAGGACGGTTAATTTAGAAAACAAAACATAAACAGTCACTATTAAAATGACAGTGTTTATTAATAAACTATCTGAGGATCAGGCGCGCCCCGCCCCATCCGGATTGACAATCTCCCGTTTGTTAATTGCCTGCCCGGGCCAGTGGAGGTAGGAACTACTTTTTCTCTCTAAGGAACCAGAGCTCGACTTGGAAGCCAAATAAGTACAAGAGCCTGGGAACTAGGGAGCAGGCCGGGGCGCCCGGGAACCGTGCACACGCTGCTGCCCGCTCTGGCGGAGTCCGGCGCGCCCGCCGGCGCCTGCAGCAGGCGGGTCCCCAGGTCCTCGGGTGGGGACAGCCCTGACGCCCCCCCCCCCGCAGGCGCGAAGACTCCCTTGTGGAGGAAGGAACCGGAGGAGCCCCAGGCCAGGGAGGCGGAGCGAGAGCGAGCGGAGGAGGCGCCGGAGGACGACGAGGATGAGGACGACGAGCGGCCGACCGCCGAGAGCGCGGCAGCGGGCGACGAAGCGCCGAGAGCGGCGGACGAGGACGCCGGCCGAGAGCGGGGCTCGGTGTCCTACTGCCCGCTGCGCCAGGAGTCGAGCACCCGGCAGGTGGCGCCGCTGCGGCGCGCGGATCCCGGCTTCTGGGGCTGGCTCGGCCCCTTCGCGCTGCTCAGCGGCCTGGTGGCCCCGGCCGACAGGTGAGGCGCGGGCGCGGGGACCGGCGCCACCCCCCGGAGGAGGCGCGCCGCGGTGCTGAGCGCGCGGGTCCCGCCCACAGGAAGCGCAGCCTCCCGGAGGAGCGGTGCGTGCTGGAGACGCGGCGTCTGCGGCCGGGCCGCCGGCGCTGTGCGTGCTGCGAGGTCCTTTTTTGTAAGAAATGCGGCAACTTGCACAGCCACCCGGCCTACGTGGCGCACTGTGTGCTGGAGCACCCGGATCTGGGTAGGGCGAAGGCCGCCGGGGGCTCCGAGCGCCCCGCCTCCCAACCTTTGTGTCCTCCAACTTTGCCTGACCCCCGGCTCGTCTGACACGGAACTGTCCCTTGTCCCGGCCGCGGTCCCGAGAGCCCCAGTCCGGCGAGAAGCCCCCGGGTGGTGCGGGGTTCCCACCTGTCATGTAGCCGGGCTTTAGCCGCGCGCCACCCGACCCTTGTCTCCCACGGCAGCCTCAAGCATCTCTTGCAGATGGGCAGAGGCGTCGCTTCCGGGAGGTGACCTCGGGTTCCCTCATCCCTCTGAGCGACTGCTCTGTTCTCTCGAGGCATTCAATAAAGCCTCTCATCAGAGTGTCCGTGCCTTGAGGGGGCGGGGGGCGAGGCGACTTCAGAGAGCAAAGGACGGGCGGGCAGCCTCCGCCCTCGCCTCCCCAGGACTGGGCAGCACAAAGCGCTTGCTCCAGGGGAGCACAGAGAAGGCCAGCAGCGTCCCTGGGGGACGGAGGCAGGGGCGGAACCCTGCCAGACCATCCTCCCCTCGCTGGAAGCGCCTATGAGGCACCGGCAGGTGTGTGTTGGGGAGAGGGCGGGGAGAGGACTGGAGAACCAGATGCTAAAATCAGTGCCAAGACTGGCTGAAGCACAAGACAAGAAGGCTGAGGAGCTGGTTCCTTCTCCAGGAATCCCAGCTATTCATGGCCAGACGGCAGGAGTTTCGGGAATGCTGCGTGTGTGGTCTGCAGAATGGGGCCATTGTGAGCACCAGGCATCCCCCCCAACCTGCTAGGCCTTGTGGAGGCTGCTGTAGCAGTGCAGACCCCCGGGGGGCTTCTGACACTCCCTGCTGCTCTGGGCTGTCTATCTGGCATGGGAGGGGTAGTAGGGGGTGGTAAGGACATTTTGGTTTTGTGGGGAGAGGCAGGCTGCTTCTCCCGCGTCTATGCCTGCCCACCCGCTCTCACCAGAAAAGATGGAGAACTGGTCCAAAAATTGGCTGCTTGCTGCTTCCAGGTCCACCAGCTGGGGGCGGCTCTTCGTTCTTGTCCAGACAAAAAGCCAGGTCTAGGAAGTCACATCAGTCTCCCTCTTCTGTATCCTGATCCCCCAAAGTGTCCCTGAGGTTGGAGGCATCTTGTACCTTCACCCCAAACAAGCTTCCTGGGGGTCAGGGCTCTGATTATATGACACATTTTTTAAAGAACTGAACCAGGAGGCCCTAAGAGAAGGGAACTGTCTTGCAAAATAGTCCCCAAGCTTTCCATTGACTTTTGCATCCTCCCTGGTTGGATCCCAGTACCATCAACTCACTGACGGAACTGCATTTTTAGCAGAAGAAACAAAGGAAAGAGATCCTTGGGGGAAGGGGCCGAGGATCTGGGACCCTTCACTGCTTTTCCTTGGATTGATCCATTCCCACGCCCATGTAGTGGGAACAGCACAAAGACAATGCGGCCTTCTCTGGGAAACAAGGGCACACAAGCTTACAGGCTTCCTGGTGACGACTTTGCTGCCTGGTCTCCTGTGGGAGGCTCAGAGGCCCTCAAGGCAGGCTCTGCCCTGGGGCAGGAGAGGTGAGTCGGCCAGAGAGCATCGATGCTCCTTAGGTGGCTGGGCCTTCAGAACAGGGTGCCCCCTGAGTTGGCATGCCAGCAGCCCATCCAGGGCAGCTCGGTGGCCCAGCGGCCCGAGGTGGTCACTCGCAATTTGGCTTGGTCCAGGTGCCAGTAGCGGTCATCTCTGAAGAAGATGATGGAGCCCTCAGGTCTTGGCAGGGCACCGCTGACCTCCTCCAGGACACCATCCCAGTCCCGCAGGAAGCGGGGATAGTAGGGCTCCACTTGCAGCCCGCCGCGGGTCAGCACATAGTAGCGGGCACCCTTGAAGAGGATGAGGCGGCGCAGAGGAGGGAAGAAGAGGGCCGCATCGGGGTGGCGGGGCAGGCCCCCTGCCCGGCACAGCTGGGAGGAACCCCACACTGACTTGGTGCCCTGGAACCTCCAGCATCGACTCCCTGCCGGGCATCCAGACAGCCAGGGTGAGCTGAGGATGGCACCCATTGCTTCTCCACTCACCTCTCCCCCTCGGCCCCTGCTTCCCCTCAAATTGGAGCCCTACGTTGTTAGTACTGGGGACAAAGTGGGTTATACTAGGAATTACTGTAGTTACACGGACAGTAGGTGAGAGACTGTTATAGCCTAGACTTCCAGCAGGGGTCACCAGAGGGCAGCCGGCCCTCCTGCGAACCTGCCTCCTTCCCAGGCTGCTGCCGACTGGGCGGGGGAGTACGTGAGCTCAGGGACCCTTGTTGTTTGGGAGGTCTGTAACTTTCTTTACTACCATTACTATTACTACCACTACGATTACTATAATTTTATGAAGGCAGGGATTTTTGTTTTATTCACTACTATCTGCCCATGTCACGTATGTAGAAGCCACTCCATACTGGCTAAATGAATAAAAAAATGAATACTAGTAACTTATACAGGGTAGATGTTGGTGTGATCTAGATATACTGCACAGTCTTCTGTCATTCTTTTTCTTTTTTGTGGTACTGAGGATTGAACCCAGTGCTTTTACACTGAGCTACATCCCTAGCCCATTTTTTTTTTTTTTTTTTTTTTGAGACAGGGTCTCACCAAATCACTTAGTTGCTGGGGCTGGGTTCCAATTTGAGATGCTCCTGCCTCAGCCTCCCAGAGTGCTGGGATCACAGAAGTATGCCACCATCCCCAGCTAGTTATTTATTATCTTTTATCTTCCTTCCACAACAAACATAAGGTGTTATTTTCCTTATCTAAGAAATGCAAGCTCCAAAAGTCTCCAAAAGTTAAATGACACCTCAGCCTCACATGGCCAGAATCCATGGAAGACAGGGCTCTTCCTGCCAAATTACAGTTGTCCCAGGTAGTCCTCGGCTTCCCTGGACTCTTCTCTGAAACACTCCCCAGAACAACCTGGACACTTGCTGCCCCCTACTCCATCACTGGCAAGAGTCTCCTGGCAGAGTCTTGCCTGGGGCACAGTCCAATTTGGAGTAGACACCCTACCGGGACTTGCTGTATGAGACTCCTCCCCTCTTTTGACCTTGGACAGGACTCTTCCCCTATCTAGGCCGCGATTTTCTAAGCTGCCCCAGGGCTAGTACCTTTGAAGAAGTAGAAGTCTCCATCCTCCAATGTCACCGCAGCAGCCTCGATGTTGGGGGGCAACCCTGCCCACCTTTCCCGCAGTAGGCGGGGCTCTGAGACATTGCCATCAGGGGCCACCTCCCAGAAGTGGCTCCCTTTAAAGATGTACAGTCGTTGCTGTCTGTCTGGCTCAGATACAAGAGAAACTTGAGAAATGACCACAGGCCTCCTGCCCTCTTTCCGGCAAGGTGCTGTCCTAGAACCTAGCTTCCCAAACCAACAGGCAGAGGTGGAGAGCAAGCGGCAGCAGGAAGCAGCACCACCAGGCTTGGTGTGAGCTTACTACCCTGCAGAATGTGTGTAGCCCATTTTTCCACCTGTGCTGCAGCTCTGGGGACCTCCGGAGATGCACTGGCAGGGTGGGGGCGGGGGGAGAAGAGAAGAAAGAAACCAGGCACAGGTGGGCCCATCTTACCTACAGTGATGGCATCGAAGGAAGAGTGGCAGTATTTAGGACCCCGGGTTTCAGGGCGCCTGCCTTGGGGGTTGTGAGGGTTCCAGGCCTCAAAGTCAGTGAACAGCTTTCCCGGGAGCTGGGTGCCCACTGAGCCCCCCAAGGGCTTGCCTTGAAGAGCAAAGAGAGAAGGAGAGAACAGACACAGGATGGGATATGTTGAAGGCTCCGGACTTCCCTTTGGTTCCTTTCATGAACATCTCGTGCAGGGGCAGGGAAGGAGAGTGAGGGGTGGATACGAGCTGCTCCTGTTGCTGGTATCTACTGAGATACAGTTAGAAGGAGGGACCAAGCAAGGATTTGTAGCTAAGAAGTCTAGTCCTTTTCCCCAAGTCCTGGGCAATGGGGGCATGAGGGCAGGGTTCAGGGCCGCAGGCTTTCACGACTACAACAATTATGATTGCATCACTATCCTTATGAGAGGAGTGAGGCAGAGTCCAAGTTTAAAATTTGGCACTAGCTCTTGAACCCTGGTTTGCAATTTCCTAACTGTGTGACTTAAGGCAAGTTACCTAATGTCTCCTAACCCCATTCTCTTGGTCTGTGGACAGAAGCTAACTTACCTCATGGATATATTGTGAATATTTTCAATACCTGGCCTGTGCGAGATATTCAAGAGATAGCTATCACTGTTCGATGGTGTCAGGTTTCCCAGCCCACAAAGCATGTTCAGCTCCTTTTCACAGAAGGTAAAGCTGAGGTTCTCAGAGAAGTAACTCTTTGCTCGAGAGCATCTGCTAATCAGGGATGGATGGTGACTTGAACGAGCCAGGCCCTGTGCCCTGCATCTGAGGAAGACAGTCCAGTGCAGGCAGGTCCCTGGGCAAGTAGCACTGGTAGGTGACCTGGTCTGGCCTGCACTGGGGGAAGCCCCTTGTCTGCATTCACCTCCTGAGGCCCAGACTTGGGGACACGGGCATCAGCTCTGTGTTGAAAGGCCAGCACAGAGCGAGTGGGGCTTGGGGCAGGGATGAGGGCTTTGGGGTCTGGGGTGAGGGACAGGCAGACCGGGCTGGGTCTGGGTAATCCACAGGGATGTGCCAGCTGCTGCCATGGCCCAGGGTCGGGCAGGATTTCGGGAATTAGAGCCTAAGGGAAGGAAGTGGGGAAGCTGCGCTGGGAATTGGCTGGGACTGATGGCAGGGTCAGGGCCAGGCAGGCGGTGGGGCAGCGCACCGGCCTGAGGAGTTTCAGCTTTGGGACTGGCGGAGGAGGCCGGGTGACAGGGGGGCTGCGTTCCTGCGCTCAGGGTAGGGATCCTACTTGAGGAGCCAGTGTCCCAGCCCTGGGGCCCAGGGCACGGGGGAGGCCAGCGGCCGGGCCGGGGGCTCACCATACAGGTTCTGCACAGCCAGCACGTCGTCCCAGCTGAGCAGCGCGTCGCGACCCAGCCTCTTGTAGTAGGGCGCCATGAGCGCGCGCGGCGCCGGCGAGTGCGCGAGGCCGAGCGTGTGGCCGATCTCGTGCGCCAAGACCACGAAGAGGTTGCGCCCGCGGCGGCGACTCAGGGACCAGCGCTCGTCTCGGTCGAAGTGCGCCTCGCCACGGCGGGGCAGGAAGGCGTGCGCTAGGGCGCCCCCTGCAGGCGGCGCAGAGGGGCAGAGCGCAGATTGGTCTAAGACTCTCCCGCACCCGCGCTGGGGGGAGATGCTGCTGCCTGGGGGTGGGTGGGGGTGGGACTCCCTTCTGCTGCATAATTTCCCTCTAAATCAAGCTCTGGGAGAAGCAGAATGCGGAGAGGCAGGATGATTAAACCATGAGACAGACTTCTAAGAGACGGCATGGTGTAGAATCAGCGTGGGGCTGAACTACCCGGGCTGAGCGGGCAGTTGAACCTTGTCTAAGCTTCCTGATGCGAAGATGGGAATGGTGATAATAAGCCACATAACATTTGTTTTGTTGAGACAAAGTCTTGCTATGTAGCTAGGCTCGTCTCAAACTCTCAGTCCTCCTGCCTTTCAGCCTCTGAGCGCTGGGATTACCGATGAGCAGGTGAGCGCCACCTGCTATTTTCAAAAAGATCTAGAAGGAAGGATCATAGTTATCCGTAGAAGGGGCTTGATAGGCCTTCTGTTCTGTGTCTTGATCTGGGTTCTGGATGTGTTGGGTGTGGGAAAGTTCGTCAGTCTGTACACTAGGTCGTGTGTGAGTATTTTCTAAATACATCTATTCTTCCTCCCCGTGCCAGGGCTCCTCGGGGGGCCACATGAATGAGCAGAGGGAGTTGGTGTGGATGGGTGAATCCCACACTTCCAGTGGGGCCCAAATGCAGCTTTTTTTTTTTTTTTTTTTTTTTTTTGTGGTACCGGGGATCGAACTCAGGCCCTTGTGCTTGCAAGGCAAGCACTCTAATCACTGAGCTAAATCCCCAGCCCCCCCAAATGCAGCTTATTAAATACACAGTTTCCAAAAATAAGTAAGTACATAATTGAGTAAATAAATAAGTAAATATACAGTTTCCAAGTCACTTCTGCAGGGGCTGCTGACTCTGAGGCAGGGTCAGCAAACTGTTCTGCCACAGCGTTGGCCCAGAAGCTTGTGGAGGTCCTTCTGGGTTTGGCTTCTTGGAGCCCAGGCCACCTGAGGTGGACAGAGGTGGGGCAGCTGGCGTTAAAGGGAGAGCCTGATGGGGGCATGAAGGGCCGGCCAGGTGCTTCCTAGTCTGAGTACGCCTTGTACTATGTCAAGTACTTGTCACTGTATGTGGCACTCACAGGGAGACAAAAGGGTTTGAGGGAGGAGAAGACCAAACTCAAAAAGACAAAGCAAGCCAAGCGTGGTGGCACACGCCTATAATCCTAGCACTTGGGAGGCTGAGGCAGGAGGATTGCCACAAGTTTGAGGTCAGCCTGGGCTACATAGTGAGTTCAAAACCAGCCTGGACTACACAGTGAGAACTTGTCTCAAAAACGAAACAAAACAAAAAAGCCAGAACGTAAAAAAGACAAACCGGCCTGGGGATTTAGCTCAGTGGTTAGGATGCTTGCCTTGCAAGCACAAGGCCCGGAGTTTGATCCCCAGCACCACAAAAAAAAAAAAAAAGACAAACCGTCTTCCCAAATGAGAGAGCTGCTAGCAGAGCCCAAAGTGCTGTCTTAGTTACTGGACTCTGCAAGAGCACTCACGTCCCATGTAACACAGGTGTCATGGGACGTGAGTTACACACATGTAAGGATGTGTGTATGCTCCATGCAGTTGCTGGCAAAGGCTGACTCACCCGGCAGCAGGCTCTGCTGTCGGTGGGCTGGATGGAAAGCAGGATAGTGCAAGGAAGGAGGGGGACCGAGTTTAGGGACCTTGGGGAGTTTAGGTCCCCACCCTGGAGCTGTCCAATCAGGTTTTCTCCTCACTGGGCGTGAGGAGAGGTGTAAAGAGCCCACACTGAGGTCCTGAGGGCCAGCCTCGAGCAGCATGTAAGAGGACAGTTTACACGGCAGCCAGAAGCCTTCAGGTTGGGGTCAAAAGGAACCAACTAGCTGTGGGTATGTAGAGTCCCTCTGCCACTGCTAGCGTAGGATATTTCTGACTCCGTGGCAGTGACTGTGGCAGTCAGCTAGCGGGTAGCAATGGCCACTGAGTTTTCTTAAAGTCTGGGGAACGAGAGAAGCACAGGCCTGCCTAGAGTCAGTGGGTGGGTGATGGGGCCGCAGAGGATTCTCCCAGAGTATAGTGCTCTTTAGAATTCACCAAGCACTTTCTGAGCAGAACCACATCTGACTGTCCCTTCAGACATGTGGTGCATAATAGGGCAGGGACTGCTGTTCCATTTTACAGATGAGAACACTGAGGGTTCTTCAGAGAGGGATACAGCTTGGCCTTGGCTATAGGGAGAGCCGATGCTCCATTGCCACCCCCAGACTGCCTGTCCTAGTTGGGCTTCCCTCCTGCCATGTGGAGAGAGGCTTTGTGTCAGCACCTGGACCATCGAAGGCATTGCTCAGGCCGTCGTTGTGGTCTCCTCGGAAGAAAGTGAGGCGGATGTCCGCGGGGACGGTGGCCGGGGCCTCCCAGAACTCCAGGGCCGAGACGTTGCTCCACAGCTGGAAGGCAGCACGCACGGCGCCCCGGACCGCCGGCTCGGGCAGGCGCTCAGGCCAGTTCACCAGGCGGTAAGAGAGGTGCGGTTTGTACCATTTGTTGCCTGCCACCCAGAAAGTCACATCAGTCACACCTGGCCCCTGCGGGCCCCGTATGATGCAGGATGGGCCCTCCCTCAGGGAGGCACTGACCTCATGGGAAAAACGACCCCTGCCCTGAGCAGGCTCCATTTGATTGGGAGATACTGCCCCTGTCGCGGGAATGCTCAGACCAAGAGGCCTGCCTTTGTCCTGGAGAGTCGCCAGCCTAGCGGCCTGGCCTGGGGATGGAAGAGCTATAGCCTCCGCCCAGGAAAAGTCCCCACCGGAAGGAGTCTGGACCTCTGCTCTGGGGCCTTATTCTTCTCCACAGCCTGCCCTGAGCCTGAGAAAGCTCTGTGCCTCTTACTGGTAGCAAATCCCAGGCCCGTGTGCAGTGGCAGGGAGGAGAGGCATCGAGGTCACAGCTGTGACTACCCTCACGGCTCTCTCCGCCCCTCGTCTCCTCACACCACCTCCCGAGGCTCCAACCTGCCCTTTCCAGTTCCTTGGGCCTGCCGCTGGCCAACAACCCTAAGACCCATTTGTTGGAGGTCCTTCCCTGCCCTCTCACTCTCCTCCTCCCTCCATCGGGGACCCTGGAGAGCTGTGAGGTGAAAATAAATAAGAACAAAGGGTTGCTTTGTCACTGACCCAGGAAAAGTTTCCCATCTCTGCTTAGTTAAGTTGCTCTCCCTTTGCCCCAAACCTGAGTTCCTCACTGAGGGCTGGGCCTCTGCCCTCTTGCCCCCTTGCTGCAGCTCCAAGTCTGCCATCACCATGCACCCGGGAACAGGATGGCTAGAAGTCCAGCTCTGCAGTTTCTCCCGGGCTCTTTCTGAGCCCTGCGAACTCAGGGGTTGAGACTGCGACACCAGGGGGAAGACTCGCAGCTTTGAAGCAGGACTTCTGGGTCCCCCGTGGGACAGCTGAGGCCCAGGGGAAGGGGCCCATCCATAGTCACAGAATGAGCGAGTAGCTGAACTGGGCCCTGACCCCTAATACAATGCCCCTTCCGTGATACCAGAGCAGCAGGCACATTTGCTAAGACCACAGGCTTACAAATCTGCCCAAACAGCACTCCTTTGGGTCAAAGCAGCGGCTCCACACGGGTTGAGACTCTCCAGATGGCAGGGATGGCCTCAGAGAGTAGAGGAGCTGGGCTCCCTTGCCGCCCACCCATGGAAGTGGGGGCAGGGCGTGTCCCTTGTCTTACCCTGAGCCAAGCTCCATTCAAGGCAATGCTGCCTCCCTGGGCCTGCTTGGCCTGGCAGCCACCCAGCCCTGCCTCCCAGCCAGTGACCAAGCCTGAAGCAGGGAAAAGAGGGAGTGGTTCTGAGAAAGGGAGGGACAGAGGGAAGGCCAGGGGTCCAGAGGCTTGGCTGAGGGTTTATTATGTGCCAGCACTGTGACGTCTTCACTGGGTACTGACTCTTTCACACCCTGTGAGGGATGGCTGACTCCCAGACTCTCCCCGCCTCCCCCACCACAAACATGTAATTCTCTAGCAAGTGTGAAGTGACTTCTCCTACCCTTGTGCAATTGGAGGGGACCCTCACTTGATGGACAGGAAAGGGAGAAGTCACCTCACACTGAGGTGACGGGCAATTCTTTGGTTTTAGGTCGTGAGCGAAGATGACTGGTCTCAGGATAAAAATGCTCTGCAAAACTGGGGTGTGTGTGTGTGTGTGTGTGTGTGTGTGTGTGTGTGTATGTGTTTGGGGAAAGGACGGGGTTGAACGGGAACAGGAATTGAGAGAAAATGACTGCTTTCCTTGGGAGGAGGCTTGGGTTGGAGGTCACCGGTGCACCTGCCAGGAAGGAAGGAACTGGCGGGGGCAGCGGCCTTCTCTTTCCCTGCTCTCCTCCAGACTAGCTCCCTTGGAGAAGGCTGGCCCCGTCCTGGATTCCTGAGCGGGCAAGGCTGGTTTTTACGGCCACTCTCAGGTCCCAGTAACACCCAGCATTGCGCCACCTACACCCTCGTTCCAAAGTCCTGAAGGGAAGAGGGCAGGAAAAAGAGCTGGGGAGGGGAGGGGAGCTGGCCACTCTGCCTGGGAAGGACCCTAGAATCCTGACTCCCAGCAGGCAACTGATGCTGTAGAAAGAATGTGGGTTGGAATCCCAAGACCACCACTTGCAAACTTACACAAATTATGGAAGCTCTCCAAGCCTCAGTTTCCCTACCTGCAAAATGGAGTTAATAAGACCTACCTCATGGTAAGGTGTGAGGCTTAAATGCAATAGCAGTGAGAAGCTGCCTGACATGTGATGGGCGCTCAGCAAATATCTGTTCCTTCTCTTTCTGTTTCTACCCCAGATACACCCCTGTACCCCCCACACTCCCAAGCTCTGTGAAGAAACAGTGGAAATATCAGGCAGAGAAGGGCAGGTATCAGGAATAAGTTTGGCTGACTGAACAAATAAATTTGAATTAAAAAAATATAAATACAATTATGTGTTGTTCATCTGAAATTCAGATCTAACTGGGCATACTGTATTTTAGCTGGCAACCAAGTGTCACTATCCTCTGCCCAGTCTAGTGACAAACACACTCCACTAGATCCCTCCTTGGGACCCGGGAAAGGGAGAAAGAGAGCCAGGAGAACCATCCTCAGGCCCCAAGAGCAGACGCCCAGACTGTGTGGGGGGCTGTCCCATTTTCCACTGCTTCTCACAACAAGCCCTTGCACTTGGTAATCAGGTACCAGCTCTCCTTTGTATCCTTTGAAAGCCTGCATCACAGATGTGGGAAGATGAAGGAACGGAGCCTCCGTGAGCAAAGTGACATGGCTGGGGTGACAAGGCTGAGACTTGAACCCAGAGCCTCCTGCTCCAGGGACCTAGATCTCTCTGTTTTCCCAGCACCTCCCTTCTCCTACTTCACCCTTCCCCTCCCGCTTCCCAGAGACACAGTGGGAGGCAGGGCATGTTGACACCAAGGACATCTTGACCCCATCAGGTCAGAGCCTGGACCCCATCTCAGACTTTATGCTTTGCCAGGAATGCAGTCAATTGGCACAAGGTACCCAGAGTCGTTGGACATGGAAATGCCGCAGAATCGGATTGGCAACCCCTGGGAATGCCCACCCTCTGACTGCCCACAGTTTCTTTATGGGTTAACTGGGAAATGGAAACAAACTATGTGCCTTTGGTTCCGTTCCTAATGAATATTATTGGTAAAAGTAGTTAACAAAAGTGGTAGGGCCCAGAGTGCTCACGGTAAAATGAATTATCCATGAAAATGTGACTGGAAAAAAAAATTCATCTTGCCAGCAACCTTGAAAACTGCAAAAATTGATCTGAGAAAATTAGACTTAGTAAGAGCAGTTGTAATACTAGAATTACATGTGGTAAAACTTGTTATTTGTGAAAAACTGGGGGAAGAATCAAGTCTTCCTAAATCTTGGATCTGTCCCATTTTACCCTGTAATACTTTGACTCAGGAAAAAAAAAAAAAAAGATGAAGAGGAGCAGGAGGAAGGCTGTGAGTATAGCTTGGTGGTAGAGAGAGATCCAGGCCCTGGATCAGATCCCCAGCACTGCAAAAGAAGGAAGAGGGAGAAAAAAAAAAAAAAAAAGAAAGAAACAAAAAAGCCACAGAAGGAAAAATCACAACAGGGCTGTAATATATAAAATGTGTTATGATGAAATGCTCAGAACAGGGAAACCCTCAGAGACAGAAAGTAGATTAGTGGCTGCCAGGGGTTGGGGGAGGGGGCGACAGAGCATAACCACTAATGGGCATGGGATTTCTTTTGGAGGCAATGAAAATGTTCTGGAATTAGACTGTGGTAATGGTTGCACAACTCTGCAAATACACCAAAAACCACTGAATTGAACACTTTAATGGGTAAATTGCACGGTATGTGAATTTCATCTCAATAAAGCTGTTAAAATGTTCTTTGAACAAAATAAAACTGATGAATGAACCCCATCTTTGTTGAACAATTGTCATAAAAATAATTGATTCTGGTGAAAATAACTTCAGTATAGTATAAATGAAAAATGTTGGCAACAGTTTAGCTGCCCTGCATAGAAAATTGATCCGGGAATTAAGTGGGCTTGACTTGGAAAATACTTGTACAGTGAAAATTCATCAATGTTAGTATACTTTGATTTAAATGTCTGTATTTACAATGAGGGGCCTTGAGTCAAGAGGTCCTATTGGCCCACCCCTCCCTGCCTAGGGAAGAGAGATTACTGATCAAGCCCGGTCCCAGACTGAGCTGCTTTTCTGGCCACGGGCCTCAGAATATTGGGGAACCCCCGCCCGGCTGTGCTCACCTTGCCTTGCAAAGCGTTTCTTGCGCCTCATTTTGGCCCGGCGTCCAGCAAACAGGGCACTGATCCGCTCCGTCCAGGCCGCATGACTGTCGGTGTCAGCAACCCCACAGCGGGGTCTTGTCATCTGACGCAGGGTGGCACGGTCTAGTACACCACTGACAGGCAGTTGAGACACCCACTGGAACTCTCTGCCAGGAGGAATAGAGATGAAGGACCATGAAGGGAGGGATGGTGGTAGGGTGAGGACTGTCTTCCTGGGACATGGCTACCTGTAGCCTTCCAGAAGGGAGCTAGTCAGAGCTTTGCACCCTGCACCCTCAAATTCTCCACATCCCTCCTTCCTACCTGATGGCATTGCTGAAGCGAGTGGAGGTGGGAGCTTTGGAGGCCTGTTCATTGAGGTATCCATATTTCTCCAGAAAAGCCTGGTGGGGGAGAGGAACAACAGCCTTTCCTACCATGTGGCATCTTTCCCCCTCACCTGGTATCCAGGGGTCCATGGCACATCTATCCTGCTCCATCTCACCTCTTGTCTCAAGAGGGTCTGTAAACTATAGCAGAGAGAGTTCTGGAATTAAAGTCACAATTCCAGGGCACCACTGACCAGTTGGATGCTCTCAGGCATGGTCACTTAATATTTCCGAATATTTGGCTTTCTTATCATCTTATGGTATTGCTAGAAACCTAGCAGAGCCCACTAGACAGTTAGGGCCTCTGGAGTCAGGCTGGCTGGGTTTGGATTCTGGCGAGCGGGTCACTTCTCTACAATAGTACTTACCCTACAAGGGTTTCTCCTGAGGTCTGATCATAATAGCACTTACAAAGCACTTAACACATGGGAAGGACCATGGAGAGTAGCTATTATGTGTGTTGTGTAAATACACTATTCATTGCTATCAGTTTGCTCCAAAACTTCTAAGCTTTCTAGGGGATACTCACATATTGGTCAGGAGTGGATCCGGTGCTGGATCAGCCATGCCAACACTGAGAATTGTCTCTTTAACTTTGATTTCTTCCTAAACAATTCTCACCACAAATGCAAACATATTTAAGGCCCTAAAACAATACATCCATTGATCTTCAATCTTATAATTTATATAAGAACTTGGCTTGCGATGTACTAGGTACCCTGCTAGGTGCAATGGTAATCAAGACATCTCTGGAGGAGCTTATCCACTAGTGATTAGAAACAGACAAAAAATAGGTAACAAGTAAATAGAAGAGATAGATTCTTGCTGTGAAAAAAAGAAGCCATGCGATGTGATTGAGAATAATGGAGAGAGAAGCTTTATAATCAACAGAATAAAGAAGGACCTCATAGGCATGATGGTGTTTGCCGGCATTCCAGCTCCTTGGGAGGCTGAGGCAGGAGCACTGAAAATTCAAGGCCAGCCTGGGTAAGACCTTGTCTCAAGATTTAAAAAAGGGGGCTGGGAATACAGTGATAGTGCTTGCCTAGCATGTGCCAGGCCCTGGGTTCAATCCCCAGTAACACATACACACACTCTCCTGAGAAGCAGATATCTGATGTGTGTCCTAAAGAACAAGAGGCAGCCAGCCAAGCGGTGAAGTGGGAAGGGGCAAATGTGTCGGGATCAGAGGGAAACCCAGTCAGGGTGAAGAAGCAGGATACAAAGTGCGGTCAGAGCAGCAGAGCTGTGGGCCTGGGTGAGGAATGCAGGCTTCTTTTATTTAATCTTGCTGATGGATTAATTGTGAGGAATGAAAAAGAGACAGGAATCCAGGATGGCATCTAAGAGTTTGGCACGGAGAAGCAGCAGAGTCTTGAAGAGGATGTAAAACTGTGAACCTAATTTCCGATCTGGGGAAATTAGTATAATTAGAGACTGTTCCATGGCCCCAGGGCCTATTATTCCCCGCCTGCCCTCACATACTCCTCACCAGTCTACCCTCTGAGGAGAGGATGCACTGGGGCTCCTGCTTGCCTGTCTTACTAATAGAGTCCCATAAATATCACCGTGGATGAAAGAAAAAGTTACCTAAGCTGCTTAGGTCCTATACAGACATAGAGTCTCTCAATTTTTACACCTGTGTCATGTTACTAAACAGAGATAATTTTCTGTCTTCCTTGTTCTTTTACCCTCACTTTTCTTTGCTATGTTTTCTGAATGCAAAATAAATCC
The DNA here is from genome assembly GCA_004026905.1 of Hystrix cristata. Classification (NCBI taxonomy): domain Eukaryota; kingdom Metazoa; phylum Chordata; class Mammalia; order Rodentia; family Hystricidae; genus Hystrix; species Hystrix cristata. Next base: position 190,272 of record PVJO010000662.1, read on the forward strand.
AAGCATAGCTGCTGCCTGGAAGAAAAGACACAACTGGAAATGAGACTGGATGCCCGGAGCCAGCATCGGCCAGCCCCTGTCTTTGCAAGTGGCCAGGCTCCGCTTTGTGGATTTCATTTACAGCTGTCTTCTGTCACCTGTACTGAAGGCCACATTCACAAGCTAAAGCCACAGGGAATCCTCATTTTAGACAACAGGACACTTTCCAAGGCATCGTATTGTTTTTCTGTACTAGTCGATGAGTATGTTAGCGCTATTGGTTTTCTTTCTTTCCCTTTTTTAATGTTGACTACTTTCAGCTGCATAGTAGATTTAAAGAGGTTCTACTGGTTTAGGAGGAAAATGATTTACTGCTTAAAATAAAGTGACATCATATCAGATTTAAGATTGAAAATCTCTTCCTGATCCTGACTCTGGTAAGTGGATGGGGACAAATTACTTAACTTCTGCGAGCCTCCATTTCTTTGACCACGATGTGAGAATAAGATAAACCTCACGGGATTCCCAGAACTAAATAAAGCAATGCACATCTAGTATGGAGCCTCATGCATAGTACATGCTCAATAAACTGTTGATCCGGTTGACTCACCTAAGAAGGAATATTAACAACAGGCTTCTGGAATGCAACCCACTTGTAATGTGGAACTTTCTCTGAACGAGGCACTTACACCCGTTTGCAGTTCAGGGGCTTCTAACGCACACCTGTGTTACATCTGCCAGCTGCCTGTTCCCTTTGCTGCTCCCTCCCGTCCTGAGGATGGATAGAAGGCTTTCTCAGGGAAGCCAGGGAGTTCGCATCTCTCCTTAGAAGCAGTTTTGCTGGGTGAGTGACTTGAGAGAGCAGGTCACAGGTTCACCTGGCTGGCACGCCCTTCTTCCTCTCCCCACAAACCCGCCCAGCCATTATCAGAGAGTTGGCTGGGGTTCCGGAACTCTGAAGCCCTGGACAGAGCGGGAGGGACAGGAAATTGGCGGCATCTCGTGTTTCCTGGCTGGGCTGCTGTGCCTGGCACTCTGGCAGGCGAGGTAGGGTGGAGACCGGCTTCGGGGGCCATCAGAGGAGAAGTTCTGAGATCGGGGGCCCTGCAGTTACATGGCAGAGTTGAATTCCCAGTAAACAGAATGAGCACGTGCCCAGGACACCAGCCAAACAGGGGCACTGAAAGAATGAGAAAAGACATTGACATTGACATTGTCTATTTCCATAAAAGCAATGAAGGATTTTAATGGGATTATCAGGATGTATGGACTCTTCAAACTTATTTTATGCTTAAAACACATATATTAAATTTTTTTCCAATGACAAACAGGAAGGTTCCCTTACTAATGTCTGTGCTGAGTGCTCTTAAGTGCTGTGGAGCGGGGGCCAAGCTGTGTTCCTGAGGGAAGCTGGGTCAGACTCCCTCTGCTCCCTTTGCTATGCCTCAGTTTCCCCCTGCAAGGGAAGAGAAACGCCAAACTGTGCATGCAAGAAAACAGGAATGTAGGGTGGAGGGATCCCAGGAGAACCAGGCAGAGGACCAGCCTTTGCTCCAGCGGCACCGCTGCCCACTCTGGGAGAGTTGTTTCCCCTGTGGGTTTCCATTTTGGGGGCTGGTCCTTGGTTGCTTGGGGACTCTAAGCTCCACCCGGGGCCCTCCCTGCCCCACATCATGGAAGAGGGAGTGCCCAGGCTGCTCCTCCCCGCTTCAAATTCAAGCCCATGGTTCTCGCTTCTTTGTTCTCCACTGGACCTCTCCTGGGGAGCCCCAGGCTTGAACTAAAAGGAGGGCAAGCTGGAGGGCTATGCCCCTTAGGTGACTCACCCTGCTGTGGCCTGAAAGCTGTGCCAACATGCCTTGCCCACTGGGTTAGGGATGGGACCATTTTCCTGGCGCGTCACCTCTGAAAGTCCCTGGGAGGGGCCGTGATTCTGGGCAGAATGAAAATGGTTCCCCTAGGGCCAGCCAGCGAGGTGGGACTGGAATTTGGGGCGGGGGGGGGGTCCTAGTTCTGTATTCGCCCTGACTTGTCATGGGAGGGTGTGTAGGACCCAGCTCATTTAGTGCCTGAGGGAAGGGGAAATTCTGGCCATTTCTGAGCAGGGCAAGACTAGCAATGAGATGTAGCAATGAACGTAGGCCCGCATCAAGATTCTTGAGTCACTGGATTGGCAGGGCAAGAGCACTGGACAGAGAGTCTTGAGTTTTATTCCCATTGCTGCTGCTAACTGTGTCCTCAGACAAGTCCTGCCCTTTTGGGGCCTTAGGTTCTTCTTCTATGAAATGAAGGGGTTGGATTGGAGCCCAAAGATTCCAGCTCTCCTAGTGTAGCCTTGCTTCTGTGACTGACTAGATGTGTGAACTATGATGAACTTACTTAACCTCTCTATGCCCCAAAGTAGAAAACAAAGGGAAGAATATTGCTTTACTTTCTCACAGGAGCATCATGAAAATTTAATAAGAAACTGTTTGGGGAAAGTGTGATGACAGCTGTCATGTTAAAAATGTTATTTAAAAAATGTTATTTTTGTGAGGTGTGCATGACTGTAATCCCAGCACTTTGGAAAGCTGAGGCAAGAGAATCACAAATTAGAGCACAGCTTGGGCAATTTAGCAAATTAGCAAGACCCTGTCTCAAAATTTAAAAAAAAAAAAAGGGCTGGTGATATAGCTGGGTGGGAAGCTTGGCTGAGTTTAGAGAACTCAACTCAAATCGTTGGCTCGATTTTCTGGTGCCAGAAAATAAAAGGTGTTTTTACTTCTGTTAGTAACAAGATTTTATTGCTGGAAGGGACCAGCTGGCCTCAAAGTTACAGTGATCTTCCTGCCTCAACCACCTGAGTGCTGGGATTACAGGCGTGCATTACCACACCCAGTTTGGAAGGGACTTTTGGTAGATGAGTCCAGGACTCATCCTCCTAAACATCCTCCATGTCAAAGAACTTCAGCAGCAGAAATAAAACCAAGAATTAAAAAACTACAAAATGGCAAACTCACACAGAAACCGTGTTGCTTTACCTATGAGATAGCCCATCCTATATTTTCGTGATGATTTTTGTTTCTCCATAGTGACTCTGTAGGTTTGCCTTATCCTTCAAGTACAATTTAGCACTATTAGCCAAGTCAATGACGAGAAATGTGTTCCATACATAAAAATGTTTTCTGGTGATCGGGAACTCAATAGGCCCTTGGTGACTGTAGAACTTTTAAAGGTATTATGCCTTCTATGAAACTCACAATCACCTTGTAAGAACATAGCCCAGATAGGTGTTTTTATTTCCATTTTAAACACGAAAATATTAACTCTCAGGGGAGTACAGCTTCTTGTTAAAGTGTCCTAATGAATGATAGAACCAGTACTTGAATCTAAATCCTTTGACATCTAGCCAGGATATTTTGTTTTACACTTAAACAAGTGACCCCGGAGGCTTTAACACTGGAGAGGAGGCGCCAAGCTGCTCTTCCCACCAGGGGGCTGACTCTTAATTAGGACAAAAGTAAAGCAGGGTATTTCTGTCTGGATTTCTGCTGCCTTCTCTGCAGGGAGGTCCGGGGCAGAGCAGAGGGAAGAAGCTGCTCAGACATAGGACTCCAAGACTTTCAAATAGAGGCCAGGATCATGCCTCCCACCACACCCCAAGCAGTGGGAGGTCTGAACTGCCACAGGCAGTCAATGAGACTGACTGATGCTGCTCCTTCCAAAGGTCAACATTTGCCCCACTTTCCTCTCTCGCCTCCTGGGGGCCTGGGAAGGCCTCAGCACAGTAGAATCAGCTCAGCGCTCTATTTTGGGCAGAGGCTCCTCTTTCCCTTCTGTCTGATTCCTTTTCTTCTCTCTTTCTCCTCTTAGTCCCTAGTCTCATAGCCACAAAGTTCTGTCTGGGTGCAACCTAGACAACGCTTGATGTATCATCTTCTGTCTTTCATTTTTTGTCCCCAAAGAAGATTGGAAATATTTAGCTAACTAGCACCCACCTAAATCCCAACTTAAACTCTTTCTAATGTGAAATAACCATACTGTGTGTCCTCACTAGGCTGTGGGGATAACTTTAGGGAACCAAATAATGTGCTAACACAAAGGCTGAATTGAGAGAAAAGTTGTCCAACAGAATCTTCCAATCGTGTTCCTGCTTCCACTAGATTTCTTCTACCCCTTACTAGATGTCTTCCTTTTCTGGGGGTGGGAGAGGATGCTGGGGATTGAACTCAGGGCCTTGCGTTTGCTAGGCAAGTGCTCTACCACTTGAGCTAAATTCCCAACCCCTTTTCATTTTTATTTTCTTCCTTTCCTTTCCTTTCTTTTGCAGTGGGGATTGAACCCAGGCTTTGCACACGCTCGGCAAGCACTGAGCTACATCTCCAACCCCTTTTTATTTTGTTTTGAGACAAAGTCTCACTAAGTTGCCTAGGCTGGCCAAGAACTTGCCGTCATCCTACCTCAGCTTCCCTGGTAGCTGGGATTACAGGTGTGTATACCTTGTATTTCTTCATTTTCAAACTGGTTTGACAAATGATTTTCCACCAACTTGTGGTCCTCTGGGACCCTTTGTGCCTCTTCTGCACTTCTGTTCACCCTGTATCCATGAGTCACTGTGCGGAGCTGGGAATGGCCTCCACACCCGGGCTTCTGGGTTTCTGACTCACAGAAAGTCAAATGAATGGCTCTGGGGTATGGGAAACAGACGCCACATCTGGAGGTGGATACTCCACAGTAGCAGTAGCTCCAACATCTCCCTGGAGAAATAAATGATTCAGCTCCTTGTTGTACTGGCATACTGGGGGTAGCTGCATAGATATGGATAGATCGCTGAGTGGGAGGGAGGTCCTGGAGCTACTGCCTGGTCATTCTAAAGAAGGTCCAAGCCAAGATCCCTTGGGATAGCCTGTCCCCAAGGCAGAGCCAGGGCCTGGCTGGGAGTGGGAGGGGGCCAGGGCGATGATGTCATTCATTAACCCTCAATCTTACAACTCAGAGGCAGAGACTCTTACTACTTACAAGTATTGTGAGCAGCTCTAGTTCTCCTAAGTGGGCAACAATGAACTTGTTCATAGGACAGCTTTGGAAGCAGTAAGTTGCCTCCCAGACAAAGCCCACCCTGGAAAGCCATCCAGCTTATTACTTTGTGTAGACACAGGGCACACGTGACTGCGCATGCACACAGGATGCAGGGAGACTTGGGAACACGGATACATACATACACACAGACAGATGGACAGATGATGTGTCTGCGCACACACACACACACACACACACACACACACACACACACCCCAAAGTCAAACAATGTCAGAGCTAGAGAGAATCTTAGAGGCCACTTAAGAAATTTAGCCTTCTTCGCCAGGCACGGTGGCACCTGCCTGAATTTCCAGCTACTTGGAGATTGAGGCAGAAGCACTGCGAGTTCCAGACCTGCCTGGGCAAATTAGTGAGTCTGTCTCAAACTAAAAATCGAAAAAGGGTCGGGAATGTATCTCAGTGGCAGAGCACCAGCCTCATATGCACAAAGCCCTAGGTTCAATCCCCCGTACCATAAAAAAAAGTCCCTTTAGTTTACAGAGAAGGAAGTGCAGCACAGAGGAGTAAAGGAACTAGCCACAGTCACACAGCTTTTGTTATTTCTTTCCTTCCGTGTCCTTTGGGATAACCCTGCTCTTTTTCTTGTTTCTTTAAAGTGAAAATTTAGATCATTGATCTAAAACCTTTCTCCTTTTCCACTATATTTAAAGCTATAAATGTCATTCTAATCACTGCTTTAGCTGCATCCTAAAATGTCAATATGAAATGCTGTGTTTTCATTATTATTCGGTTTCAAAATATTTTCTAATTTCCTTTGTGATTTCATTGACCTGTGGATAATTTTGAAGAGGGTTGTTTAATTTCCAAATATTTGGTGTTTCGGGTTTTTTTTGTTTTTTTAGGGGGGGTGTGCTGGGGATTGAACCCAGGGCGCCTTGCAGTTGCTAGGTTAGCACTCTAACCACTGAGCTAAATCCCCAGCCCTGATTTCCAAATATTTGGGACTTTGCTGGATACCTTGTTGTTACTTATTTCTAATTTAGTTGTGCTTTGGTTAGAGAACATAATATGAAAGATTTCAATTTTTTAAATGCACTCATACTTATTTTATGATCTAACATATGGTCTATCTTGGTAAAAATTCACTTGAAAAAATGTATATTCTGTAGTTCTTGAGTGTAGTTTTCTATCAGTATCAATTAGGTCAAGATGATTGACGGTGTTGTGATTTCCACAGCTTTACTGATTTTTTTGTTTTTTATCTATTTGTTCTACTTATTATTGGGAAGAATATTAAAATCTCTAATTATTCAGTCACAAAAAAATCACATTTTATGTGATTCCAATTACATGGAATTTCTAGGATATTAAAAAAAAATAGAGGCAGGGCTGGGGATTTAGCTCAGTGGTTAGAGTGCTTGCCTTGCAAGCACAAGGCCCTGAGTTTGATCCCCAGTACCAAAAAAAAAAAAAAATATATATATATATATATATGTATGTATGTATGCAAAAATTAGTCTGCAGATTTTGTTGACGGTTGGTCTGAAGTTGTTGGAGGGGTGTGTGTGTGTGTGTCTTCCTTAAACTATCTTAGTACATCCTTAACCTATTTTAGTCCACTTAGAGTTAATATTGTACCAATATTAGAATACTTTCCACTTCCTACTTGACACATCCCATTTCCTATTTCACTCCCAATTTACAAATGTGTTAATCCACAACAGTAGAATTCTGTTTTCCCGCCCCCATGCCTTGTGCTACTGTCAAAACTTTTGCATGTGTTATAAGCCTAATTTACATTGTTATTATTTTGTTTTAGACAGTTGTCCTTTAAGGAAATTGTGACAAGGGAATAAGTATTTCATGTCTACCAATTTGCCGAGCTTTGTAGAGTAGTTCTTACTTTAGATCACGCTTCTTCCCCCCGGGATGTGGCGTTACTACAGTTTCAGATGGATGCCTTGGGTAGTCAAAGATTTTCCTTATCGTCCAGCCCAGACCCTCAACATCTTCCAGAACTGCTTGACTTTTATAGTCTTTCTTCTGTTCTCAGTCACATAGCACTTGTTCTCTGGTAAGCCTCAAAGAGTCTCAAACTACACATACCAGCATGGTCCTCAGGCAGGATTTGCAGTGAACCCCATAAAGACTTAGGGGAACCCCTTTCACTGTAATGCCTTCCTCTGACGCACTGCTCCATGGACTCTGGCTGCTTCGCCAGCCCTGAACTCTGGCTTCTGCCACCTCAGCTCAGCTGGACTCTGCTCTGCTCTGGGTTTTTGCTCCCTGGCCCGAAGTCAGGGAATTAGCGGAGAATTAGCCCCGCACCAGAGCTAAGAGCTAGGGTGACCGTGGGCCTCTGTGTTTCCTTTCTGTGATGATTGACTTTTCCTAAATGGCCACAATGATATCTCCCATCCCTGCACACTTCTTACAAATATTTGTCCCACCAAGAGTGAAATCAATATTCTTCCACCTTGAACCTGGGTGGGGCTTGAGACTACACTGGCCAGTGGAGTATGGCAGAAGTGATGCTATGCAACTTCCAAGTCTAGGTCAGAAAAATGATTCATTTATTCTCCCTCCCCCACCCCACCATCCTCAGTACTCACTATGTTGTGAGGAAGTCCAAAGTAGCTCACAGAGAGAGGACATATGGACAGACCGACATGGACTAGAACTGAAGCCCTCAGCCAACAACCAGTACCAACTGCCAGAGATATGAATAAAACAGCCTTTAGAGGATCCCAGCCCCAGACACTGTAGAACAGAGATCAGCTTCCCTGATATGTCCTGTTTGAAATTCTGACCTACAGTATCTGTGAACTTAATAAACAATTCTTTCATTTCAGTAAGTTTTGGGGTAATTTGTGATGTAGCCGTAGTAATTGCAAGACAATCTCTAAGGAGATGCACCTCTAAGGAATTCATTGTCCAGTGCTGAAAATAGTTGCCTCACACATTTTGTCCTGTAGTATTGTAGGAGAGGTAATCCCCAAGCCAGATTTTTTTTTTTTCCGGTACTGGGGATTGGACCACAGTGGCACTCTACCACTGAGCTGTACAGCCCTAGCCCTTTTATTTTTATTTTGAGACAGCGTCTCGCTAAATTGTCCAGGATGTCTTCGAACTTTCAACCCTCCTGCCTCAGCTTCCCGAGCATCTGGAATTATAGATGTGCACTATCATTCCCGACTACCAAGCTCAGACTCTAATCTAAATAATATTATCTAAAATAATGATAAAGATAATTTTAATATCAACAACAATACTGAGAGCAACGGATTTCTATGTACTAGGTACTGTGCTGAACATTTTACACACATTATCTCAATGAAACCACACAATAGTCTAGTGAAATAGGCATTATTAAGCCCCACTGGTTAAATGAATTACCCTGGTTTGCACACAGGTCTGGAAGTCCACACAATTACCATACAGAAACAAAGATACATACACAATTATATGTATATATGTATGTGTGCATAGACAATAAACACATTATACTTTTGTGCTTTTAAAATATTTCTTATGCTCAGACTTAAAAACCCTCTCCCCCCCAATTTATGTTAAGTAGATTGAAAGGGACTCAATCTGCTAGATATTAAGCTTCCTAAACATACCTCAAGATGAAATTCTCTCCATCTAGGGCCACAACAGGCATCAGAGATACTGTCTCTGTTTGCCTGCCAATGATTGCCCGGGACTGAACTCAGTGGGAGGTGGGGTGGGACCCTTAACAAGACTTGGCTTGGTAGACAGAAGCCATCTCCTGGGGCCTTGGGACTCTGCAAATGATGTTGTAAGAGTCTAAATTCGCAGAAACAATGTGATTTATTGAATATGCAAAAGTGAAGAGCACAAAGAAAGAGACCAGCGCCTGGAAGGAGAGGGGCTGAAGGAGCTGGAGAGAAGATCTCTTGTTGAAGCAAATTCTTTTCCATGTATTCCAGATGCTGGGTGTGGTGGCAAATGCCTGTAATCCCTGCTGCTGGGGAGGCTGAGGCAGGAAAGTCCAAGACCAGTCTGGGCAACTTAGTGAGACTGTCTCAAAATAAAGTTTTTAAAAAGGGCTGGGGATAGAGCTCGGTGGTAAAGCACTCACCTTTCACACTCAAGGACCGAGGTTCAATCCCCAGCTCCTCAAAACAACAGAAAGAAATATTCCAGAGCAGCGATAGGAGCTGGCAGAAGGGAAACAAAGGTCCATTCAGAGAAGCCATCCTCTTTCTGCACGATTCCCAAATTCAGCTGGTCCCTTCTAGGAAAGAGGAGTAGGGAGAATGCCCAGAATCTCGCAACTGGCAGCTTTAGGGCAGGAACGAAGCTCTTTGAAGGAGCAAGAGTCTCAGGACAGAGTGCTTGGATCAGTAACTTAGAATTTGTGTGTATCCTTTCTTTAAAAAGTGGAGAATGGATCATATCCTTGAGAAGGCTAACACGGGGATGCTTCGTTGGGGAAGAGAGAAATGATACTGCTATATGCTATTACAAAATGGCCCACATCGATCCCGGCCCCTGTCTCTCTCTGTCTCTGTCTGTGTATGTCTCTGCTTCTCTGTCTCTCTCTGGCTCTGTCCCTGTTTCTTTCTCTCTCTCTCTCTCTCTCTCTCTCTCTCTCTCTCTCTCACACACACACACACACACACACACACACTCCCCCTTGTGCAACTCTGCAGCACACAGTTGAGTAGGCTGCAGAAGAGTGAAATGAGAAATCTTTGGTCACCTCCCCTCCCCGTTTCAAGTTCAGTCCTGAAGCACTGTTTAAAACTCTTTATAGTACAGGGAGAGAACACGGTTCTGAGCTGTTTAAGCGACTGCACTAGTCGGGCAGGATAGCCCAGGCCAGCAGGTCAGCAGGACGCCCTCCTCTACACCCCTTGCGGGCTTTTCCGGGGAATGAACGTCGAGTTTCCCCAGTCTAGGCGGTAAGAGTTGGGGTTCCCGGTCAGCCTTCGCTTGCCGGTCCCGTCTGGTCGCTGTCCCCGCCCCGAACCGCGACAATCAAGGCGGCCCCGCGCGCCTGTGTGCTCCCAGCTGTGGCACGGGGAAGAATTCTGCCCCGGCTCTTTGTGCACAAGCGTGCAGGGGGCACAGGCCAGTGGGAGGGCACCGCAGACTGTCGGCCGCGACGGGACGGCCGGTGGCCGCTGGGCAGAGTCTCCGCCGGGCACGCGCCCCGTACCTCCGCCTCCTCGCGCAGCTCCGGGCCGACGCGCTCGGCCGTCTCGGCGTCCAGGCCGCCCCACAGCAGCAGCGGCAGGGCGCGCAGCAGGAGGCCCACGCGCGCCACCATCGCGCCCGCCGCTCCTGGCTCGGGGCGCAGCGAGCCGGGCGCGCGGGGCGCCGGCTGTCGGTGAGCTGCGCCCGGGACCCGGCGGATGCGCCAGCTCTGCGCCGCCGCCTCGCGGGCAGGAAAGAGCAGAGAAGGTCCCAGGGGCTCGCCGGTGCCCGGCGCCGCGACCTGGGTCACCCCTCCGCCGCGCTCCGCCGGGAGCCTGCCGGAGGGCGTCCACCCGGCCGTGCCTGCCCCGGGTCCGCCAGTCCGAGGACCGCGGGAGGGAGGAGGGGCGAGAGGAGGCGGGCTCGGCCCTCCCAGCTCGTCCCACCCACCCCGAGCCGCCGCGGTCCCGGAGCCTCAAAGGCCGCCTGCACCGCCTCGCCCTGCCGTCGTGCTGTCTCTCGGAGCAGGGCCAGCAGGGCGGGGGAAGAAAGATCTCCTGGCAGACTTCCACGAAAAGGATTCCTGGGCCGTGGACTGCTTCAGTCAGGCAGGTTGCGATGCCCTGGGGTGCGGGAGAAGGACCCTTGGCTGCGGTCCAAAAAATGAGGGTTCGGGAGGCCTGGTTCTTTGGGACTCCTGCCCTAGCCACCTGCTGACTGTATGGTCTTGGGCCAGTCACTCATCGCCTCTGAATCCAATTTTCATGTCGGGAAATGGGGATATCAGTAATACAGACATCGTGTGATTGTTGGGAAAATTTCTTGCTGCCATTGCCTGTAAATAACTGAGCATGGTGCCTGGCATCATGAGTATGAAAAGGTAGACTCCAGCTGTGTGACCCTCGGTAGATGACTGAACTACTTAGAGCCTCAGTCTCCAAGGGCTGGGGAAGTTGTTGCTCAGCGGTAGAGCACTTGCCTAGCATGCCAGAGGCCCTGGGTTCCATCCACAGTACGACAAACAAACAAACAGACACCAGAGAGCTAGAGAGAGGGAGCGGGCAAAACAGATTTAGTTCCCAAAATTGCAAGAAGGAAAGAAAATGAGTGCAAAGTGCCTTACATAGCCCATACAGTCTTATGAGAAGGCAAGGGAAAGATTTCCACAAAAGCCTTTGTTAAACTACTGAGCAAAGATAAACTCGGTAGCTGCCTTTGTAACTAAGAGCAGGTTGCTGTCACTTTTTCAGCCTCAGTTCACTCATTTGTGAACTAAAGATGGAACAATGATACTGACCTCTGGGGGTCCCTCTGTGGGATTAGATAAGTAAGTGTGTGTAAAAATAATCTGGAATCTATAAAATGCCAAACAAAATGAATGCAGCATTCTGACCCTGAGGCTCAGGGCCTCAGTAGCACACAGTTTTGTGCTATTTAGGAAGACACCACTTGGGTGGAGGAATCAGAAAAATTTCTTTGAGTAGACATCTTATGAACAGCCATTTCTTTGGTGACACTTAATTGGAAACAAACCCTCTTTCTTACCTTCCAACCAACAGTGAAAAAGAGGCACCACTCACCAGTGGGAACCAATTAGAAATAGGTGCTTATCGGGGCAGACCAATGAGGAAAAGTCACTCTCCGTGGAGCAGACATGTCTGCCAGAGATCAGCTGGGAACAGAGTTGAGGACAGATTGCTATGCCCCTCTCTGCGGGTGCCCTTGTATACATCTGTACTGTGCATCCTGTCTAGGTTGCTGCCTCGAGATGGTGAAAAGGCTTGGGCTTTGCTCTCAGAGAGCATCCATCCAGTCTAGCTGGGCTGACTTGGCAGCTGGTTCAAGTGAAATCCTGTGGTGGCCCTGGGGAGAGAGATTCTGAAGAGGAGTGGAAAAGAGTTGCAAGAGTTAGCAAACAAAACTATAGGGCCCCCCATTCACAGTTGACTGTCACACTGATAACAAATAATGGTTTAGTCCAAGTGGTGACCATGCAATATTTGGGACATACTTACGCTAAAAAATTATTCATCGCTAATCTGAAATTCCAGTTTAACTGAGCATTGTCTATTTTATCTGGAAACTCAGGGTGTGTGTGACATAAGTTACACGTCTGACAATGTTGATCGGGTGGTTTCTGAACCAGCTGGGCTGACAGTCCTGTTTCACCTCCTTTTCAAAGAGAGCTGCCTCCTCTTTCTTCCTGTCTCACCGCTGGGGTTTGGCTCAGTGCCAAAGGGTCACCCAGCTGTCCCAGGGTGGTCGGGGCTCCTGTGGAACTCACACTGGGGGTTGGACGTATTACCTGCCAAAGAGAGTGGCTGGCACCACTACTCAGGCCCGTTCCTCTGCTCTGACCGAAGGCCACAGAAGGATCCCTTGAATCAGGCAGGATGTGTGAACCCAGACAAATAACTGCTAGCCTCAGTTTCTCTCTAAATAATAGGAAGAACAATTGGCTTTGTCTCTGCCCTTTTCCTCCTCCCCAGGAAATAAGTAGAACACAAAGTAGATTTTATCAGAAGGAATTCTGGGCTCTAGAGAAAGGCATTTATTGGAGGACCACCCTCAAAAAACCACAAGAATGGGAAGAATAAGAGAAATAATGTGGGCATACAATGAGTTTGAGAGAGCTGGAAAGAGGCTTTCCCCAGGGTTGTGAGGACTTCAGCTGGGATAATGTGGATTCATTACTGTTGCTTCTGTATTTTTCACTGTGATGCAATTCCAAAAGTCCTGACTTCCTAGCACCCACTCTGCTTGAGGAGGAGAGGTTTCCTAGCTCCAGCACACGGAGATGTGGGCTCTTTAGGCTAGATCATATTCACAAGCACCACCTGCCTCCCCCAACAGAAACACACGTGCAAATGCTCATGGAAAAAGCAAAAAATTTGGAGCAGGACAGACTTGTGTTTAAATCTTGACTTTTTCACACTCGGTGAGACCTTTGCAAGTTAACTAACCTCTCTTGAGTTTTCGCTATTTTAAAATGGGACAAAGAAGGGGTTGGAAGTGTAGCTTAGTGATAGAACACTTGCCTGGCCCATGTAAGGTGCTGGATTCGATCTCTAGCCCCTCCTTAAAAAAAAAAAAAGGGAATAGAGAATTCTTGTCTTTTTATACTACCCTGACATGCTATAGGGAATGAATTAGACAATTAGGAACTTAAATCTTGTAATGTGCTAGGTGGGTTTTGAGAGCACAGACATGAGTATTGTCTTACTATTCTTGTTGCTGAGATAAAATGCCCAACACCCAAAGCTAAAGAAAGAAAGGTTTATTTGGCTCACAGTTTGTAGAGATTTCAGTCCACAGTTAGTAGGCTCCAAGGCAGGGTGGCGCGGCAGGGGGGCATTGCAGAGGAGAAATAGTCCACAGAAAGCAGGCAGGTGAGAGCCCATTAGCCCTCTTTCTGTCTCTTATTTTATGCAGCCACTCATACTCTTAATCCTGGACAGAACTATGCCAATCAGTGGACTGATTCAGTAATCACACACACTTAATCTGTCCATCACGCATTCGAGATCCAGCCCCCTCTGAAAACGCCCCACCTGTGACTGCACGAGGCTTTGGGGGGACATACAGACACAAGCCATAACAAATATTTACTCATATACTTTGTGCACAGTTTTACACTTGAGCACATTTGCATCCAGACGACATACCCAAGTCTTCCCAGGAACAACTACAGAAGCACTTTCTACTAGGCAATGCTCTGGGGCTCAGGGCAGCCCCATGTCTCCAAACCCTGGTTTACCAAAGTGTAGGCCTCTTTTGGTTTGTTTTTTACTCACACCAGGACCCAGGAGACTTGCAAGGAGCACAATAAAAGCTCAGCCAATCTGGCACTGTGCCTTACTTCCCTTCCACATAAAGGCTGTCTACCCGCCAGGCATCTGGCCTCAAAGCCTGGGCCAAGACCTGCTCAGCATCTGCTGCTTTGCTTATTAAGACCTGCTAACAGGAAAGTGTCTGGTTCCTTTCCACCCCAAACAGGAAGTGCCTGCCACAGTTCAGAGGACGGCGCAGCCTGGTCATTTCCAAGGAGACTCCTGACTGCAGCAGCGAAGTCTCAGGGTAATTCCTGTGGGAGGACTGCTCTCTAGGAAGACTGCAGAAACTGGGCTCCAGGGGCACCTCCCTGGGGAGGGAAGAGGGTAGTGACAGTGACTACACACTGCCTGTGGCACTTGGCACAAAGTGGCTGTCATCCTTTCAACAAACATTCAAGCAGAACATTTATTTTGTGCCCCCTGGAAGATGTAGGAAAGTCCTAGATAATGTCTCGAAGCTTGAGGAATTTACAGGCAAGCCGGAAGATAACTCACGCTCTTTTTGATGTTGCTTTTATTTATTCACTCATTCATTAAATACAAAGACTCCCTCCCTTTAAAATATGCCTATTGTTTGAGGCAATGTACTAGGCACTGGAGGTTCAGAGAGGAATTATTTATGCTACCCAATTACAGAACAAATTGCCAAACAAATGAAAGCCTTGGATTATGTGGTTGGTACAACTGTGAAGTTCCATGGGATTTCATTACGGTCTGGGTTTTACTTTGGTCTGAGCAATAAGCTTTCCCTGCTTCCCCTCTTGCTTCCCATAGTCTACTATATGCTCAAACCCATACCCAGAGAAATCCTGGTAAAGCAGATCAGGCCCTTGCTTAAATGGCTCCCTCGAATAGCTTCCCCTCTTACCCTAAGCAAACCTACAACCCTTACGATGGCCTTACAAAGCCTACACCAGTGGCTGGAAGGGTTGGGAAGCTACAACAGCTGGAGGCAACTCAGAAATTATCAACGGCAACATGACACTACCAGCAATGGGCTGAAGGGACAAAGGGAGAAGCAGATTATGGAGCCCAGGAGGCAGGGTCACCAATAGAAACTGGAACACCAGACACTTCCTGAGGCAGAGGAGGGGACAAAAGAGCCCTGCATCTGCCTCCCTTTCTTCCTCTCTTTCCTACCTACTTTCACACCTGGTCTTCCAATGGGCAATTCTAGCTGGAAGCAATGGCCGAGGGAATTTTTAAAAATTTTTGTGCATTGGGGAATTGAGCCCACTGCACCACTGAGCTACACACCAGCCCAGGCAGAGGGAATTTCTGACCCTGTAACAATTCCACCTGCAGGGCGCAGCTCCTCCTGTGAGGACTGATGGAACAGACGAGGGGCAAAAAAGCCCAGAACCAAGAGCTTCCCAGAAACATTGTGCCCAGCCTGCTGTGCAACATGTCCCTGCTGTCTTCTCGCAATGTGCAGACTGGGGCCAGGATAGTGGATGTCCAGGGAGCAGGATTGTGCAGTATGAAGAATACCTGGGTGAGGATGAAAGCGTGTAGGAGAGATGTATTCCTAGTAGAATCATCTGAGGCAAAAGTCCAGAGACAGAAAAGTGGAGGAGTCAACACCAGTGTGTTTGTGGTGAGGACTTTTGGTAGACAAAGAAGTCCCAGAGCAGTGCAGATATGGGAGGAGCTCACTGTTTCACGCTTGGGAAAGCGTGTATAAAGATCACTAAGCTTAGTTCTAAGGCCTGGTAGGGGCTCGGCTTCTGTCCCTATTGGCTGCTATGTGGTAAAGAATTTTACCTTTCTGAGCTTCGGGGTTCTCACCTACAAAAATGAAGAAAATAGCAGTATCTGCTTGACAAGCTTGTCCCTGTTCAGAAGAAAAGATAAAGGATATAGAAAATTAAATGTCGCTCCTTTGACTAACTTCCTCAGAAGTTCCCCCGTTGTTTTAAATTTAATGTCCTAACTCCTCTGTAAGGCACACAAGGCTCTTTGGGAAGTGGCTTCTGCTTACCTTTTTTACCCTGTTTATTACCACTCCTTTCACCCCTGCAACTCTACAAACCAGTCAGAAGGAACCACTTGGATTTCTGAAAAATTCTGCTCTCCCAGGATAGCAAATACAGTCCTTTTTGCAAGGAGCATGTCATTCCTGGTACTCCTCTGCTGCTTAATTCCTATCCTTTTTTCAAAGTTCAGGTTAGGAGGCACCTCGTAAAGGCAGCCTTCCTTGATACCCTCTGCCCTTCATGTGGATGAAACGCTCTCCCTCTGTGTGTTGTTTTTGTTTTGTTTTTAGTGCATATTAGTTATACAGAATAGTGGGTTTCATTTTGGCATATTCACAACATAATTTGATCATTCCCCCTTCCCCGTTCCTCTCCTTTCCCCTTCCTCTGGGTTTTTAGAGCATCAATTCTGCACCCTCCAATCCTAGCACATTCAGCAATTGATCAGAACCACAGGTTTGGACCCTGGCTCCCTTTTGTTGTATCGGAGATTGAAGGCAGGGCCTCATGCATGCTAGGCAAGTGCTCTTCAATGAGCTACAGCACTATCCTTTTTTATTCATTTTATTTTATTTTGGGATAAGTTTCTCCAAATGGGGGAAATGATCCCAGGCTGGCCTGGCATTTATGATCCACCTGTGTCAGCCTCCTGAGCAGATGGAATTACAGGTGTGGGCCATCGTACCTAGGTCTGTACCATTCTTTTTAAGAGACTGCAGTTTCTATAGGGCAGGGGACATACTTCTTATTTTTCTATTTCCAGAGCTTCCAGGTTCTGTTCTACATGCAGATTAAGACTTCAGGAGGTGGCAGTTGAGTGAAGAATGAATGAATGATGGTACAAATTTAGGAAGTCATCGATGAGTAGCACTTTATGTATTTCCTTCTTTGAAAAAAAAAGAGCCTGGAAAATTCCCTTCCTGCTCCTTAAACCCAACTCTTTGCTGCTATTACATATGCTAAGCTCTCTTGGGTTGCCTTCCTGAATATAGATGCAAGACAGTTTAATGGCTTTTGGTTATGAAAGAATTTTTATTGCTTTAGCCTTGCTTGTTTGGACCTGTGACCCTATCTAGAACTGAGGGCGAAATTCCTGTGGGTCTAATGCGGAGAGATGACCTCATGCCTTTTTTCTGGCCTGAAAGGATAAATTCTGAACTTGCTCCTCCACCTCCACCCCAACCTTCCTCTCGTTCTCTATCACAGTGAATGACACTTTCATCTGACTACTTATATATACAGTTAACCCAGAATTCACACAAGACTCTTCTCTGCATTAGTCCCTCTCATCCAAATTGATCACCAGCTCTAGTCCAGGTCCCTAACTGTACCAGGATCTCTGCACTTACTTACATCTCCAGACTTCCTACTGGAGTCCAGGGCCCTATGCTCTCTCCCCAGAATTATCACATTGGCCACCTAACCGGTCTTCCTTCTTTTAGGCCCTTCTCATCACTATGCATCCTTCATCCTACAGCCGCAAAATACAAACCTGATCTTAACTCTTCTTCTTTAAAATGCTTTAAAGCATTTAAAGGTGGGATGGGGATGTAGCTCAGTGGTTACAGCACTTGCCTAGCAAGTACAAGGCCCTGAGTTCGATATGCGGCACCAAAGTAAATAAATAAATCAATAAATCCTTGAATTAAAGGGCTGTGGTGGATGGTTTCTACTGCCTTCAAGACACGGTTCAAACTACTAATTAGCCTCTTACTTGTCTGGCATCATCTACTCTGCTCTGGGGGTTATACGCCAAATATATTGAACTATTTGTTCTATGACTAGTTCTCACAATCTTTGACCCACTTCTTCAACTGGGCCAACATCTGCTCATTAAGTAGGTTTTTTTTGGCTCTGGGGTCCCACTGTCTGTGCTCAGGACCCTATAGTCCTTATGTAGTACAGCATTAGGGTTAAAACCACAAACAATGGTGTTGGGTTACCAGACTTCAAATTTCACCTTGGTTGTTCACTAGCTATATGACCTAGGGTAAGTAAATTCTGTTTTATCTGTAACATGGGGAAAATATATCATCAGTTTGTTTCGAGAATTAAATGTGATGATGTAAGGTGCTCACAATTAAGTTAGCTGTTAGCTTGTTCCGCTGCCCCGCCTCATTCTCGGGGTGAGGTTTATGTGTGATTGCGACTTAACGCACACTTTTTTTCTAGTCTCATCCTCTGGATCAGGCAGTCCAAACAAGCCAGGAGATAACCGACTTTCAACCACGACTTTTGGTCCAGGAGTCCCTCAGACTCTGAACGCCCCCAGGTGGCTCAAACTCTTTGCAGCAAAAGCCGAGCGAAGTAGGATATGCCAGTCCAAATTTTCGGAGAATAAACACCTCTTGTAACCGAATAGTTTGTGTTTTTCAGGTGGTGCCTTTTTAGCTTCATAACTTTGAATTGTATCAGACCCAATAAAGTGAAAAATAGGATTAAAAGAGGGTCTGTCCGGCCTCCTCCCCCATCACGGTGATGGCTTTGGTACTTTCCTCTCTCGATTCCCTCCCAATAATGGTACCGTCCGCGGAGGGGGCAGTGGGGAGGGACTCCGCAGTCCTCAGGCTTCGGAAGCTGGTGCTAGTAGACAACCTCCCCTCCCGCCCCGACGCCGTGGTACTGCTCGCTACGCGCTGATTGGCTGTCAAGGCCCCGCAGTCCGCCTCGGCCCGCCGCTCCGCCCTCAGAACAGCTCCGGCCGGCGCGCCGCCTGGCTCTCGTATTCCTTGTTCTCGGCGGGCTTTGGGGGCTCCGCGCCGCGGCCCTTAGTCATGTCGGGTAGGTGATTCCTTCAGCGAGCAGCGGCCGCGGCGAGAAGGGGCCTGGCGGGGTCGGGCTGCCTTCCCGCCCGACGGAGGGCCCGAGGGAAGACCTCGGCCTGAGGGAGGCTGGGTGGGGGGGCGGACGCGGCGCCGCCATGTTGGACTGGAGGCGCGCACGCTCCCAACGCTCCCGGGCTGCGAATCTCGGCGGGAGCGCTTCGGGGCCCCGTGTGGTGGCCCTGTCCTTGGAACCCGAGACTTGCGGTCCCCCTGGGAGGGCGTGTCTCACGCCGGGGATAGGGGCCGTCTACGCCATGCTAGGGGCGGGGGGACCCGAGATCAGAGCATCAGCCCGAGAGAACCGGTGCGTCTGGTTCTCCGCTCCGCCTCAGATCTTTCTGCGAGGCCTCGGGCCAGTCGTCTCTCCGCCTCGTTCCTCAGTTTCCCCAACCGTGAAGTGGAGCTGGGCCTTCCTGACTCACCCGTTCTTCAGGTGGGGGCCTTGACGCTCTGGGAGCCCTTTCAAAGGACATTGCATTACACGAAATCGTGTTTATCATCGTTCCTTCTGCAGTAACCACGTGGATTCGAGTTGGGGGTGTTGGCGTATAAATCGGTTTCCTCTTCGCCTCCCTCTGTCGTTCTCTACCCGCCTCCCCCCGACCCCGGTGTTTTATGTCCTGCAAGGCTTGAAAGTGAGCATTTCAGTTATTGATAAGTTTTGTTAATGTATATGTGGCATTTTCTTACAAAATACAGACCACAAGAAAGGTAGTTTCCTCCACGAAGTGGTTAAATTTGCAAAGGCCACCGGTTGTGTGGAAGAGAAAAAAGGCATGTGTCTCTTCAGGACAGCCCGTTTAGGTCTGCTTAACCAGAATAAAAAAAATCTAGAACGTGGAAGTCCTCTCGATGTAGCAGTTCTAGCGGATCACACAAGGTCCTCTATTGTTGGACAGCATCACAGGCGGCCAAGACCAAGTATCCACTTGTTAGAGATTATCCTTGAGAGTTAGATATTATTATTTTCCTTGTGAGAAAAAGATTTCCTGAAGCTGTGTGGTTGGGGTGAAACATAGCCTTGTAGCAGGGGCTGTTAACATTTTTAAGGGCCCACTTACTGGTGTTTAAAAACCAAAACAAAGCCCCCAGTGACCCAGTCTTGTAGAAGGATGGAAATGTGTGACTGCAGAGAGGCAGCAGTTGGAGAAGAATCCAATTTAGTAAGGAGAATGATAGACTTTCCTTAGATTAAAGTTGATAATAAGGAGCCAGAGTAGCAGTCTTTCTGAGTCTGTCTTACGGAAAAGACTAAACTGCGTTGAATTTACCTCTTGCTTTCAATTTAATTCTTGCTCAAACGGGGAATCATTTATTCCAAAGTAGACGTGTGGTACACGTTTTACCAGGTACATAATTTGGCTTAAGGCTTCAGAAAAATTCATAGAAGTATTTAAGAGGATGTATAACCTATTCATGCTTTAAAAAATATTAAAATTCTACCTTCAATTTGACGAAGTTTCACTAAATGAGTGCTCATTAAAAACTTTTAGCCTGCCCTGATTTTTAACGTAATTACTGGTATATGATAATGGCTTATTTTTTATAGGACTGGGTAGTTTTAGTGGAAAATTAAAATTTAGGGGTTTGCCTATATGTAAAATTGAGACTTTTCTGTATGTCATTGTAGGAGCTGATCAGTACTAATCTGATACTGAAATTGCCAAACACCAACTGTTTGTCGCTTTGTCATTTCTTTAATATTGAGATAGCTTTCAAGGAGGAAAATACTGTTCAACATATGCTTGGTTCTGAACAGTCAATTAAAACTAGAATCTTTAAATTCTATTTAGCCTTATAATATGTACATTTTGTAATATGTGTATAAAAATACTTTTGACTTTGTAAAAATAATGCATTTGACTTGTTTGATGAATGTTTAATAAACAGATTAAATTTCCCTTAAGCAACTAAAAACAATTAAGTCCTTTAAGCATTCAAGACTGCACTTATAAATTTAATCTATCAAATTGACTCAATCACTCCAAATGCCTGACAGGGCTGATTTATAAACCTAATAAAATGTAAGCACTTAAGTAATAAATCGTAAATATTTTAAATGGTTCTGACATTCAAATACTGTTAACAGGTGAATTATCTGACATATCAAATTAAAATCACAAGTATATCAATTAGACAAAAACACAAAGTCAAAATACTTATTCTGGCAGTGTTTCAGGTATCTTGAAAGTCCTGTGTCTTCAAACACCAAAAAAAAAACAAAAACAAAAACTGTAGGAAAAGTGCTGGGCTGGGGATGCAGCTCAGTGGTAGAGCATTTGCCTTACTTGCACAAGGTCCTGGGTTCCATCTCTACTTCTTGGAGTTGGGAGGGGCTTAGGAAAAGAAAGGGCAAGTTCTTGCTGCTGCAAATAAAAGTAGAAACCAGTGTGGAGCTAACTTGGCACCTCCATTGGGGAAGAGGGTATAGGTTTTATTTAGAGATTTGGGTTTTATTGTCCAAGTAACTAAGGACAGGAGATGAAACCTTGACACTGTTAGAGCTGGGTAATAGAACTGAAGCCCTTAGTTAAATCTTGGATTTATAGATTGTGTTCGAAGGATTATATCTTCAGTGAAGAAATGAACTAGAAAAGAAAAATCTTCCTACCAACATTAGAGATAATCCTGGATGCTGAGTGAGAAGTCTTACCTGATAATTTATAACCTGGGACTGGTACTTCACACACTTGAGTTATCCACTTAGGTTCCAGGGAATGTTAAGACAACCAAAAAATTATTTTTGGGCTGATAAAATCCTCGGTGATCTTCGTGAAAACGTGAGAAACATTTTTCTGGAGGAAATATCACAATTTAGATCACAAGGAATATCAGAAAAAAGCCTTGCAAAAGGTGAACTGAAACTGGGGATGTGACTCAGTGGTAGAACACTTGCCTAGCATGTGTTCAGTCCTAACACTGCAAAAATAAAAATCACAGTAAAAAAATGACAGTACATTGCAAAACACTTCTTCAGAATGAGAGTAAATGGCAAATATGACTAGAGTCCCAGTTTACTTACAACATGAAAGTATATATTTGATTATTAAAAATATAAACAACCCTAAGACCAAAATATCAGAAAAGGCCACATAGATTTGAAAAAGGATTGGAAAACTTGAAAAGTTGAATAGAGGAAGAAATAATGGATAAGATTGATGTGATTTATCAGAATTCAATTTAGAAGAAAAAGATGAACATAAATGGAAGATTAAGAAATATGGGAAATGGATTGAGAAGTCTTGTCTAATAGCATGGTTGAAAAGGAGAAAATGGGGAAAGAATCAATAGCTTAAAAAATAATTAGGATTTTTCCAAAATAGATGAACATTTTAAATCAAGTCCTCATCCCAAACATGAAATATAAAAATCTAGATAAATCGATGTGGAAACTGCAAATTACAAAATACCAATAATGTACAAGGGGAAATGGAGCAATTATAAGATTGATAAGCTGAAAATTGTTATCAGGTTAAGGTTAGTAAGTTTTGAGGATGGAAAGTAAATGATCCTTAGAGTTTAGAAGAAAATAACCATTGACTCCCAAATTTTCTACCCAAACAATCATGTAGATAGGTACTTCAGAAAGACTATGAATACCCCTTTCAGGTCTTTGCTGAAATAATAAAGAATATTAAATCCAGGGCTGGGGATGTAGCTCAGTTTTACAGCAATTGCCTAGCATGTGCAAGGGAATTTTTTTTTTTTTTTAACAAAACCAATGTAAAAGAAACGTAAATAAAAAGCATATTGCCTACATAACACTGAACATAGACAATGATTACATTTAGAGATTTAAAAGGAAGCAAATAGGTAAGGCTCATGATTGGAATTAGGGTATTAAAATGTATATGTTTCAGTGAAGTTTGAATTTAAAATTTTGAACTTTGTCAGGAAAACATGTTAAAAATTGACTAGTCATCAAAAAAATCAAGTCATAACAAAAGTTGAAGTTGACTAACTTCTAAAGCAGTAGGAAAGAAAAAGGGAGTAAAAATCTAATGGGAAAGGCATTAAAGGGAAAAAGGAAAACCATGGTAAACAGAAAGTTATAATTTGAAAATAAATGTTGAAAGTAACAGAAGGAGATTAATCAGGCAAATACCACCATAAAAGTGATTGTATAGTGAGTAGTAGCCATCGTGTAATGTTGAAAAAGGAAATTCACTAGTAATATATGTGTAGTTTTACATGCCTTATAGTATAGCCTCAAAGGATAGAAAACTAGGGCCGATTACAATAAATCGACAAGTCTGTAGTCAGGTGGGAAGTTTTCAAAACCTACCTCTATGATTAATAGATCATACAATAATAGAACCAAACACTCCTTAAATCCCCTCTGGGAGACTGAGGCAGGAGGATTACAAGTTTGTCCTAGTCTGGGCAATTTAGCAAGACCCTGTATGAGAGTAAAAACTTAAACCAAGCTTGGTGTAAAGGCCTTGAGTTCAATCCCCAGTACCAGTAAAACAAACCCAAAGCAACCATAACAAAAAACAAATACTGGTAAAATCTGAATGAATGATAAGTTTATTGGTACAATTTATTTGAAATTTAGAAACTGTAATTCGTTTCAAGCATCTGTAAGGGGACATGCTTTAAAAGGAAAAAACAGCAAGTCCTAACATACTAAGGATGATACAGAAAATAATTTTTCTGGCTTTGGTGGAATAGTATTAGGAAAAAAGTAAACTTGGCAGCACTTGGGAATTTAAAAAACACTTATAAATAATTCACAAGGCCAAATACAAGGCTTAAATGTCACTTTTTTTCGGTGAGGGGACTGGGGGTTGGTACTGCATGTGTTAGGCAAACACTTGAACACTGAGTTACATCTCTGGCCCTTTTTCTAACTTTGTATTAAAGACAGTGTCTTGCTAAGTTGCCTAGGCTGGTCTTGAACTTTCCGTACTCCTGTATCAGCATCTGAGTAGCTGGGATTACAGGCCTATGCCAGTGTGCCTGGATGTGTCAAGTAATTTTAATGAACAGTTGTTTGAGATAATATAATATTTATGAACTGATTTTCTCTGCTGAATAGCAAACATCTGGACTTTGCCACTGAAATATTTATACTAAGGGCCATATTTACTGGTCAATATGTCTTATTTATCTTACAGTTATGAAGTCAGCCAGTTAAATCAGAGTTACTGACTGAAGAAACTGGGTTACGGTTGACCTTAATGCTTACTAGATTTGAGATTGGGTTATATGATCTAGGTGCTGTATTCTGTAGTTTTGTCTGAACCAAAAGGAAATACGCTAGGATCTTACACTCCACTCTGTCTCTAGGAGAATCCGTATCTTTGCCTTGGAATACAGATTAACCCGAAACGTCATGCATCCCCAGGTGTCTTAAATTTTACTCATATTTCTTTTCCCTTATAGCCCTTCGTGAAGTTGATTTTCTTTGTCGTTTGATAGATGCATCTGTTCTCTTTATGGTCTGGTTGGATTCTTCATCCTTATTTTTTCTTTGTGGGCCAGCTCTAGTCATTTTATTAGTTATGGACATAGCAATGAGGTACATATTTTTTCTCTTTTGGTTTTTTTAGGCTTATGCACTTCACATCCATAGAAACAGTTTATGTCAAGATATCATTTAACGGCTGAGGATTTAGCTCAGTGGTTAGAGTGCTTGCCTGGCAAGCGCAAGGCCCTGAGTTCGATCCCCAGCACCAAAAAAAAAAAAAAGATTTCATTTAACTTGTTCAGCATGTGGGAGGCCCTTGGATTTAGCCCTGGTACTGCCCCCCAGGCAGATTTCATGTCACCCACTTCTGCAGCCAATGATAGTGTTTCCATATGATAGCTTTATATAAATTGAAAAAGGTACTAATTTCATTTGATTTTGGGTGGGTTTCAGAACTGTTTAGCAATAAAGGTTTTGTTTAAATTTTGGATGTGGTTGGGTTAATGGTCAGCGCTATGAGATATAGAGCCATTTTTACAGTTGTAGGAGTACATTATTTCATATAAAATTCACCTCGTTCGTTACAAATGACTTAGGTCATTCATTTGATTGAGTAGATGCCTAGAGGAAGATAGGGCCTCTTCAGCGATTTTCGATATGACTGACACTTTGAAATACTGAAAAAAACCTTAGAGTTCACATTTCTTTTATTTTTGACTTGTTAATTCATGCCTTCGTTGGTAGTTTTTTTATTGCTAAAATGGAGGTTAGAAGCAGTTACCAATGAGTTGGTTTACTGATGAGTTGGTATACCAGTTGGTTAAAGCCCTGAAAGCTTGATAAAATCAGAGTTAACTAACTGAGCATCTTTTAGTAAATCTTTGGAAACCCTTGTATTGGGACTGCTGCAGCAGTCCAATATGTAGGAATGGTGGTAAGAATACCTAAGTAAATATAGTCCTGGGGAATTTATATTGTCAAAGTGGAGTCTTTCCCCTTTTTGGACCTGATGAGTTTTAACGGATGTTTTCTTTTTGTAAATAAAGGTCTCTGCGTGTGTGTGTGTGTGTGTGTGTGTGTGTGTGTGTGTGTGAAGCTTGTGAGTTTTTTATTTGAAAATTTTTCTTGTGGTACTGGGGATTTATCTCAGTGGTACTCCACTAGTGAGTTATACTGCTAGCTGTTTCTTTTTATTTTGAGCCAGGGTCTAGCTAAATTCCTCTAGGCTGGCCTGGAGCTTGTGATCCTCCTGCCTCAGCCTCCCAAATAGCTGGGATTACAGAGAAGTATTGTTTTGTTTTGTTTTTGGTTTTGTGGTACAGGGGATTGAACCCAAGGCCTTTGTGCTGAGCTACGTCCACACCCCTTTTTTTTATTTCTTGTTTTGAGATAGGATTTTGCTAAATTGCCAAGGTTGGGCTTGAACTTTTGATCCTTTTTCCTCAGCCTTCCAGAGTGCGGGATTATAGGCATGTGCCATTGTGCTTGCCTGCTAGTTTTTTTTTAAAGGATAGATTTTTCACTGATTCTTTCACATTTGTTTACCTGGTTTATATGACCATTAACACTCATTTGTAGAGTTGAGGTTTTCAAAGACGTAGTTACTGTAAAAAGCAAATGCTGTTGGTATAGATTTCTCCCTGCACAGTATTTAACTTCTAGTTTTTCTTTCCACAATCAATTTTTGACATTTTCTTGGCATATTTCATCTATCTGAGCTAAAGTCAGTCTTGGGGAAAGCATAATTTGAAATAAGATTTAAAATTCTTTTTATGTATTTTAGATTCTGGAAGTTACGGTCAGTCTGGGGGTGAGCAGCAAAGGTAAAGTATACATACATTTTAAAAAAATAATAAAAGGCTAAAACAAAGAAAGATGAATTTAGTCAGGCTTCTCTCTTGAAACTTTGTGTCTGAATGTCTTAAATTAAATTTTAGCTTTCATAGGGGAAGAGAGTAGGCCTGTGTAATAAATCGATGCTGTGAAACATTTCTTTCCTCAAAAGTCTGTTTGCACCAGTAAGTTTAGCTGCTTCTAGAGTAAAAGAATCTCTTAGGTATTGTAAAGATTGTTTTCATGGGATATTTCCTAGATCATTATTAAGGGGATACAGTAGGCTCTTAGAAAAAGCATTTTGTTTTTTGATGTTACATAATACGCTAATGTGTTTTTTGAAGAGATTTTCTTAAAGCACTATGATAGAAATGTTTAGCATTTTTTTAAGAGTCCTTACTATGCTCCCAATAAAGGCTTTATTTTTATATGAATGTATATACATGTAATAGGCTTCTCCTATTTACCAGAAATATAACTTTCAACTTTTCTAATAAATGGTTTGCAGCCCAGTGTGAGATATTCAGGATAGCATGTCACATACTGTTAGGCATCAAATTTTAAACTTCTTGAAAACAAAACTAATTTGATGTTCTTTATTCTCATGAATATGGGTAACCAAAAAAAAAAAAAAGAAGGTAATAGGCATCTGGCAAGTATTCAATTAATTGTGTTTTTAAAAGTTAAGGAACTTTTTTAACACTTGATAGCTGTAAAATTTTATATATACATATAGTATAAATGTTTTATTTTTGTTAGGATATTAGAAAGTCACAGCATGTACTCAGAAAGCTTGTTTCTAGGGCTGGGGATGTGGCTCAGTGGTAGAGTGCTTGCCTAGCATGCACAAGGCCCTGGTTTCAATCCCTAATATTGAACAGTAAAACAAAAAAAGTTTCAATCCCTAGTACTGAAAATAAAACAAAAAAACACAGAAAGTTTGTTTCTAACTTCCTAGAGCTTATGTGGTGTAAAATTAAAGAGAATTTAGATATAGGAAGGCATATTTATTCACTTAGTCAACAAATATTTATTGAATTCTTGCCAGACTTTGCTAAGATACTGAAAATACATTACACTATAATTCTGTGATAGTACCCTGGAAATGCACATGCTTCTAATTACTGAAATGTTTAAACTGGACTTCTAGTGTCATATTGCCTTTTCTAGGAAGTTAAAAACTTTTAACTAAGGCAAATGGTAGGAAGAAATTAATTTGTCAGAGTGCAGCTAAACTGAAGTGTTAAAAAGTTATGTTTCTGCTTCTGATATTTATTATGAGGTGAGCATGGTGGTGCATGCCTGTAATCCAGCACTTGGGATGCTGAGGTAGAGGGATTGTCTTGAGTTTGAGGCCAGCCTGGGCTGTATAGTGAGTTCAGGGTCTGGCCTAGACTATATAGCAAGACCCTGTCTCAAAAAGAAAAAAACTTTTTTTTTTTTTTTATTATGGGTCCTGCCATGGAGTTCTTAGGAAAAAACAAGACAAAACATTGTTTAGCTATACATGATTTAAATATTAGATAAATTCAAATTTCTGTAGGTTAGAATAAAAAAAACCTTGTGATAGAACTAGGCTCATCAGTGCTTAGCTCTTACTTTTTAAAATTATTTATTCCAAAGCATAATTCTCTTGAGATTTTCTAGTTCTGGTGAAGTTTTATTTATGGGAATTTGTTAAAACACAACTTTTGGTACTTATTCAACACTGAAGAAGTCTGGGAGTGACTTCATTAATGTCTTTAATAGTCTTTGATCATTACTTTTGTGTTTAGTTCCTAAGAGACAAGTAGATTGACAGTTCTCAGCAAAGCAGACTGAGTTGAAAGTTGAAAATGAAGACAGGGTTTTTCATTTAAGCTTTTAAATTTCTTTAAGCACATTTCTTTGAAATGTTATTCATTTGTGTTTTACAGTTATTCTTCCTATGGAAATCAAAGCAGCCAAGGCTATGGACAAGCACCACAAGTAGGTTGAAAAATAAATTGTCTTCTTCATAAAGTTATTTTTATTTTAAGTACGTGATGAAACTTGACTATTTAAATTTCAGAGCTATTCTGGCTATGGACAAACAACTGATTCTTCGTATGGACAGAACTATGGCGGGTACTCCAGTTATGGACAAAGCCAATCAGGTTGGACCAGCTTGTTAAATTCGCTATTTTAGAGATTCTGAAATCAGAACCTTCGCTAAATAGTATTCCTATCTAATTTTCAGGTTATACACAGTCCTATAGTGGTTATGAGACTCAAAAGCAGAGCTCATATGGCCAGCAATCATATAATAACCAGGGACAACAACACACGGAATCATCAGGAGGGTAAGGAAGCAATAAGAGCACTGAGTTATATTGGGTAGTGGAAATAATTAGATTTCACCCCCAGAATCCTAGCTTTACAGTTTTTGGTGCCTATCTTTAATTTCCATTTTATTTTTTTGTGGTGTTGGGAATTGAACCTAGGGTCTCACACATGATAGACAAGCACTGTACCACTGAGATATGTCCCCAGTCTATTTTATTTTTGCGCCATTTGAGTGCATTGCCTTTTTATATTAATTACAAAAAAGGCTAAAACTTACCTACATATATCAGATACCCTAGAACAGTGGTGGTGAACCTATGACATGTGTGTTTGTTTTTCTTTTAAAATGAAGGATGTTAACATATGAGGGTTTTTTTTTTTTTTT
>PVJO010000663.1:0-218522 GCA_004026905.1 Hystrix cristata
CCTTCTTTGTCGAAGCCGCCTAATTTGCGCTCATAGAAGTAAGTGGTCCTGAAGGTGCAGAAATCGGGACTGAGTCCCAGCAGAGAGGAGGAAACTGAGAAGCAGGTTCCCCGCGGCAGCAGGGCCGGCCCAAAGGCTCAGTGTGAAGCCAGATCAAGTCTTCTTAAGGGTGAGAACTGCGAGATGAGCACACAGACACGCGGAACCCAGCGGAAGAGCTCTAAAATATAATCAGGGTGAGGAGACACGGAGACAGGATGCAGGAAGCAATATCTGAAGAAAACTAAACTGAGAAACTTCCAAAACTGACCCAAAAAAATCACCAAACCCCCAAATCAAGATGCTCTGCGGATTCCAAAGAGGATAAATTTAGCCTGGGGTGTAGCTCACTGGTGGAGCGCTTGCCTAGCGCGAGCAAGGGCCTGGACTTAATTTCTAGTGCTTCTCAAAGATGAATTCTTTCCAGGCAAATCAGCATAGCTGATGAAAACGAAGACCAAGCCAGGCATGGTCGCCCCTGCCTATAATTGCAGCCACTTGGGAGGCTGAAGTAGGAGGACTCCAAATTCGAGGCTAGCCTGGGAAACTTAGCAAGACCCAGTTCCCCCCCCTAAAAAAAGGAAGGGGCGAGGGAGAGAAGGAGGGAAGGAGATGGGTTCCCTGGGCTCCATCCTTAGAAAAACCAAGGCCAAAGCATCTCTTTCTTTTTTTACAGCTTTACTGAGGTATGACGGAAAAGTAAAAATCACACATACTGAGGGGTACGACATACTGCTTTGCTACATGTAGACACTGTGAGATGGTCACCATGATCATCTCTCCCTATGCATCACCATGATTCGTCTCTACTTGTGACAGTGAGGACACTTAACGCCTACTCTTAACCAAAACACAGGTAAATGATGACAGTATTAATGGTAATCACCATGCCGAACTGCCCCCCTAAATCTTAGAAGCAGCTCAATTAAAGACACAGCCTACGGGCCTGTAATCCCAGTGTTCTGAGAGGCTGAGGCAGGAGGATTGCAAGTTTGAACCCAGCCTGGGCGATTTAGCAAGACCCCGTGTCAAAATAAAAAACTAAAAGTCTGGCAATGTAGCTCAGTGTGAAGGCCCTGGGTTCAATTCCCACAACAGAAAAATATATAAAAAGCAAATAAATAAATAAAAAAATCATTCAAAGGAGCAAGAATGTGACTGACAACCAACTTTTTAACAGGAATAACACAAGCCGGAAGACAGTACAGTATGTTCCTCAGGATGCTGGCCTGAGGCAGGCCTGTCTCCCATCCCTGATGCGGGGACCAAGGGCAACCGGTGTAGCCATCACAGTCCTTTGGGGGCTGCCTGTCCACACGGCTGAGGTAGCAGGCGTGGTGGGGAAATGCATGGCTTGACTTAGCCACCTCCAGTCAGGCACAGGGCGTCCATCTGGTGGCTGGAGGGGGAGCCTAGCACCTGGCAAACTGCAAGGTTCTGTATCTGCCACGCCAACCTCCTCATACCCAAGGAAAAGTGACATAAAATGACCAAAAGCAAGCTGGGCATGGTGGCCCACACTTGTAATCCCAGCACTCGGGAGGCTGAGGCAGGAGGACTACCACAAGTTCAAGGCCAGCCCAGGTTACAGAGTGAATTTAAGCCCAGCCTGGAACACGCAGTGAGACCCTATCTCAAAAAAACAAAGCACAAACAAACGAAATCACCAAAACCAACCACAACAAGTGGAGAGAGACTGCAGAATAAAGGAAAAAGGAAAAAGGTTTGTATTTTCAGTCTCTTTGGTGTCACTTCTTTCCTGATTTTGAACAAGGACCTCAAATTATCATCTTGCCCAACAAATGACACAGTAACTCAAACCAGGTGAAGTCGGCATTAAGAAAAGGGGCGGCCAGCAAGGGGACAGTTGAGACTGTCCTTGGGGGAGGCCAGGACGGAGCAGAGCTGGAGAAGTTTACTGTGTGTGTCACGCTCGCCCGAACACACGCACGGGGCCCCACAGAAGCCCGAGCCACAGATGTGCGTGGCCTGGGGGCCGGGCCAGGCGCTGTCCCTGGAGAATACAAATTCTTACAGGCCCCTAATGCATGCGTTCTCTTTGGGGTACTTTTCAAAATTTGTGAAGAACTCTTTTCTCAAGATCTATAAGTACCATAACACCGTCCATCATACATGAAAAATTGACACCAATTCTTTGATGCCCTAAAATATCCAGTCTTCCCGTCTTCCTGGTTTTCTCGTACATTAGTCTGGACAAACACGCGAACAGGTGCCTGGTTTGCATGTGGTTGATGTCTCTCAAGAGTCTTTTTGTCTACTGTCCCCCCCGCCCGCCCCCTCTGGCTTCATCCCCCTGCCACTCAACTGGTGAAGAGTGCCCTGTCCTTCTCGGAGCTGCCCACATTCTCGACTTGCTGGTAGCATCCTCTGATGTCTTTTCACGTATTTCTCCATCCCTGGATTTCCTAAACCCAGCACAGTAGTTAGGATGTTGGGTGAGGGGCTGGGTCAGGTTGAGAGGTGAAGTTCAGGGTAAGACATTGAACGGGGGTGTGCTTCACCTGGCGGCAGCCAAGCTCTCAGTCAGGGTCACACGGGGGCGCCCCGCCCTCCTCCCCTGAGGCCAGGGCCACTGACCGAGGCTGAGGGAATCACGGATGGCGCCCGATGTCATTCCACCAGCCCTTCGCTGCGTATCACAACACTTCCAAAGAGAAAGCTCCCTTGCTACCTCTCTTTGCCCCAGATGTAGTCCTAATGCTGGTCTTCAGCGCGTCCCAGCCACGTCCTTTACTATTTTCTTTTCCTTCACAACTCAAACCCCAGGGGTAGTTTCTGGGTGAGAACCGTGGTGTCGGGTTGAGTCTAGAGATGCAGTTTGGAGTCGCTGAATGACTCCACGTTAGTTCTACTGTATCACATTCATGAGATCTGGGATTTTCTTTCTCTGTTTTTCCATCACGTTTTCTAAATTAATCAGGGAGGGATGCCGTGAAATACTCAGGTTCCACAGAGCTCACTGAGCAGCAAAGGAAGCAGCCTGCCGAGGGCGTTTTAGGCGTAGCCCGGTCCACAGGAGGCAGCAGCGCACGCTGGTCCTTCCTCAGCTGTGTGGGTGACACAGTGGAGGGACCAGGGTCACAGGCACGGGGGTCCCACGAGATCGGGTCACGAGCGCAGCACTGCCCTTCCCCTGGAGGGCACACAGGTCGTCTCGGGTAGCCCGAGTCAGTCTCCAGAAACCTAGGGAAACTGAGGCGCTACTGCAGCCCAAGGACAAGAGTCTGTCCTCAGCCAGGAACTCCATTCTCTATTCGGATACGAGGAAGAAAAGTGAGCAGATCACGAAAACTCTGCGGATACACGTCTCCTTAAATGCTTCATACTCTCCCTACGTAGCTTCAGCTCAGAATGTCGAGGGCCGCGCTGGCGTTTCATCTCTTATGGCTACTGCTCACAACCGTGACGGTGCAGCACGTGACACCGCGGGTCTCAGTGCGCCTTCTCTGGGGAAATCTGACTGACGGGACAGGTCAAGGCTAGACTCAAAGCAGCAGAAACGGCCTCTGAGAAAGGCGCTGAGCGCTCCAGGGCCAGGGAAGGCTCTCGGGCCGCGGCTCACGCTCCTCTTGACCCACAGTGTGGCAGGGCATCAGCCACTGAAAGCTAAAATTAGCATTCACAGGACGTGCCAGGGAGTTCTGCTATCTCTAGTGGGAATTTTCCATGTCTCATGACAGACCAGCGTCTATTAATGCTTCCACGAGAAAAAAAGTAAGAGCTGAGTTTCTCGCCCTGGCTTTCCCGGCAACTGCCAGATGGGCAGCCTGCTCGGCCTCTGGTGAGAACCCCGCTGCAGTCACATTCACTCAGTACATACTCACCGGTCATCCGGGATGTGGCTGGTTGGTGCTGGGCGCGGGGAGAGAAGAGGTCCGCGAGACAGACAAGAGCATCTGCCGCGGCCAGGAGTCGGGGCGCCCAGACCAGCCCGGGCCTCACTGGCCGCATGATAATCGCATCGCGTCTGGGCACTGGAAGAATTCCTGGGGAAAACGGTGCTCCGTCCCAAGTCAGCGAGAGCTGGATTAAATTCCCGGCTCGTCCCCTTACCAGCTGTGTGCTAGGAGCCTGTGGCTCTTTAGAAATGCTCAGAAAGGAAAAAGAAGTCTCTGGAATGGGAGTACGGAAAGGGGATCAGAGGGAAATTGCACAGCTATCATTTCTTCTTTTCTTTAATCAGGGTGTAACCTCCACACAATGAAACACAGTAACACATACAAGTGTTGGGGAGCCCACACCAAGAGTTACAGCATCTCCAGCACCCAGCAGATGGACGTTTTAACACGAAAGTCGAATTGCACATCTTCAGGGACTCTACCACCTTCATCCCCCCCGGGCTCTGGAGCCGCTTGCTGGTCCTGCAGGTGGGTTCACAGTGGCTGCCCCACTGTGTGGTGTCACCACTTACAGACAGGTCCCCGGCCGTGCGGTCACACAGAGGGCAGGCAGAGGGCGAGACTGCGCGCACAAGCACTGAGCACACCCGGGTCACACACGGTCACACGCGGACCAAAGCTTTCCCCTGGAGGGTGCACGGCCACTCCAGGGCAGCTGGCTGGAGCCTCAGTATGTACCGAGCCCACCGGCCGAGGACACAGAGATGCAATCTACTCTCTGGTCTTTCTCCTAATGTACTAGTTAGTCAGGGCAGGTTTTTCTTCATATTATAAAATTTTTAGCTGCGGTTACAAGCACAAGCATGGTGATACGTGCTTGTAACCCCAGCTATTCAGGAAGCTGAGGCAGGAAGATCACAAGTTCAAGTTCAGCCTGGGCAACTTGGACTACACTCAAAACAGTCTCAAAATAAAATATAAAAAGGTCTAGGGTTGTAGCTCAGTGGTAGAGCACCACTGGATTCAAACCCCAGAACCACAAAATTTTTTTCCTAAATACTGTAATATTAGTACATTTAATAACATTTGGGGGACATAACAGCATTATTTGTAATCACCAAAAGGTAGACCACCAAAATGTCCATCAACAGACAAACGGATAACAAAATATGGCCTATGTATGCGAGGGAGTATTACTCAGCCATGAAAAAGAACAAAGTACTAACATATGCTAACAACATGGATAAATCCTGAAAATATCACGCTAAGGGAAAGAAGCAAATCACAAAAGACCACAAACTCTATGATTCCATTCACATGAAAATCCAGAATGAAAAACCTGTAGAGACAGAAAGTAGACTAGTCGTTGACTGCTTAGACTAGTGGTAGGGGAAAGGGGGATAATGGGCTAATAGCCAAGAGTCTGGGATTTCTTTGTGAGATGATGAAAATGTTCTAAAATTGACTATGACAATGGTTTTGCATATATGTGAATATACAAAAACTCTGAACTGTGTACTTTAAATGTGAGTTAGATGATAAATAAGTCAAAAAGAGGTATGTTTTAAAAAAAGAAAAAATGGGGTTTGGGAATATAGCTAAGTGGCAGAGTGTACTTAGCATGTGTGAGGCCCTGTACCCAATCCCTAGCATCCCTCTCCAAAAATTCTTAAAATTAAAAATTTTTTAAATTTTAAATGGGGACAATGAAAAGAAAATTGAAAAATTATTCATGATCTTACTAAAGACACTCATGATCCACATTGCAAGGAAGACCCTTCAACTATTTTTCTACATATAGCTTTATTGTTTTACTTAATTATGATCAAATAAGATAGTTGAGTTTTATAGGACTGAAATAATTTCCAACTCATATCCAAAAGAATTTAGTCACTAGGGACAGAAATTTCCTGAGCTACTTGAAGCAGAAGGAGATTTAGCAGAGGGACCTTGGTGCTTACAAACTTGTTGGAAGGACCAGGAAACCGCATCCAGGCTGGCCCAGCAGGTGGGTAACAGGAACTGGCCAGCCAAGCAAGCCACTGGCATTGCCAGAGCCAATAATAACGGGACCAGGAAGCTGCCACTGGGACCATCAAATCCAACAACATCCCCTTAGCTGTGATCCAGGAACAGAAAACCACCTAGACTGCTGACCTCAGAGCAAGGCCACTGGGACTTCTGCTAACACTGCCAGGCACATGTGCACACATGCACACACACACACACACACACACACACACACGAAACTATTCACTGATTCTCTGTGCCAGCAGAAAACACAAAGCCATCAGAAATGTGGCTTTCACCTCAGTTCTCCAATAAGTCTGTTCAAATGGCCACATTTAATTCATAATAAGAATGCTAGCTGCAAGAGAGTCTAGGAAATACATTTTCTACAGGAAAGTATTTACCATATTGTGTCATTAGAAGCTTTTAGGACCCTTTTAATAGATGTAGAACTTTTCATTGAATATATATAATCAGCATTTAAGTACTCATCTCCCTTCCACTCATTTAAGATAGTTCATCTTCAGAGTTTAGTATTACTAATCCCAAATTTATTACTATAAATGACACTGTGATGGTAATGCCAATAGTAGCTATCATTTACTGAATACTTCTTTCTCACAGGCAGTGTGCTAGACTCTTATATTCATTGTATATATTTAAATTTTTAAATTAAAGCTCACAACCTCCCTATGAGATAGCTATTATCCCCAGTGTACAGATAACAAAACTGAGGGTTTGCCAGAGGTCAAACCAGATCTGACACCAAATCTTGCACTGTTAACCATTATACAAATGCTCATTCAAAAGGCTTCTTTTGGTATTAGGCATGATTTCCACAGCACACATAACCAGAAATAGAATTACCAGTTCAAAGGCTGTGAACGCCATATACATCAAGGAGGCCAGATTTTCAACCAAAGTTATTGTCAGGCCTGAGAAAGCTCTCTATGGCGAGAACTCACTTCTACTATGCAAATGCCTAGCTGGGGGCCTGGCACTCTGGGGCCCCCTGATGGGTGTCTCTGGAATGAGCGGCAGTGTGTGTAGGAGTGTGTGAGGGCTCTTTGACCCAAAGGACTGCACCTTTTTCCTGCATAAAGTGCAAGCTGCTTCCAAGCCCAGCTCTGGACTGCACATAAAAATAAGCAATGTGCCTGGAACACGTAGCCCTTAATCGGCTTTACACGCCAGGTGAGTCAGGGCACCAGCTGGTGACCCAGCGGGCTGTGAAGAGAACTAAAGGGCTCTGGCCAGTCTTGTGCACAGGGCAGAGCTTGCACATTCTGTTAGGCAGATAGATGGAAGCCTTTTTTTAGCAAGTGCAACTGCTTCAGTCTGGGCGACTTCACTGGTTTATTAAATACGGATTCCCCACACAAGTATTCACCACCCAAAGCAAGCTAGACTGTAAACCCGGCGCGTTCACCACTGCAGGCTACTAAAGAGCCTTTACAAGCCCCGCCCTACTTCTCTGCCAGGAAAAAGTTTGTACTCGCAAAAGCACCAGCAGAAGGGCTGGGCTTGGCCAGTGTCTTGCAAACCCCACACACTGCCTTTTCCTGCAGAGCCGGAGTCAGGAGCAGGATGGCTGTCTTGGCAATTTTACTACTAAGGTACAAAAAAACCAGTCACCCAGCTGGCCAGTGAGTCCACTCTGTCCTTTCATCATGTCTTCTACCATCTTTATTCCCTTTAAAAGTCCTAAGACAGTAAAAGATCTTCCTTTTTGTGTAGCCTTATCCACCTCTTGGACTGTACTATTCGGGGACCTTTTAAAGAGTGACACTGTAACTTACATATCAATATACAAAATATTTGGAGAAAACACAAGTATCTTCTGGCTCTTAAATCTATGCATCTGTATCGGATCCTCCTGGCACAGTCAGAGCAAGGCTGGGAGGCAGAATTACCCAAGACCATGATTTTATTTATTCCACATGGCTTAAAAACACACTTGAATAGAACAGGCCATATTTTTTCTGGCGATTTCTACAAATCATTTTTTAATTATGAATAATGATTTCAGAGACACTCCTGAGAAATGTTACCCAAGGTTGCCTTGACAACTATCACATAAAGTATCTAACGTAGAGCAGCTTCCACAACCCACACAGAAAACCAACTTTAAAGCGTGGATTCCTAAGAGATCTATTAATCATCCTTGCTGAGTCTTGGGATCCATGCATGCAAAGGGTGGCTGAGGAATTCAGACCAACAGACGTAACTAGAAAGGCACATGGTAACTAGAAAAGCACACGCACTGTCAAATAATTGTTCAAAGGATTTTTGTGCAATTATACATTTTCGCATTTTGCTTGGAGCCTTTGTTCTTTTCTTGTAGCTAGGAATTTTCTCTCTGTGTTTAAGTTATTGCTTTTCTTTCCTTTTTTTTTTTTTAAGTTATTGCTTTTCTAACTCTCATCTGAACCACAGCAGGATGGGTTCTTGCTCTATAGCTCAATCCAGGCCACTTGGAAAGCAAAGTGGCTAGGCTCCGTGGCACACACCTGTAATCCCAGCACTCTGGGAGGCTGAAGCAGGAGGATCACACGTTCGAACCCAGCCTGGGCAACCTAGCAATTTAGCGAGACCCTGTGTCAAAATTTTAAAAATGAAACAAAACAATTTACAAAGGTTTTGAGATGTAACTTAGTGCGGAAGCCCAGGGATCACCAGTACTGCTCCACAAAAGAAGAAATTAAAATGTTTACACGAGATCATGAGTGTCAATTTCCACTTACAGGCTTTGCTTTCAGCAAATCCAGCTGCTAGATTTCAGTCAAGCGGTGTCCAAACAAGGTACTCCTGGGCTAGGGGTGTAGCTCAACAGTGGAGTGCCTGTCCAGCATGTAGGAAGCTCTGGGTTCAATGCCCAGCCCTACAAAGTTGGATGGATGGATGGACGGATGGACAGACAGATACTCGAAAAGAACAGATGGGTGGGCTTAGCCCTAGAACCCAGCCCTTCCTGCAGGCGCATCTCACCTGGGACCCATTTTCTTCCATGTGTCCATGTGTGTCCGGTGACAAATTCTCCAAAAACCATGTCGACATCAGCCTAAACAGAAACACAAATAAGCCGATTAGCTGTCGGTGGAGCAGCCTTCTGTTGCTTACACAGGGAGGTACTTTCTGGCTAATTACCTTAAGTAGACTTCAACAAACACCCCTTAAATTATTTTTGTGTAGGTGACAAAGGCACTGATCCCCAACCCAACTACCGAGGACTTAAAGCACATTTGCACATGGCTTTCCCAGCATTCACAACCTTGCTTAAATTATTTAAAAGGTGTCCGAGGCTCTCGCTGTGGGTCCAGACACTGCTGAGAGCTAGAATACAAGTTGAAAACCTGTCTGCTGTTTCCCACTCCCTGTTCACCGACCGGTGCTGCACCGATGGGTGGGTAACTTTCTACCTGCTTGGATTTATTTAAACTTTTTCCCAGCCCACTATGCCCAGCTCAGGCCTGACAAATGGGTAGAACTCTCCAAAAAGAAATGAAAGAGTGAGACTAGATTCTTACACCGAAATAAAGCAATGTAACTGACTTGGACAGTGTGGGCAGAGCAACACTTAGCGCTCAAGTCCGTCCCCGACCTTCTCTCTCAAAAAGACGGAGAGTAGAGAAGAAGGGGCCCCTACTGGGAAGGTCCTTGTGCAGGCTGAGGAAGGCGCCCGGGGCTCCCCCCGCCTGGCTCTAGCGCCTCGGGGAGAGAAGCGCAGAAAAGAGCTGGTTAAATTTAACGACGTCTCTGTATACACCCGCAGTGTAAACGGTATAGGTGCAATAACCAAGATTATTTTGTTTCTGTCCTCTAGAAACTGAAGAGGCTGTTGGAGTCAAAACCAAAAATATATTTCTAAAACGCACAGTTTGAATTCACCTTGTAGTTTATCAGCTAAACAATACTTTCCAAGGAAAATATTCTTGAATTTAGGAAAAGTGCTACTTTAAAAAAAAAGTCTTTCGTTTTATTAGAAAACGTGCTTCGCTCCGTGCCTGGCATTTACCCTGGCACCTAGGAGGAATTCTGTCTGTCTCGTCTTCCTCCGCAGGGGACCGCGCCGGGCTTCCCCAACAGCTGAGCGTCCGGCGTGAGATTCCAGATCCGGCTCTGACTAAGTACAATTCCGGGCTCTGAGCTCCGAGCGAAACTTAGAAGAAAGTACTGCGCTGCTCTCTGATTGCCGCCAGCCACCCGGTGCACAGCACTGGCCGCCACACGCCAGTCTCAGCTCCCCGCATCCGGCGTGGAAAGACCTGGCTGAGCCGACTGCGAGGAGAGATGCGAGGCGCGCGCGGCTTGCACAGTGAGGCCCGGGACGCCCGCGTCCTCAGCACGCGAGTGAGCGCACGCCCGCGCCCCGCTGCACACCCGTAGCCCACCGCCGGGCTGCCTTTCTAATGTGGTTTGGGACCCCGAGACTGCGGCGGGCCCCGAACGCCGGGCTGTGACACCCGAGTTCTTCCCGAGCCCCTTCGGCGGAAATCAGGAGACCTCTGGGGATGGGAAACCCGACCCTTCTCCCCGCCAGCCCCCCGGGACTCGTGCCCGAGTATGGCCCGCAGCCCCCAAGCCGGGCCGAGTGGGGTGCGGCCTTCGGGGCTCCCCTAGGAGCCCAAGTCCGGCTGGAGCGCACCCCGCGGTGCGAAGCTTCGAACCCCGAGCGGCTCCGGCCCGGCTCCACCCTGCCTGCACCCTTCCTCCTGGAAGGAAGGATGAGCGTGTTCCCAGCTAGGAGCGCAACTCTCCGGAAGCCCACCTTCCACGCCGGCCTTGAAAAGAAAAGAAAAAAATAAAAACAAAAATCCGCGCGAAACGGGAAGATGCGCACGCCCGGTTCGGGGCCGCCGAGCGCGCCCGGCCCGCGGGGTGCCAACCGCCCCGCTCCATGCTTCCCTTGTCACTTTCTCCACTTAAACCTCGAATAAATTAGCGGGCCTCTTCACACAGATTCGTTTAGAATAGGGGGAAATTTTTGCTTTGCAAACATCCCCTAGATGAAACGAAACGAGTTTGTGTCTCTAAAACACCGTGCCAGTCCGGTATTGTGGTCAGTCCTACGTTCAGGCCCGGCTGAAACTACCTTGTGCTGGGGGAAAAAATAAGCCCATCGTGGTCGTGTTGTCTTTGAAGTCCAGAAATATTCATCTCAGGTGGCTGAGTTTTGTTCTGGTTCCTACGGGGGGTTTGGGGGGCTGGCGTTTTCAGAAGAGCTTGGGCGACGTCATTAAGGAGCTAATCTGTTTTCAGATTCGCAGTGGTGTGTGACTGATACAGCCACCGAGGAACGTCAGTACCCACCGGACTGAGACTCTATGTCAGGGGTTTCCAGTCGCGATTCCGGGCTCCCTGGAATTCCGGGGAGGATTTCGTTTCTAGACAGAAAGAGTTTTGTCTGGGGAGCAGATGGACTGCATCTCCC
The DNA here is from genome assembly GCA_004026905.1 of Hystrix cristata. Classification (NCBI taxonomy): domain Eukaryota; kingdom Metazoa; phylum Chordata; class Mammalia; order Rodentia; family Hystricidae; genus Hystrix; species Hystrix cristata. The sequence continues at coordinate 11,341 of PVJO010000663.1, forward strand.
CGATCTGGGATTTTATTTTATTTTATTTATGTGTGCTGGGGATCGAACTCAGGGCCGTGCAATTGCTAGGCAAGCGCTCTACCACTTGAGCTAAATCCCCAACCCCCAATCTGGGATTTTGAGGTGAGGTTTCTGTGCTGCGGGACCCAGAGTCCCTGGGGAGAAAGTGGTGGTTGGGGTGCCCCGATTGGCCTGTGCCCAGGGAGACTCCCGCCCTCCCTGGGTCCCTGGGCTTCCTCTGGCGCCCGGAGCAGCCTTCCCAAGTCCAAGGCCTCATCTCAGAAACGAGGGAGTGAGCAGGGCTAGATTTAAGAGATGAGGCAGGAAAATGTAAGGGAAAGCCCTCACCCCTCCTCTCTGCATAAAATTAAAAGAATCCTGGGGCCACCATTCACCCACCAGGCACAGCGCAGCTCCTGTGGCTCCCCTTGGTTCTCCCTCAGGAACTTTGCTAATCACTGCCATTAATTACCAGTGACAGGAACTGTTTTTGTTTCCTTAAATTCATCACCTTGAGAGAGGGGGAGCAGTAGGTAGCAAGTACTGCAGTCATTAGGCACATCTGTGGCCCCCTGGGTCCCTATCCCAGGACCACCGAGTCCAAGGGAAGGCCTGTGTGCCCCCTTCCAGAATCCTGAAGAGCCAGTCAGCTTCTAGCAGCCCCGGAGGCACCCAGGAGGGGAGATAATCTCCAGTTGAGGGAGGCTGCCTTCCCTTCCCCTGGAGTGGGGGAGGGGGGCTGGCTGTGTTAGTGGCTCTGGCTGGGGGCCATTCCACAAGAAGGGGTTACCGCGATGTAACCAGATAATCAGACACCCTACCAATTTAAAAATACATACTTTCTCCAAAAAAAGTAACTTCCAGGGAAGGAAGTTACTGTGTTAAAAACAAAACCAAGAGCCGGTGGGGAGCATAGTGATATTAGAATTGTTCTCTGGTCCTTTCTGGGAGTAGCAATGACTCCAGGGAAAGTGGAGGACATCTCACCAGATTACACACAAAAAGGAGTGAAAAATTGAGGCATTCTTTCCACAACTCAGAAAGGACTTTCAGCCATGAAACAGTCATATCTGTGATGCTGGGTGCAAGTTGGGGGTTTAGAGAAACCACAGCATACGGATTGCTTGTGTAGACAAGGGCTTATGAATCAAACAGGTTGGAGTCTTCAATTCTCCGATTTCGTTGCCTCTGCTTGCTTAGGCGGCTGGAGCTCTCTAAATTACACCTCAGAATGGGAGGGCTTCTCCCTTCCCTGACCTGCTTAGTGACCAGGTCTGTGACGTCCTTCACCCACTGCAGCAACCTCTCCCGAGCCTGTGGGAGGGGGCACACCTGTGGATCGGGCCTTGATTTCCAGCGCAGGTCGATTTCCCGCTGCTGGCGCTGGGCCTCAGGTAGAAGAAGGGCGCCGCCAGGGGAAGAACAGTTGTGGAGCATCTGAAGCGGAAAATCCAAACAGATGTGGGGCGAGTGTCTTCCCAGCAGGTCTTTCCTCTTGGGCCCCGAATTTCCTCCAGATCAGTTTCCTAATGGAAAATTTCTAAGAGGCAGGGTACACCGGGGTGTGATTGTGTGCCCAGCAGATGGGGGTGCAACGTAATTGTGGGGTCCCTGCAAGAGCAGAAACTCTACAACGTGCAGGACCCCACTTGCCACCTCCCTCCGCAGGCTGCTTCTGGGCTCCTGGGTGACTAGGTCCCCCGCTGTGTACCTCCCTTGAGTCTGGGACTGGTGCTTAGGACCAGGAATCTCTTGCCATGACGGAACTAGGGGCGTGTAGCTTCTAACTTCCTACCTCCTAAGTCAGAGACTGGGGCCACTCAAGAGACACAGGCCTGTGTGGGACGGTAGGAAGTGGGGTGGCCTTAACCAGAGGTGGGGTTTTGTCTTTCTCTACTCCTGTAGGCATCAGTATCCTTCCCACGTGGGAAAAAAACCTGTGGCGCTTGTGGCACTTTCCATGGTGCCGCGGGGAAGGCCCTAGTCTTCTGTGTGCCGGAAAGTGTGTTTGGGGGAGGGATTTATATGACAGCTGCTGGGACAGGTTTTGCCCTGGAAGTGCCCCACAGCCACCATTTTAGCGCCCTCCACCCTCCACACGGCTACCTCTCCACGCACGCACGCGCTGCGAACCTGAGCTGCAGATGCCCAAAGGGCGGCTGCCGCGGTGAAAACCGGGCAGCCAGAGCCTCAGGCGCGCTCTCCTGTAAAATCTGGGAAATTTCGTTTGAGAAAAGTTTCCGTTCTTGTTACTAGGCGGCTCTCTCCCACTTCCACTTAGCCATGTTTTTGCGATCTGGGTAATCCCTTTCAAGCCGGGGAGGAATTCTCCTGAGTCCATAATTGAGGGTCAGAAACCGTAAGGGCGGGACGAGTGCTAAATCCTCCCGAAGCCAGAAAGGCGCTGGAGCGCGCGAGGGGAGCGAGGCCTGCGGAAACCGAGGCGAGGGCGGCCCGCATCCCCCACTCCTTCCTCGGAGCCGCTTCTCTGGGCGCCGATCACCGCAGCGCGCCGCACGGGATTCTAGGCGCGAAGCGGGCCGGGTGCAGGGTTTGGGCACCTCGCACTCAGGCTCGCGGCCCAACGCCCCGCGCTCAGGCCTGGAAAGAGGAGCCTGGATCTGCAGCACCCATGGAAAGGGCGGGTCCTCTGCCCTCGCGGCTCGCGCGGCGTCGCGGTTTCCGACGTGTGCATTTGGCAGCTCGCAGAGGCAGGGAGAGGCCGAGCCCGGGTTTGTGTGTACGCACTGTCAAGCCCACGGAGAAAGCCCACGTCCCCTCCAAAGCCCTCGAAGTGCGGACCTTCCAAGGGTCCCTGGAAAAGGTCTGGAGCGCCTGCCGCAGGCAGGGGGATCCAAAGCCTGGCCTTCCTAGGGCAGAAGGAGGAAGCGGGTACCAGGCCGTCGCCTGACAGGCAGCAGGGGAGCAGCAGGCTCCCTCGGCCCAGGGGACAAAGCGGTAGCACCAAGAGGGAAAATACCTGCGCGTGGCCGCCCTGTGTCCTCCCGCCGGTGCCGAACCCCTATCCCTGTAACTCCACCGCGTTGGGCACAAGGCCGAGAGATCCCACAGGAGCCCCACGCCCCCAAAGGAGCTGCCCTGCACCCTCCGCGCCTGACCCCGACCGGGGAGCAGCGTCCGCACCGCCACCGAGGGCTCAGACTCCTAGGAAGGGTGGGGCTTCCGAGAGCGCCGCTGCAGTGTGCGCAGGGCACGCAGGGCCCAGGCCCGTCCCGGGCTGCAGGAGCGGGAAAGGACGGGGCCAGCGCGACGAGAAGACTCTTAAATCCAGTGTTGTCCGGAGGGATAGCGCTAAACCTCCCGGCGACCTCGTCTCCACTGCGTGCGCCTTTCTCCGCCTGCTTTCCACCTCACGACCACGAGCCCCACGAGCGGCCCTCGGCCACCCTGGCTCAGCCACCGTCCCCTGGAAGCGCCCACTCAACATGCGAATCCCCTAAATTCTGGCGGCGTGGCCAGGGCAGGGGGCTCCGCTCCCGCAGAGAAGCCACGCGCTGCGCCCGGCTCCTCGGCCCTTCCCTCCCGCCCGCGCGCCCCCGCGGCCTCCCGCGCCCCTCGGGAAGGCGCAGAGCCTTTTCGCCCTGCTGTTTCAAGAAGGGAAAGGGCACAAAGGTCACTTCGGGGCCTCTTCGGCCGTTTCCTTAGGTGGGGGATGTGCGGGGGGACGGCGTCCCTCTGGCCACCCCATTGCAGTCCACGGTCCCACTCGGGTGGGGCGAGTGTGGGACCAGCGCGGGCCCGAAGGACTCGATCTTCCTAGCACGGCACTTGGCCGGCGGGTCGCGCCGCCTCCTCTGGGCCGCGCCTGCCAGTGACCTCCCCGGGAACCACAGAGGCGTCCTGGGCACCCTCCCGCCTTCCTCCTTCGCCCCACCCCGCCGCCCACCCGAATGCCGGGGCCCCCAACTCTCTCGCTGTCTCTGGATCGGGACCCCACGCGCGCTGGGCGTACTCACTGCGACTTCCCGGGGCCCAGGCGCGCGCGGCTCTCGGGCGGGAGCGTCCCCGGAGGCAGCGCCGCGGAGGCGCGCCCGGGACTCCAGGGCCGCGGCGGGGTCGGGGCGAGATTGGCCGCCCTCGCCCCCGCCGCGGTCCCTCCCCTCGCGCTCCCCCCACCCCGGCCCGGGCGGCCCCGCGCTCCGCCCGAAGGCGGGTCCGCCATAAACAAACGCAGCCCGGGCGCACGTGCGCCGCTGAGCAGCTGAGCCGCGCAGCAGACCGCGCGCTCGGGGCGCCGGGTCTCCAGGCACCGCGAGCAGCTAGGGAGGGAGGACGGAGAGCGCGCCGGCCCGGCTCGGGCCCCGGCCGCCTGCGCCGCGCCGCCCTCGGGTCGGATCCCTCTCCATGGCTCCGCGGCCGCCGCCGCCCTCGCCGCCCTCCAGTCCGGAGGGGCCTCGCGGCAGTCCGTGCGGACCTTCAGCGAAGGACTGAACAGCCCTGCGCCTCTTCGCCGGCTCCCTGCGCTCCAAGGCAAGCCCGGGCAGGGGAGACGGAGGCGGGACGCAGGAGCGAGCAGGACAGAGGAGCGAGAAGGGCTGCGATTGCTGCGGAACGGCGCAGCCCGGGCGCAGGCGGGGCGCGCGCCGGTTTGCTCGGCGCTCAGGGCTGGCGGCGGCGGGGAGGCGTCTCGGCGCCCAGGCCGGTCCCGCGCACCTGCCCGCGGCCGGCGCCCAGAACTCCGGACTCACCTGGTCCCGGCACCCACTTCTCCATCTGGACTTCGCGGGCCTGGCGCGCGGCCCGATCTAATATGCCCAGAGCCGAGGCGCGATGAAGGAGAAGTCCAAGAATGCGGCCAAAACCAGGAGGGAGAAGGAAAATGGCGAGTTTTATGAGCTGGCCAAGCTGCTCCCGCTCCCGTCGGCTATCACCTCGCAGCTGGACAAAGCGTCTATCATCCGACTCACCACGAGCTACCTGAAGATGCGCGCTGTCTTCCCCGAAGGTGAGGCCGCAGGCGGGCGGCCGGGAACGCTAGGGAGCCGGGGCCTCGGTGCATGCGGAAGCTGGAGCCGCTGCGGGGGCCCGCGGCCTCCCGGCCGAAGCGAGGGCGGCTCAGGGAGGCCGCGCCGGGGGCTTCAGCACCTTGGCGGCCCCGAGACCAAACCACCTCTTGGCCCAGAGCCGGGGGCGGCAAACAAGACTTGTTCCAAGCGCAGGTGTCCCCAAAGCTGGCTGTAGCATGCCAGTGCGTTCAGGTTTTATTTCACCTTTCCGTCTTCCCTTCCTCTCTATTTTTCGTTCCTACTTTCCATCTTTCTTTTCTTCCTTTCTACACCAGTCTGTTCAGGTGTGGTTTTATTTTTCCTCCTTCCTTCCTACCTTTTTTATCTTTTTCTTCCTTTCTTCCTTCGTCCCTTGCTTGCTTTTTCCTTCTTTTGTTCTTTACCAGTCCTTCCTGGTCAGAATTTGCCTTCTTTCTTTTCCTTTCTTTCTTTCTTCCTGCTTTCTCCCCTTCCTTCCTTCCTTCCTTCCTTCCCCCCTCCCTCCCTTCCTTCCTTCCTTTCTTTCACACTTGTTTTCCTGGAGGGGGTGAAGGACCCTTGCTCCTCCACCACCTAGGGGCTGCCTCCTCCCATAAGACCCGGGCTGAGCACTTTCGGGGAGCCAGGCCGACACACTCGGGTCTCTGAATCTTCCTCTTTCCAACTCTTCTCCCTTCGGGCTGGGGAGCAGAGACTGGGAGGAAAGATGATGGATTTGTGAGTTAGGGCACCTGTCAGAGAGCAAAGTGATTAATTTGAAAATGGCAAACATGCCTGAGCGTAACAGTTCTTTTTAGGACTGAAAAGGTGTCACTGGTGGGCAAGAGGTGCTGGGACCCTCAGGCCAGCAGGCTAAGGATCGCAGGAAATGGTGGCATGCTGGGTGGCTCTTGCCGCATACACGCAGAAGCCAGTTTCTGCTGGTGACTGTGGCTGCCAGGCCAGCAATCTCCAAACAGCAGCGTTGGAGTCTCTGAGGCCTGGCGGGAGAGACGTGGACGCATGGCTGAGAAGCACATTGCTCAGTGGGCTTCATGGGTTCCCAAGACCTCCTGCTCGTGGAGCTAGGAAGGCTTTGTGGGGAGACAGCTTCAGCCAAGGGGTGGTGGGTGGTCACTGCAGCACAGGCGACAGGTGTCTCTGGGTCACAGGGCGCCTCCAGAATCCCCAGCCAGGCAGCAGACCTGAAATGGGTGAGCTCCTTTTGCACCCTCACCGCCGGTTATTTGGGTGCCCTCTGAGTCTGGGGCGTGTTTGTCACCGTCTCCAGCGGAGCGCGGTGGGCCTGCAGCAAGCGAGGCCTCCAGTCCCAGTCTCCACGAGGAGGCCGGAGCGAGCGCGGTCTGGGCAGGCAGAGGGGCCGGAAGCGGGGTGGCCTGCCCTCTCCCGACCTGGAGCAACCGCTGGGCGCTCTCCTCCGGGCGGGCGCAGGCGTCCGGAACCTGTGGAATCGGCCCAGCGCTTATTTCTCGGTTTTCGGGTTACCTAAGCTGATCGGCAGAGACGCCTCCGCTCTGGCCCTTGCCGCCGCCGGGAGCAGTGGCCGCTGTGGTTGCTTCCTGCCCACCTAAGGGGGTGAATCCTTGGCCGGGGAAGTAGGGATTATTCCTCTCTGCCGTCATTTCAGTGGAAATGAAAAGGCAATTCGGTTTTCTAAGAGCCGAGTCTCCTTCCCATCCGGGAAGAGTGGTAGGTATCCGCATGCTACGAACCAGGTGTGGGATCCAGCCGAGGCCTGTCGTCTCCTCTCTTCATCTCTCGCTCCACCTTTTTGGGGGAAAATGGTAAAAGAAATGATCAGAAGAGAAAATGATGTGTTGCCAGTGATTGCTAATAAACCAGAAACTAGCTAGCCGAGGAAGTCTGGGCTGATTGTAACCTGTTCGTTATTTGGGGGATTTCCAAGGAGGTGGCGGGTGTGCTGCCACAGCTGACCTTTGAAGAGGTCTGGTCTAGAAGCGCCTCTGCAGGCATCAGGTCCAGAAGGCAGGGCCCTGAGTCCCTGCAGGGGTGACCCTGCTGTGGCTTGGTGCGACCAGCATTGTCTTCAAGAGCTGCCTCGTCCAGGGGCCACCTACATCTCCTTGGGGCCACCGTGGAGGCTGGCAATGGGGAAGGGGGGTCGGCAGGGAGCCGTTTGGCTCTAGAGTGTTGCAAGTGGCCGTGAACCTTCAGGGAGCCACCCAGCCTCAGGAACTGTCCTCTGGCTTAGGGCTGGGACCTGCCACTCCAGGCTGCAACACCTGCTCCCCTTTCCCCACCGGTCAGCCGGGAGCTAAAAGGCAGAGAGAGACGTTTTAGTAAGATATCCATTATGAAGTAACTTGCTTGCTTTGTAACAACCGAAGAGGGGACAGAAGTGGTCCCTTAATTGAATTAACCTTTTCCTGGGAACTGAGGTTGGCTTGGGGCCTGCTGAGTTGTAGGGGGTCAGGGCAATGGCTCTCAGAAGGTTTTAGGGACTGGGCCACCCTGGGCCTAGTGGGATCCTAGTTTGCCGGTAGCTCTTAGCTATGAATCAAAAGTATAAAAGATACAGAGGGACTGCGTGCACCAAGTGAGGTTTTACCCGGGGCAAGTGGGATCCCTGGATAAAGAAGAATCTAGAGACTAGCTTGGTACTGCTGCAGGAGTTGGAAAATGAATAGCATAGTCCTAAGGAACTGAGGGAACCATCAGACAAACCCTTCCTACCTGGGGAAATTGGTGGCCAGAGAGGGGACAAGCCTCTCCCAAGGTCCCACAGCAGGGGCGGTAGTGTGCAGCCTGTCCTTTTTCTGCACTGAAGAGGTACCATAAAGAGCTGAGAGAGGTCCCCACACCAGGACAGAGCGAGCCAGGCACATCTCCCGCAGGCTGGTCCTCGGGGTTGGAGAAAGCTTTTGATTTTAACAGTGGGTTGAAGGCTACACTGTCACCTTACACTGCTAGGCCTCAGTCTCTTTGTGAAATGGGCCCATTACCAACTCCACACCTGCCTGGGGTTGTTGTGAACCATCGTGACAATCCATGGAGGGACTGTGCAGTGTAGGTGCAAATCTCCCCGAAGTCACCTCACCGGATCCCGGTAAATTCCTGGTGCTCCCTGGGCTGAGCTCGATTTAAATGGCAGGGGGGAGGGAATAGATGACCAGAGTCTAAAGACCCTCTTTTTTCTTGGTGGCCACCTTTTCCCTCCCACAGCCATGGAACTAAGAATCAGGAGGTAGATAGGACTGGGAAGAGGGCTGGAGAGAGCAAGGCCAGTTTCCGAAGTGGCTGGAAACTGGGTGATTTTAGCGGGTGGTGGGGAAGCTGTAAACATGGAGCTGTGGCAGCGCTGGGGCACACTGGGCTGCCTGCGCGCCTCACAGCCCTGCAGCTCTCCACTGATGCTTCCGGGCGGAGGAACTTTGAGGGCTCCCTGGCCTTAGCCACAGCCCAAGGCAGGGTAGTTTGGGCCAATCTGGGGTCCCACATGGGTTGTCAGCAGCTGGGGCAGGGTCCCCAGCTGGAGGGTTCAGCCCTTGGAGGAATCCCGATTCTGGTACTGGGTGGTGTGAAGCAAGGGGTGGTTTTTTCTCCTGGACCTCTCACCGAGGTGGTGGGGAGATGAAAAAGTCTCACACCAGAAAGACCCAGGACAGGGGCACATGCATGTGTGTGTGTGAAAGAGGGCTGTAATGATACATGCTTGCACATGTGCGCATACACACAGAAGTGGATTCAAGTTTGGGATTATCCCAGTGGCTGGATTCGTTTGGATTTAAATTGAGTTCCAAGCAGCCGCTTAACCGCCCTAGCTCCACCACCTCGCCTGCACACCTGAGTGCCCTGGGGGGATGAGCGGCGGACTTCAGAATCATTTCCTCGATCAAAACCCTTTGATTTGGGGGATTCAGGGAAGAGAACCTCTCGCTCGCTATACCAACGTGGAGTCTTAGACCCAAGGCTTTTCTCTACCGCAGCCCAAGATCGTGCACATTTTTAAAAACATAGGCTTATTTTTTAGAGTAATGTAGAATCATCTCCATGTAGAGATGTTAATGTAGAACCATTAACTACCGTCTAGCCATCTCTACACTGCGCCTCTCCAGGCTTCGGCCCAGGGCTGGGGAGGCGCAGCTCACAGTCTCTCCGCAGGCACACTGGGGTGGTAGTGTCGCCTTGTAGCACGAGGCAGCTTAGCACAGATCTGGTGCGTGTGCGCACGCTGAAGCAACCTCGAGCCCTGAGGCACGGAAAGGGAGCCTCCTTAGTGCCCGCTGCACCCCAACTTCCAGGATGTAAGGAAATGGCCTTGGGGGTTGTGGCCACTCTCGATCTGTTGTCCCTGCACAAGCTGACCCTCATCTGCTGCAGGCCCCCCAGCTTGGAACCTCCTCGCTCTTTCACCAGCTGGGGAGACCCTCTTGGAGCGCCCTCCCTGCCACCCCCTTCCCCCCTGGGCTCTGGCCCATTGGTTTGAAGAGAGGGGCAAGGGGAGATATTTTTTTTAGGGACCAGAAGAGAACAGAAGGGGTCCAGAGGGTTGCTTATGAGAGGTGGAAGCCATGGGCTCTCCTAAGGCAGGGGTCCCCCAGCCCCAAACATCCTCACACAGGCTGGGGCACCTGGAAAGGAGCTGCCCAAGGCCACCACCCCAGCTGAGAGTTGGAAACACAGTGGGGGTGGTGGCCTTTAGACTCAGCCTCCTCCCTCTGCACAGTCCAGTAGCATGTCTTCCTGGGTGGCAGTGCAGAGGGCCAGGCAGCCCTGCAGTCCCTCTACTCCCCGACCACTTTGTAGTCGTTTGTAATCCATCCCCACCCTCAGGGGCCCGGACAGGGAAGCTGTCACACTCCCACAGGGACGCGCCCTCACATGCTAGTCTGGAGGGGAGGCTGAAGTGGGCAAGGAGAGGGGAGCGAGAGAGACAGAGAGGCTGGATGTAGGTGGAGGAGGCAGCGACAGGCTCGCCGGTCCCACAGCAATCCCACTTCAGGGGCAAGGAGTAAAGACCAGAGGTCGGGGTGCCCTGCAGCTGGCCAGGCTGGCGTCTTAAACGGTGGGTGGGTGAAGGTGAGACTCCTGGGGCCGGAGGGGGCTCCCCGAATTTGTCCTGGATTTTTTGCTGTGATCCAGCTTCGTGTGGAGGGGTGAAGGCAGGGATAGGCACCTCCCAGTTGCAAATCTTGTAGAGTGGCTGTCTCTCCCGTTTCCTACCAAACCCAGGCTCTAACTGTGGGACAGACCAAGGTCATCCCTGGAGCCAGCCGGTCCAGAGAAAGGACATAAACAGTCTCCTTTTCCCAAACCGCCTTAGTTCTGTGGTCCCGTGTTTACCATCTGTGACCTGCATCTGCAGCCCTGTAGGGTCCCATTTAGCTGCTCCTGAGCTGTTTGGTTGACTAAGTAGCCCAGAAAGGAGAGACCAGATTTAACCAAGCTTCTGTGGAAGGGGTGTCTGAGCAGCCACAAACCCTGGGGACAGTGGGAAAGGGTAACAGAAGTGGGACCTGCAGGCTAGGCTTTCGCTAGTTGCTACCAGTAGTCAGGGTCCCCAACCTGTTCAGTGGAGACAGGTAGGGTTGGGAGAGGCCAGCCTTGGGCTGTTCCCATAGCCCCAGACAGACCACCACCATCTGAAGCCCTGGAGGAGCTTCACCCAACCTTCAGCTCTACCTGCCAACTTTTCAAATAAAGAAATCCCTTTGTTAGATTCAAATAAGGGCCACATGTCTGGAGCCCCACTTTTCTGGAGCACGTATAGCTTTACAGTACCAAGTGATTTTTTTCGTTAAAACCTTATTCGGTCTGTATTCAGCCCAAAGTAGATTTTTATGGGCTGAGTGCAAAGACCTCACCCACAGCGGTTCCTAATGGAAGGGCTGGCAGCGCCACTGCCTAGGGGTGCGGTGGCACGGGGAGGGGAGGGCCTGGGGGAACCGTCCTGGGCCACCCGGCCACCTCCCACCAGATCCGGACATTCACGCCAAATCTCTGCTGGCCATGTGGAAGCTTTCAGAAGTTTGAGGGAAAAAAGCCCAGTGATATAAGTAAATGAACAAGCCGCCTTGAAATATCCAGGTACTTGAATTGTATGGAAAGTCATCCGGTGTGCTCAGTGCCCTGTTAAGGGTAGAGCCAGGCCTTCGATGAGGGTTTTAAGAGTCCAGCAAGTCAGGTTTGGGGACCCTTCCCAAAGACAAAAGCCATCCCCAAGCCTTAGCACTGGGGATCCTGGGAGAAAGAAGCCAGAGGCCTTGAGGACTCACCTTTGAAGTGCGAAGTGTGAGGGGAAAACCCAGAAGGACCCAGAGCAGGGCCGAGAGGGACAGTTACCAGGGCAGAAGTGCCTACTTCCTAAAAGCAGGTTTCCTTGGATCCTTATTTAATTCTTTCTTCACCCAAGCCTGGGGACCTTTACATGTTGGTTCTTTCTGTTTGGTTTAAATGGGGGCAAGGGTCCACACCACCAGGCTTCCCCATGGGGTGAGAGCAGATGGGGATCATACTGGGAAGTGGCAGTGCTTTGGGTGAGAGTGATGTCCTTGGGCTAAGGTGCCACCTCCGAACACATGGGGAGGGAAATGAGGAGGAAAGAAAATGAAGTGCTATCATATTTGGGGGATCCGAATATGTGAAAATCAGTCACTTCCTCATGGGAAGACCAGGTTTAGCTCCTAATTCCTAGAATCCAAAAAAGAGATATTAAAGATCATTCTTTTTTTTGGAAGGTTGCCAGATAATTTCCAGGAAGGGCCTGCAAAGCCGCTGTCCTGAGCCGGGAGGTCCATTTCCTGGTGGATGGAGGTGTCCAGAATCCACAGAGCCCTGGGTGCCCACAGGACAGAGGGAACCCAGGCTGCCTGTGAGGTGACTCCAGAAGCTCACTGGCCCAGGAATGTCCCAGATTCAGCACAGCTGGCCAGATTTCCCACCTTGCGAGGCCTCCCTTACCTAGTGGCTCCAGACCTGTGGTCAGGTACTCAGGCTGCAGACCTGGCCAGTAGTTCCCAGGAGGGTGCGCCAGGCCACAGTGCAGTCTGAAGGGTCATGGCCGCGGACGGGATGGGTGCTCTGCGAGTCGACTGAGAGCTGCAGTGCGTTCTGTGCCCGGGAAGCTGGGGACTGAGGGCCAGGAAGGTGATCATGGGCCTTTGCCATCCTGTGCTAATCGGAGAGTCCTGGGCTAGGCTCCTCGGAGGGAGGATTCTGGGGAGAGGTTGAAGCTTCTCCCGGAGCTGGCCCGGGCTTGGTCTGGAGCCCACAGAGGAAAGGCTGGGGTCTCGGTCACAGCGGGTGGCCTGGAGGCACAGGGGAAGAGGGATTCTGCACTGCTGCCTGCAGCCCTGGGAGGTGATGGGGAAGGGCAGGCACCTTGGAGAGGGCATTGAAGAGGGGATTAGGAGCCCTGATTATATGAGGACACCTCCCAGTTATAGTCCTACACACAGGGGCCACCACCTGTGGCCCTTCCTGCCCCCAGGTGAACCTTCCCAGGCTGAGCTCTGGGATAGGAGGGGACAGCAACCCCAGGAGCCTCCAAGGCCCGGGATGTCCGAGACAGGCAGGCGTTCTTTCTGTTACACAGGAAAAGCTGCTCTAAGCAGGGCTGTCTGTCCTCTCTGGGAAAAGGCAGAGCTGGTGGCAGCGTAGGGTGGGGAAGGAGGGAGGGAGGTCCTTGGGGGAATATTTACCGGTCAAATCGATATCCCCATTTGGCTAAGAAGATGGCCAATTTCAAAGCAGATTAGATTACTTTGTGGCATTTCAAATAAAACGGCAATTTCAGAGCTGTGAGCACGTGAGCGACCCCTGGGAATGGTCAGCCTGGTGGGCTCAGTGTGGGGTGCCCTTCTCTCTCTCTCTCTCTCTCTCTTTCTCTCTCTGACTCTCTCTCTCTCTCTCTCTTTCTCTTTCTCTCTCTCTCCCTTTTTCTTTCTTTCTCTTTCTTTCTTTCTTTCTTTCTTTCTTTCTTTCTTTCTTTCTTTCTTTCTTTCTTTCTTCCTTTCTTCCTTTCTTCCTTTCTTCCTTTCTTCCTTTCTTCCTTTCTTCCTTTCTTCCTTTCGTCTGTCTGTCTTGAACTCACTATATACCCCAGGCTGGCCTCAGGCTCCTGGTGATCTTCCTGCCTCAGCCTCCCAAGTTCTGGGATTAGCGGCGTGTGCCACCACGCCTTTCTTCTTTTTTCTTGTTTAACTGAGGGTGAAGGAGCAAAGGGTGAGGACACAGACCTGAGTCAGCCGGATAAGGGACCATTGTGGGTACTTTGGGGGGGGTGCACGGTACGGAGGTCCCTGTACCTTACTACTTGCTAGGTGCTGCCACTTAGTGATTTGTGTTATTCCTCTCTCCAGGTTTAGGAGATGCGTGGGGACAGCCCAGCCGCACCGGGCCTCTGGACAGCGTAGCCAAGGAGCTGGGATCTCACCTGCTGCAGGTAGAACCCTCAGTCTGGGGAAGGAGTGCCCTTCCCTGGCGACCCTGCCACCCCGGGCTCGGGCCGAGGTGCACCGGTGCAAATCCGCTGTCCTATGCCACAGAGGGGGCTGGGGTGGCTGCTACCCAGGCCTAGTGCCGGGGTGCAGCCTCTGGCAATCCTACCCATACCTTGCACCCCACCCCAGGCCCAAGGAGTCTCTAGCCCCCCTGAGAACGAGGTCAGGTCAGGTCCTTTCCCACCTGACTCCGTTCTGCCAGGACCTGCGCCCAACCAACCGGGCTGCAGCCCGAGACACCAGGGTTGCTGTGAGCCCTGCTCACCAAAGCGTTCAGCAGTGGTGTGCGCTTGCAGGAGGTGCATGGATGGGGAAACAGCACCAGAAGGATATTTACAGCTGGCTCTGAGAGTTTATTACAAACCAGGTTCTTTTGAAATTTCGTCATCTCACTGCGACAACCACTTGGGCAGGTTCTATTAAGATGATGATGATGATGATATTATTTTGGTATTGGGAATCGAACACATGGCTTTCACGTTGAGCTACATCCCCAGCCCTGTTTTATTTTGAGTCAAGGTCTTGCTACTCATTGCTAAATTGCCCAGACTGGGCTAGAATTTTTAACCTTCCTGCCTCAGCCTCCCAAAGTGCGGGGATCACAGGCATGCACCACCACTTTCGACTTCTTCATTTTATTCAGAGGAGGAAGATGAGGCAAGGGGAGGTTAAGCAGCCGGCCTGTGGTCACACCACAAGCTGTCACCCAAGTGGTCCAACGCAAGAGCACAGTGCCCAAAGCCAGGACTTGGTGCAGCCTCCGGGGCCTCCCGATTTTGGAGCCCTTGCTTGGTGTGGGGTCACATGCCGTGCACCACCCGCCCAGGGCCACTCAGCCCGAGAGGGAGCTTGCAGGGATTGAGTTGGTTTTCCACTTTCTGTGGTGCAGTTGTGCGCCCACGATTCTGGCTCCAGCTGGCTGCGTGACCGGCCGGCACCACTGGCCACTTCCAGGGCAGTCGCCGGCGCTGGCAGAGGACAGCAACCCCAGTCGCAAGATCTTTAAAATGCCCTTTACAGAGCCTCATCAACGACTTATTCATTCCCCCCTCCTGTCATTTGTCTCTGCCATTGAAAAATGCCTGCCGAGAGCTATTTTGCATTCCCTCCCGCTATTTTGTGTTTTCTTTAAAATGGAAAAACATGCTGGCTGCGGGTTGGTGACTTAGGTCTGCGAGAATCAGCCGAGACTTCTGTATTTTGAAAAAAACAGATCTTTTCAAAACTTTGGCCCCAAGTGCCTACGTGTGATTTATTTTTTAAAATGCATATGTTGTGCAGAGAAAAGATCTTGGGTTGAATCTGGAAGCTGGAGGGTTTGCAGCTTCAGGCGAGCGGGGTGGCCAGGGTGGAAAAGGGCTCCGGGAGTGCGGCTGCGCTCGGAGCTGGGCAGCCTCTCTCCCTTCCCGCTCTGCTGGCTGGCGCTGGCGGCTTCCCTGTTTCGTACCTTTGCACATTACAAGCGACACTAACATCAGGGACGGCTAAGTGCTGGAGAACTTCAGTGAAAACCGGGCAAGCAAAGTCAACACCCCCAGATGGCTCCCTGGGAGTTTAATTAATTCCTGAGTGGTGCGGCTGGTCATCTTATTAGACTTGTAAGTGACTTAGGTAATTGGAAGTTTTGAAGGCATATTCCACATGAAGAATATTATTTCTATGAAGAATATTATTTATTTTAGCTACCGCTGGCAATTTTTAGAACTTAAAGATAATAACTTTCCCCCTTTTATTTGCTTTCCTAGCTGTTCTGAGGGATTTACTTCATGCATTGTATCTTTTTAATGATTTGGGAGTTCTGCAATGTGCAGAATAAACCAAAGCATTTAAAACTTTAGAAACTGATTTCTAGTTGACATTTCTGAAATGTCACAGGGTTACTTGGGAAAATATTTTGTAGCTGAGTTAAAACCTGAAAGTAAGGCTTGGAACCCGAGCGCTCACTTCACCCCTTAGCCTGGAGGAAGGCGGTGATAGTTTACTGGCAAAGAATTGTTGCAACAGATTGTATTTGAGCAAACTGCATTTTTGCAGCAAGTCCTATTTGAGACAGTAAAACATTAGGTTATCTTTCAAGTTTCACTTCTGCCCTGTACTTTTTTAGCCCCCCTCAAAGGAAGGGGGGCTAGAAAACCCAAAGGTAATCTGGTTTCAATTACATGCTGTAAAAATAGAATTGTGGTCAGAAATTAATTTGGAATTTTTTTATGGGAGCAGTACTGACGGTAGTATGGGTCTTTCACCAGCTTTATTGCTTTTCTTTGGTTCTGGATCTGAAATATGAATGAATAAATAAAATAGTTTCCTTTTTCAAACATTATTTAGTCTTCTTATCCTTGACACATAAATATGATCATTACCTTTTTATTTTTTTGAATTACCGCTTACAATTTTACTTTGTTTTTTGGAGGTCTAGACAGCTTAGGCAGAAATTAGAAGTTCACTTGGCTAGTTTTAATTTTTTGGAAATTGATACTTTTTCTCTTTGACTTTGGCAAAGGTTATTTGATCTCTTACAAAGCCTTAGTAGTTAATTCTGTAGACATCGTCTGGTAAAATATTAGGTATGTTGTTTTATTTTCTGCAGATTGGTAGTGGTTGGAATTTATTATTCAAATGGTACTTAGGGGTAACTAGAAAATTGTGGCAAATAAAGCATATGTCCTAGTGGTATAAATGAGTCCAATTATGACATTAAATGGCCTATATAGTGGTAGAGGTTCCCCTAAGAACCATAGAACTCCGGATTTGTGCTAAGTGCTAAAATAACCCCAAACAATAAAGCTACTACATTCAAACAGAGCAGGGTAGGAATTCTCAAATGTTTTGCGTGGTTTTTGTGATGTGAATGTAAGATTGTTTTTAAAGTGCTTTAAAAGCATTTGAGAGCCTGGCTTGGGGAATAAACCTTGAATGTTGTTACCTGCAGTCCTCATGGCCCTGGACCCCCCTTGTTTATTTATTCCTGGTTAATTCCCCTCTTTCCTGTGTGCTGAGGGTGGGACCTGGGTCCTCAGGCATGCTAGGCAAGCCTGGCACCAAGGGAGCTACACCCCCAGCCCCCCAGCCCATGTCTTGTACATTGAGCCCGGTGATGGTGCATTGCTGGGTTTACCTCCGGAACTATTTGTCTCTCACCCTGGCACTTTCTCTTTTACAGACTTTGGATGGATTTGTTTTTGTGGTTGCATCTGATGGCAAAATCATGTATATATCCGAGACAGCTTCTGTACATTTAGGCTTGTCCCAGGTAGGTACTGCCTCCTTTTATGTCCAGTCATATCATTCAATGAAGTGTCAGCAGATCGTGACTCTCTTGCCCAACCTGAAAAGGAGACTGTTTCAGTGTCTGCTTTGTATATGAACATAATCCATAATTGCAAAACCCCACAGTGGTTTTCTCCTTGTTGTTACGTTGCAACTTTTTTACTTTCTTTTTCCTTTGGGGTTCGTGAGCAGCATGTCTTCACCCGGTCACCTCGTGCTGAGATTCTGTCCAATGCCTACAGACTGTCGCTTACCTAGTGATGTTAAGGGGCACAAGGAGAGTTTCCCCAAGGGAATGTGCTGTCCACAGCGGCTGTTGTGCACCCGGCAGGTTCCTGCATGACGGCGGGGCGAGGCGCCCTGACGCAGCAGAGGCCTTGTGAGCCGTGTGCACTTTGGGGAGACAGAAAGGGAAGGGGTAGATTTATGGGTGTTCACGTGGAATTTGGGGTCATTTTTTCCGAGTTTTTCCAGTTCAATGGCCGTTTCCATAAAGCATTTTATATGCTTGTGATAGAAACTCATAAAACTTAGTTTACTACTGTTTTGCACTGCAAGGTCCTGCTTTCCTCAGAGCATTCCAGTCCTACCAATTGTCCTGGGAAGGTGGACCCATCTTCTTTTGAAGATGGCTCATCCCTTCGAGGAGAGAGCTGTGCCCGGCTTGTGAGTCCCAGCAGGCCAAGCTTTGGTGGCGGATCTGGCTGCTGTCTGAGCCCGTGCGTGTCGGGATGGGGACAGATGGACCGATCATCCCACACGCATCGTGTGGTTTAACAAGCATGGCACCTGGTGCTAAATGTCACATTTTTGTACGCGGAGGGACTAAATGTTTCTTCATATTGTGAAAGATCAGCATGACTTTTTCTCAGCATGAAGATGCTAGAATTATGGAAAGATAGAGAAAACGTGAGCAATGATGCTGCCCAGCCTCCTGTTACAAATAAGCTGAAATGAAACATGCCAGTCAACATGGCTTGAGTTTTCTCATTAAAAAGCAAAATGACCACCTTTGGGGTGTTCCTATTTTGTTCCTGCCAATGTCTGTTTGAACACTTTGTCTTTGGTTTGCAGTATTCTCTCCCCGTGTCTGCAGCCCCTCACTCATGTCTGCCTGGGTTTATGTGTCCGTGCAGTGAAATGAATGTCGTACTAAAATGGCTCCAAGCTTTGTTTTCTCTCCTTCTAGGAGACCAGCTCCGCCCACACAGTTGACTAAGGCTTAACTCTTGTCCTGTGTGACCTGTGGGATCAGTGTGCTTGTGGGATGGGAAATACTTTTGAGAATATGAAATTTACTACTTCTCTGGGGCTGGGGGTGTAGCTCTGTGGTAGAGCATGTGCCATTCATGTGTGAGGCCCCGGGTTCCATCCCCAGCACCCCCAAAATGACTATTTCTACATTTTCCCTGGTTATTGTTCTCTGAATGTCCACCTTGCCCTCTTTAGAATTCATCGGGGCTCCTTAGTTTTATCCAGATTGGTTTCTATTACCTACATTTTATGGCCGAAGGACCTTGGTTGGACTTTATACCTTTTTCAACTGAAATTTATAAAGCCATGGGTAGTCTTGCAATGAAGTCAACAAACATGACAGAACATATCATGTACTTTTAAGATAACTGGTCAAAAATCTAAAATCACTATTATTGAATATTAAATTTAGAGCTGAGCTCCCTAGCCATCAAAGCAAAAAGGGAAATGTATTTGGTTATATGGTTTTCATTGCCTAAGAGGGCCAGAATTTAATGTCCTGGAACTGTCAATAGTAAAACAAGGCCTGTTTCAGAGTGGTGGTGAGAAACAGATCAAAGTAACCATTTCGTGTGATATAGAATCTATAGGAAACTATACAAAATCCATGCATCTCCACAGTCTCATTAGAACAAAAATGTCTCAAGTAGAACCCTTCATGAGCACCAGTAGGAGCTGCTGGTTTACAGGCTTCTCTCTCTAGAGTTGGGTGTCCCAGCACCTCACGTGACAGTCCTGTTAATTCAGTCCAGGACTGTCAGCTCAATCTGCGATCCTAATTTTCCGTCATTTTCCCTTTTTATGTGTGAAACAGAATGGACCGATTATGAACACAATAATTCAGCACGAACACAATAATTCAGCACGACCAAGATACTGGAGGTGACAGATAGGCCTCCTGTTCAGGATTAGCTCCACAGAAGGAAATCTAGGCAGCTTGTTATGTTCCCTTTCGAGCGAATGCAGAAACAAAACTTGTATCATCACATTAAAGGGAGAGAGGGACCGTGCACTACTGTTTCCCAGAAAACTGCAGAGATACCTGTTGTCCGTTTCCAGTAGAGGAAATAGTTTGAAAAAAGATAATTGCGTGCTGATTGTGTACAGCAACTGATACTTTACTGATTTTTTTGCGAGGCTGGGTGAGTCTCCCTCCAGAGCTACAGAGTTCCACAGGGAGCTGTTTGAACAAGCAGCAAGGACCTTCTCTCCAATCTGGGGCTGTTCATGATTAACTCTACAGGAGGGAAACCAGGCAGAATGGCCGTGTGTATTTTTTTTTCCTGTCTTCTTTACTTAAATAGTAAAATACAGTATTGAATAGGATGCCACATACCCAGCTGCTCTTTGAAAATATGTTTTGCACTTTTTAGGGTTTTTTAAATTAGCAAAAAGTCAGGCATATATAACAAGCATGAAAACGTTAATGAAATAGGCTTAGAGGCTGGAGATGTAACTCAGCGGTAGAGCACTTGCCTGCCATGCACAAGGCCCCAAATTCCATCTCCAGCACTGGAAAAAAATTGGCTTGAAGTTTAAAAAAAAAAATCACCAGAGATAAAAGTGTTAGGGGCTGGAGATGTAGATCTGTAGTAGACAGTATGTTCAGCCTTCACACAACTCTGGGTTCGATACCTAGTGTGAAACCACACGCACACACACACACACACACACACACTAGGTGTTAATAAAATTGTACCCAGTAAGCAGAATAACCCTCTAAACAGATTTTCTGGTGATCAGCAATAGCCGCCCTGGCTTGCACACATTTATTTGATTCTCTTCTATGTTCTTTCAGTTACTCTCGACAACATTATCTCCGCGGTAAGGTGTCTGTTAGGATGGAGTTGAAGTCCACATCAGTGGCCATGGGGAACATAAGCCTCTAGCTTTGCCCAAGTTGTGTGGCCATTCACGGCAAAAAGGGATTGGTCTGTCTTGTTCTGGTTTTGGGCCAAACTATCCAAATAATTATCTGAATTATCTCTTTGAAGATTCAAAACTTTATGTGCTGTAAGCCCATCTGTATTTCACTTACAGCCTTTTATTTAACTTTTTTTTTTAAACAAGTGTCAGACTAAGAAATCTGCTTCCTGTGACAGAGTTTATTTATTTCTGTTTTTGAACTAGTAAACAAGCAATCATTACTGTAAACTTTGATACTAAAAAAATATGACATAACCACAAAATGCAAGCTGAGGGCTGAGACACACACACATGCACACGCACATAAAACATTGACACATTTAAATATATTTGAAGAGGATACTGACGGGAAGCACTTTTAGTCATGCACATTTATTAAATGATTTATTCCTTGTTGTTCTTTTTTAAATAATGCAATTCTTTTTACTCATATTTGAGGTGGGGGGAGCTCTATATAGCTGCTCTCTATATGCACTTTTAGGGTTCCTTATGGTTCCAATTTCCTTACCAAAGTTGCATACCTTATACAACATATAGGTAACTAATACATACTTTCAAAGAAACACAGACAGGTATGAAATAGCTGTTTATGAGACACATAAAGAAAAATATAATATTTAAAGCCGATGGCAGAAGCACAACCATAAAAATAGTGATGGTGTTGCCAAAGGCACAAGACCTACTTCTTTCACTTTGAAAGGAGAGAGAAAGGATGGTGTTTTATGTTTGTTGACATAACTTGAACCCTGAAACCCAAAGCACCTTATTTTAAAATGCCTAATTCACCATACTCAGCAAAACACCCGAAACAGCATACTGCGCATTTTCCGAGCGCTGAGTATCGTGCCACGCAGAATATTCCCTTTTAGTGTCGCATTTATCATCTACAGCACTCTTGGCAGGAAGCAAAGCTATTCAGCAAAACATAAAAAAGCTCTTAGTAGAAAATCATTCATTTTGTAGTTAGCGGGGTTTTACAAATACCAAAATAGCACATGGAAGTTCTGCTTTAATAAGGCTGATGTATGAGACCTGCCTGGGGAATTTTACAGCAACTCTCTCCCTCTCTTTACATATTTACACACACATATATATATTTCTTTGCAAGGTAGTCAGTCACATTTGTTCCAGCATTCAAAAGCATGAATAGGTATGTAAATACAGGAAACACCATGTCAATCATAATTTTGAATTAAAGTCAGAACTCTTTTATCATTCCAGAATTTGTTCTGTAAAAACATTTCCGTTATTTGAAGGCTGATTTACTTCCTAGACAGCCTTCCAGTCCATTTTATAATGGACCCAAGAATTCAGAAAAGCACTGGGCGCCATGGTGTGTGGTTGTAATTCCAGCCCTTGAGTACCCAAAGGGGAGGCAGGAGGATCCCAAAAGTTGGAGCCCAGCCTGGGCTGCATAGTGAGTTCAAGGCCAGCTTGAACTACATAGCAAGACCCTGTCTCAAAAAAAAAAAAAAAAAAAATTCAGAAAAGCAAGCTTTTTCTTCATGCTCCTTCACCCTCCCCCTTTTTCAGCCTATGGTGATAACAGGGACTTTGAAAACAGACAAACAACTTTTGATTAAAATACAAGTCTGATTCTGGAGAAGCAGAAATGCAGGCTTTTCTGTTGAGACCCTGAAGATGTTTCTCTACAAACACATCCTTTACATATTTTTTTCTCAAAAAGAACTTCAAGCAAACCAGAATGATCATTTTTCCTTAAAAACGTGAGTACCAGAGAAATGATCCACCAAAGGATTTTTTTTTTTTTTTGATAAAATGTTACTGTGTGTTTCAGACTGGCCTTGAACTCTGAGCCATCCTCCTGCCTCAGCCTTCCGTGTGCTGGGATTACAGGCATGGGCCACTACACCTGGCAACAAAGTTTTTCCATTTCTTTTAAATTTGTAAATAAACCGTACATCTAAAATGTACCATTAAAATAAAAGTTTTAAAAAAGTAAACTGCTGAAATAGTGATTTAAACAAAACAAAAAGCCAGATCCCTGTTTGTTAGCCTCTAACTCTTCACTGACAAAACTTCGCAGTGAATCCTCAGGAAAAACGAGACTGTCCTGTCTCAAAGCCTGGCTTACACGTTGCTGGTTTATTTAAAACTTTCTAGGGATTAGCAGGAATGACTTGAAATGTTTCCATTTATTCTTTTTCATAAGGAAATCCCACAGTTCCACGTGGGCCCATCCCCGAGAGGGTCGGTGGCAGAGCCCCAGGCTCAGGCGCTGGTATCGGGCTGCTGGGAAAGGTTTCTGTCCTGGTGGATTCTCTCTGTGGCTCTGTCTGCATAGTATTGGAAGGAATCAGTCCACGACTAATGCAGAAAATAGAACTGTTAAAGCCTTCCAGGCACAAGATCCCTTGTCATGAAGCCGCCTGGCTGGGCTGTGCTGCTCCTAGAGCTGGCAGCGCCGGCGGTCCCTTCACAGATGTCCCTCTGCCACCCGCAGGGCCACACAACTAAGACCCCAAGGCCAGGGACCAGGCCTGCCTGGCTGCCTCCAGCGCCCCTCCCCCTGGAGGGCGCCAGAAGTCTTCAGCCTCCCCTCCCCAGGTCTTTGCAGGTGAGGGAGTCCAGGTCTTGAGGATTCAGTACCATGTCCCCTCACAGTATTTGAGTGTAGAACAGGGAGAGAGTCTGAGGATCAGGAAGTAGACCTCTGAGTGAAAAATCCTAACAGTGGTGGTTTTCCAGGAGTTGCCCGTTCCCACACGACAGCCTCCTGTCCAACATGGCTGAGGCCCAGAGGCCTGCCCTGGTGTCTCCTGGGTGGCGTGTCTGGAAGTAGGTGGTGTCCCAGTGTTGCAGTAGCAACCCCAGGAAATAATTGCCACGTCATGAAGCTCTCTGGAGGGGGCCCAAATCCTCCTGCAGGTCACACACAGACCCAGCCGCACCCCTGGGTGGGAGCCCCAGAATTAGCACAGTCACCTTGGACCAGGAAGGCTAGAGACACATTTCTGGCAATGTGAGAGACGCCTGGCGGCGCCTGAGGGTCCAGCCCAGAGCTGAGGAAGAAACAGCTACTGTCGGGCAGCTCCTCCTGCATGCTGGGGATCCTGGCTGGTCAGCCTGGCGTGTACAGGAGGGAGCAGAGGGTCATGGCAGAGCTGCCCCACAGGCCAGGCCACTCAATGGCATGTGACTCTGGGCGGGGAGGAAGCCTCGGCTAGCTGTCATCTCTCCAGGAGCCCCTTTGCCCACCTCCAAGGCTGCCTATGCATCTTTCCCCTTGGGGCTCTCAGGAGGCCTCTGGCCCTGTCGGGAGGTGTGGTGGATGGTTCGGAGCTGGCAGGGCAAAAGCGAATGTTTCCCATTTGGCAAAGGTGTGGGCTGGGAGTGGAGATCAAAGTCCTGTCCCTGGCAGGGTGTGAACCTGTGACACGCCTGACCCTCGGCGAAGGGACCACTGGTGACGTTTCTGACTCCTCGCTCCCTTGGCAGGTGGAGCTCACAGGCAACAGTATTTATGAGTACATCCATCCCTCCGACCACGACGAGATGACCGCAGTCCTCGCGGCCCACCCGCCTCTGCACCATCACCTGCTGCAAGGTATTTGGGTGACCAGAAGGAAACAGGCCCTGCTCTTAACGTGACTGAGGCTTTGCTTCCCACAACCGCCAAGGGGCTGGGGTTTGCGGGGGTGGACACCCAGCACCCACCAGGTGGGGATTTGCATTTATGCCTCTGTTTCTTCGTTCTGTTTTGTTTTTGAGACAGGGTCCCATTGTGTAAATTGGGCCGCCCTTGAACT
The DNA here is from genome assembly GCA_004026905.1 of Hystrix cristata. NCBI lineage: Eukaryota > Metazoa > Chordata > Mammalia > Rodentia > Hystricidae > Hystrix > Hystrix cristata. The sequence goes on from PVJO010000663.1 coordinate 35,026, forward strand.
TGCTGTGTGACCCAGATGGCCTCAAACTTGAGATCTTACTGCCTCAGCCGCCCAAGTACTGGAATTATAGGCACGTGTGCCACCACACCCAGCTTGTCTCTGCCTTTTAAGCCAACATCACTGAGCCCCTCTTAAGTGCCAGAGACTGTTCAGAGTTGGAGACAAAAGCGATCAGGGCCTGTTGCCCTCGCGTACAGACTCCTGGCTTTGAATCCCAGAGTTGCAGTGTCTGGGCATCTAGACCTGGGCTGCTGCTGTAAGACAGGACCTGGGGGCTGGGAGGCCCATGGAGTATCAAGGGGAAAATTATACCCATCTTTCCTCTGGGTGAAATTCAGCATTTGCTTAGCTTCTGACCTGTCGGCTGTCCTGGGAATCATAAGTCCCAGTGGTTTCGCTAAGCACGCACATCACAAATATTTTCATATCACTTTAGAGTCATTGCGGAAAGTTAAACACACTGTTTATGCTCATAGCCGCTTTGAAATTCCAGGAGTTCTAAGACCTGCTACTGCATCTTGTTATTTAATGTAGTAATAAAGGCACACATTTACATCTATATCACGATGTGCTTCCGTATTTCGATCACTCTTTTCCTTGTGTAATCTTATACATTCTATTTTACACATTTAAGAACGTTAGTCTGAGCAGGGATCTAGTAGGTTTTAGGCCACAGCCCACATCCGTTTAGAAGCCCTGGGCATGGCCCAAATGACTCCTTAAATTACAAGTGCAGTGCGTGTTAGGAGAACGCAGAGCTCGCTTCGGGCTCCTGGCCTTTTAACACCCTCCTGTGACTGCCCAGCCAGGCCAGCAGGCTCGCCGTGCCTTGGACTGCAGCACCCACCTTGGCCAGAATTCTCCTCTGGAACAAGATGAAACTTCAAGCGTGATGAGAGGGTCGTTAGTCACAGAGAAAAGACGTCGAGGTGGTGCGGCTTTTAAAAGCTGCGCGGGGTACTGGTCGCGTGCAGTGAGCTTCTCTCACCAACTCTGCTTCCATCTCCCCTTCCCCTCTCTTAGCCTCCAAAAATGTCTCTGCAAAATGAAAGGAAATGAATCTTGGGATCTCGTGAGACCCTTGAGCTTCTGTGGGGCTCAAGTTTGAGGCACCCATAGGAAAGGAGAAGTGACAGGGCTGGGGGCGCTGGGCTCGCACATGTCCGTGTTGGCAGAAGGCAGCGGGGCTGAGGTTCCTCCTAGACGTCTTAGCGTCGCCCTCACAGAGTTGACTTCTCTGTCTGAACTGAGCCCCTGTTGTTTCATGGTGAACGTGTGAGAAGTGGGCTCTGCCCAAGATGGATAATTAATTACCAGGTGATGCGTGTTTTAAACCTGTGCTTCCATAGTGCAGTGCTTAGTGGTGTGGTCCAGACAGGTGGCCACGTTAGACGAAGCTTCGGGCATGTGGATCTGGGCTGCAGGGGGAATTGTGGGTAAAACATGGCAGCCTCTCCAACTGGGAAGGCAAGGGGCCTCTGTAATGGTTCTCTAATATCCAGAGGGCGGTCTCCACCCTCAGAGAGTGTGGAAGACCTTGCTTTCTTTTTTTTTTTTTTAAGAAGCCATGTTTTCTTTGCTGATTCTTTTTGTTTCTTTGTTTTGGTGCGGGGGATTGAACTCGGGGTCTTGTGCTTGCAAGGCAAGCACTCTGACCATTGAGCCAAATCCCCAGCCCCGAAGACCTTGCTTTCATTCCTAGTGGTGACCTTTCTTTAAAGATTAATTTATTAACCTCCACCAAGCAGCTGTTTATTTAGAGTGGGTGACCTTGCCCTCACCCAGAGGTGTGGCATTTCTGTTTGTGCCTAGGAATGCTGGTGGCCCTTAAAGCAGTGGTGTTCCCATAAGAGGCCATTTGTAGTGGCAAGGCCAGACGTTTGTGTGTGTGGCCTGGGAAAGAAAGGAAAGAAAGCTTTGGCCTGGTCACAGCTGTGAGGGGACCTAGGAGGACAGAGACACAGGCATACTTCTTCCTGGGGCTGGAAATGAAGCTTTGCTCTGACCATGCTGGGTCTCGGAGCCCCACAGCAGAGCTGGCAGGAGGTGTGTGTGGCTGGCTCCCTCTGCCAGGGAGAGGGACTAAGTTGTGACTGGGACTTAGTATCTGCTACCCTGACCGAAGTCGGACACTTTCAGGCCTTCCTTGTAGCTTAGGCACCACTTTGTGGTCTCTGGGAAGTGATGGTGGCAGGTGGAGCTCTGCCAGGCCACCCCTTGACTCCAGGGTGGCCTTTCCAGGTTCTTGCTGTGGCTGCGGTCGCCTGCTCTCCTTGGGGAGCCACAGCAGGACAGGGCCGGTCTCTTCCCACTCCCCGACTCAGCCCCAGGGGAAGCTCTGGGTCAGCCTGGGCCTCTTGCTCTGGCCGAGGCCCTGGGAATTTCTCAGTGCTCTTCAGGAGGAAGATGGGGAAGCAGGTGGGATATCCGCCCACAGAACCTTGCTCCTGCTTTCAGAATACGAGATAGAGAGGTCGTTCTTCCTCCGAATGAAGTGCGTCTTGGCCAAAAGAAACGCGGGCCTGACCTGCAGTGGATACAAGGTACTTGGGGGCCCAGTGGGGCGGGAGGAGCCAGCTTGGGTCCTCACTGTGTTTTGTTTTCTGTGTCCTCGTCAAGACCGAGCACAGAGGGAAGGCTCTGGAACCAACACATCACTCCGCCAGGGCAGAAGTCAAGAGTGACCTCTCCTGGCCACCTAAGAGGCCAGTGTGAGGGCTGGTGCCTGACAGGGAAGCCAGGCCAGGCCAGGCCAGGCCCTGGGTCCTGTCACACCAAGCCAGGAGCTGAGATGGTGGCTCGGGACACACGTCAGCCCAACACCTAGGGTTCCACTTTTTGTGGAGCAGCTGCCCCTGGAGTTGGTGTTGAGAAGCCCCATTTCAGGGTGAGGTCAGGGCAGCAGTGAGGATGCTGAGCACAGGGACGTTGCTCATATCCTGGAACCTTCGGCCAACCCAGCACTCACGGTGATGGAGAGCAGCAGCCTCCGGGAGGCATTCTTCCTTGCTCTGAGAAGGCCAGAGTCTAGGAGCAGGTCACCTGCAAGAGCTGGCTGGCAGGTTTTGCTTTGTTTTGTTTTGTTTTTTGATTTTTTGAGACAAGGTCTCACTATGCAATTCAGGCTGGTCTTGAACTTACTATGTAGCTCAGGCAGGCCTCGGACTCATGGTAATCCTACTGCCTCAGGCTCCCAAGTGCTAGAATTACAGATGTGCACCACCACACCAGGAAAATGCTGTTTTTATATGTCAGGGGGAGATATTCTTACTGGTCGTAGGCTCTAAGGCTTTTCAGGCCAGGCCGGGGAGCCCCCCACCTCACCCTGCACCCAATAGACACCCTTTAGACAACCCAAGTCTTGATGTGTTTCTGCCCTCATTAACTGTCCACCTATCTGATCTTAAGCAAAATACACCAGCTGTCTGTTTTATCCTTAGTTTCTCTCCTTGGCAAAATGAGAGAGTTGACTTGAAGCATTTTGAGATTTATTCAGCTCTAAAGACCGTTAAGATGTTCAGGAATCCTGGACGAAGGGCTTTTGAAAAGACAATTTTAAGGCTAAGATTTTAGCGTTCAGCACCACTGTGAGTCCTAGCAAATCCACCATGATCCTAGTAAATTTTACTGATTTTTATTTATATATTTACTTTTGCAGGACTGGGGCTCATACCCAGGGCTTCAGTGTGGTAGTAGGCAGCACTCTTCCACTGAGCTACACCCCCAGCCCATTGACTGACTATAGAATGCTGTAAATACTCCTGCTTTTGAGGCTTAAGACCACACAGATGCGCACGCCTGACCCTGAACACCGTGTGTTCCCTCCCTGTGGTCTTTGGCTCTAACACTTGGAAGGCTTTCTATGCAGCTCATTGTTTATTAAAACCTTGAATTATAAATAAGCCCAAGAAATAAAAAAAATTCAAGTACAATTCAAAAGGAAGACTTAAAAATTCTACAGACAGAATTCTTAATATAGCAGGTCGGTAATGTAGACGTCAAACTCAATCCCACCGGAAGGGGGAGGCCGTTTTAATCACTGAGGGGAGTCTCCACGCAGCGAGTGGGCAGCAGGAGCAGAACAAAATGTTCTCTAATCACAACCTGGCAGTGAGTTAATTAGTATGAATCTCTGTAAGAGAGCCCTGACTCGTGGCATTCCTTGCTCATGATCAACTGGATGAAACAACACTTACGTTTTATGACACTGCTTCCTGCGAGAGCAGCACCACGTGCCAGGTTGGCTGTGGAGTGTGGAAGAAGCTGGGCCGGGGAATATTCCAGAACCTTCTGGAACAGGGAGCCAGAGGGTGGCGCGGCCTGAGCCCCGGTCAGCGGGGCCGCTGCTGCCTGACCTGTCCCCCGCCCTCCCAGGTCATCCACTGCAGTGGCTACTTGAAGATCAGGCAGTACATGCTGGACATGTCCCTGTATGACTCGTGCTACCAGATCGTGGGGCTGGTGGCCGTGGGCCAGTCACTGCCACCCAGCGCCATCACAGAGATCAAGCTGCACAGCAACATGTTCATGTTCAGGGCCAGCCTCGACCTCAAGCTCATCTTCCTGGACTCCAGGTGAGTCTGGCCCCTGCCGCCGCCGCTGCTGTGACATCCCAAGCTGGTGGTGGCAGCTGGCCCCTGGAAACTCTGCAGTCTGAGGCCAAACCCTGACAAGGATGTCCAACTAAAAATGCGTATTAGAAAGGGGTTTCTGAAAGCGAGTCATGAACGGAAAGAATTAATGTCAGCCTCAGGAATCGGGCATTGTTGTAATTAATTAGTTGGTTTTTGTTCTGGAACCTTGTGTGGTGGGCGTGAGGTAGCCTCTCTGGAAGGCCCCCGGCGACAGGATCCTGCCTGGGTCTCTGCCAAGAGGTTTCCATGCCTGGTGGTATGTGAAGCCCTCAGCGCTGCAGGGGTCACAGGCAGGTCAGGTCGTCTGCCCTGGGGGACACTGGACCCCAAGCTAGCGAACTGCAGAGGGAAGGACTGAGGCAGAGGGCAGTTCTTGTTGCCCAAGGCCTTGCAGGGGCCGGACTGGGAAACTGGAATGGAGTGCTTCCGGTCTCAGGCACCCAGGCCTCATAGGCCTTATTTCTTGAACTTTTATTCATTGGTTGCAGTACTGAGAATTGGACCCAGAGTCTTCACACTGAGCTATGTCCCAGCCTTTAAATTTTTTTTTTTTTTTTTTTTGTGATAGGGTCCTGCTAAGTCACTAAATTGCCCAGACTGGGCTTGAACTTTCAGTCCTCCTGCCTCAGCCTCCCACAGTGCTGGGATTACAGGGGTGCACCACCACGCCTGGATCTCACAGGTCTTTCTTACTCTAAAATTTTGTTTTCTTTTAAATTGGCAATAATTGTATTTTTTTGTGGGATAAGGAGATGTCATGACCTGTGTGTATTGGGGGTACATTCTGGAATAGGTAAAGAAATCCTCACAAATCTTGAGGCTCGGGTGGGTGAGAGAGGCCTGGCAGGCTCAGAGGTGAGGAAGCGAGAGCAACTGGCGGGCAGGTCCGCCTGCACACTGTGGTTCCTGGCCGGTCCGCCCGGAGTGGACTGCCCATCCACGCGCTACCGACAGGCCTTAGGAAAGGAGAAATTAGATAGCAGGTGTGGTACCTGTGGAAAACAAAGCCCCACACACTTGCAGACCCCTGCTCTTGCCTTTGGACCCTTTGGCCGTGCTGGCAGAGTAAGGAGAGACACTGATCCTAACTTGGTCGTGGCTCCGCTTTCCAGGAGGAAGGGTATATACATTTTGTGTAAAGCCAGGATTTACTGATTTTTTTTTTTCTGTTTCTGTTTCTTTCTCCCCACCAAGATAGGTTCTTGGTGCTCTGGCCTTGAATTCCCAGGTTCCAGTCATCCTGCCTTAGCCTTCCAGGGAGCTGGGATTACAGGAATGCATCAAGATGTCTGCTACTGAGTTTTTATTTTTTATTTTATTTATTTATTTTTTCTTTTTGGTGCTGGGAATCGAACTCAGGGCCTTGTGCTTGCAAGGCAAGCACTCTAATCGCTGAGCTAAATCCCCAGCCCTGCTACTGAGTTTTTAATTGTTGTTTTTATGTTTGTACTTTACTTTTAAAAAATTATTTATTTATTTATTTGGTACTGAGGAATGAACCCAAGGCCTTCACACTGAGCTACATCACCAGCCCCTTTTATTATTTTTTTTTATTTCAAGACAGGGTCTCTCTAAGTCACTGAGTTGCCCAGGCTGGGCTAGAATGTGAGATCTTCCTGTCTCTGCCTCCCAGGATGCTGGGATTATAGGTGTACACCACACACTCAGCTTTATGTTCTTTCTCTTTAAAAATTATAGTGAAATATCACATAAATTGATAATTTTTAACCACTTATTGATTCTTTATTGAGAAAAAACCCTACCTGGTTAGAAATGGAAATTAGTTGGGTACACTGTGGATGCACCTCAGAGCCATTCAGAGGGTGAGAGGTGACAAGTGTTGGTACAGTCGGCATTATCATCCCTGAAACTCCAAGCAGAGAGCAAATAGAACTCTTTGGGGGAGACTGCCAGCACCTTTGGGGGTGGCTAGGTGGTGACAAATGCTGTTGCCCTGCCCTGCAAGAGCAGGAACTGAAGAGAGGAGGCTGGGCCAGCTGCCTCAGAGCCTGGCAGGTGTAGTGATGGAGACACTTCCCAATTTAGGAACATTTCTGAAGAAGGTGGGCTGTCCACGGGTACTATTGAAGGAATCAGGGAAGAGCTGGCTGATTTTTCCCTAGTTTTGCTTCTGATATTTCACAGATAATTTGAGAGAACCCTGAGAGCCAATGAATTCTCTAGAAGAGGAAGGAAGGGAGAGAGATTTAAAGTCTTTCCAGTGAAGGGCGAAGGAGGTTAGCTGGAAGCTACCATCTGCTCCCTGAAGGGTGCCTCAGATATGGCCTTTACAGAGCATCGTGGGAGCTTCTGCCCCTCAGATGTGGGGCTGCCATTTTGAAGGAAAGCAGAAGGGCAGCCATCTTGAAGGAGACTTCCTGTACCTCCTAGAACCCTGTGCTTCTTCCTGCTCAGTAGTGGGAAGCTTCTTGAAAAATCTTTGGGCTTTTCTTGAACTTCATTCAAGGTGGAAGGACTTCAAGAGTTCACAAGAGTGCTGGAGACTCCCTCACAGTTGCTGTGGTCTTTGTTCCATTTGGTGGCGATTCCAGTCATCTTTGAAAGGCTTTGGAATGGGGGCACAGGGGCCTGGACTAGCCCACCGCTGGAGGACAGCAGTGGCCAGGCACGGCAGAGATGTCAGCTTCTGTGTCCAAACTCCAGGAGCCACAGTGAGGGGTTGGTCGGCCCGGTAGTCCCAAGTCACAGGAGTGAGGGTGGCATACTTGGAGGCCCACTGCATCCCACCCAGCCCAGCCCCAGACACAGCTACACTCAGCATAACATGTAAACTGGCTCCTCCAGGGCTGTGGCTTTCACTTTGAAACCATAGCTGGTGCTTTTGCAAAAGATGGCTGAACCGGCGATGTCTGGGGTTTGGCAGATCCCTGGGACAGGTCATCAGATAGTAGGGGTTTGGAAAAAACCAGGAGGGCATCCTGCCAAGCCTTTCCCTCCCCTTTAATTTTTAAAGCAAGTGTAGACTTTGATGAGAAAGCTAACACATTTGTTTCTGATTCATTTACACGTCCTGGGGCTCAACATCCTGGGTTCTGAGAAGCCTCTTTCATCCCCGAGCTGTGGGGATGCCTGGATTTCTCTTCAGGTGAAGCCAGACATCTCAATTTTCCTGCCACACAGTTAGATTCTGAGGGGCCTCGAAGTTCTAGGCAGCCCTGAGACTTGTCCCTTGAGCCCCATATGACTGGTCTCAGGGCCAGCGACATCCCCGTCCTGCCTCGAGCCCTGTCCCCTTGCCAGGAACAGTGTGGGACTGCGTGCACCAAATCGGGCCATTCGGGGGAAACACGAGGCCCTCAGAGATTTATGACCCAAAGCCTAAGCAGAACTCAACAGAAAGGGAAGAGGGTTCAAGATCAAAAGGTCAAGTTTCCTGGTTTAATTTGCAACTAACATTTCATATCCTGGCTGGCAGGGCCCCGGGTTTGACCTGCCTCAGCCTCCCCGCCCTGTCCTCCAGAACTGACTTCTCACCCCGCGTAGGAATCCCTGCTTGTCCCCCTCTTTCATCTGTCCTTGAATATCTGTCACCAAGACATTTAGGGCCACCTCCTCTCCGGGCCCATTTCCCTGCTCCGTGGCCTGGGAAACAGTACGGTTGCCACATACAGTTGTCACCTATGGACGGAGCGATGCCAAGGTCAGCTGATGCGGCCTCAGACGCCGACAGTCACTTTTCTTCAAAGAGCCGAATGGGAAATGAATACACCCAGGCGTGATGAGAAGAAAGAGGGGCTGTGTCACACAGCGCTGGGAAAAGGCTTCAGTTTCCACGGAGAGCTTAAGGCTTCCCTTGTAGTCACAATATCTGCAGATGTTGCACTGTTTTCTGGGGGGTCTGAAATAATCCTCCACTGATCCAAGGCTTAGACATCCCCAGTTAGTCCACATTCCCTTCGGTGGGAGTGGCCCGGCCACGGCGTCCCCGCCCACCCGTGTGGAGCAGCAGTGTCCAGCGTGGAATGAATTAAAAGCCCACTGAGCACCCATCCGCAGGCCAGCGGAGGAGCAAAGTGGATGGTACACTGTCTGCATGAGATAGCACGTTACCCTCATGGCGGAAGCTCACCCACTGTCAGTATGGCAGCTCCCCCCAAACACCCCTCGAAAAGCTTAACCTTGAAAAGCATACAGTTCGAAGCCATCCCAGACCTGCTCCTCAAAGCACACCCCTGTGCGCAGATGCTGCTCTGTCCTGTGCTGGTCTGCAGTTCAAAGAGGTGCTGCTTGTATTAAAAAAAAAAAATCCTTCTTAGTTTCCAGACCAACCCCCCAGCCTTTCAGCACTTGATGAGTTGGCAGAATCAATGTTGGTTTAAACGAGCAGCAATCGTCAGAACAGGGTAACTCATGGAGCTGCCGTTGTCCCCAGGGTGACCGAGCTGACGGGCTACGAGCCGCAGGACCTGATCGAGAAGACGCTGTATCACCACGTGCACGGCTGTGACACCTTCCACCTCCGCTACGCGCACCACCTCCGTGAGTATGAGTAGCACGTCCAGATCCGGCCCCGGGTGGGTGGCGGGTGGACGGGGCATGTCCGTGCATCTTACGCCTCAGTGTGACCTCTTCCGTCCTCCATAAGCACAGCTCTGCTCCTGGCGGCCAGGCCTCAGCACCGCAGGTGCCAGCTCAGGGACACGGACGGGTGCGGGATGCTTGAGAGTTACCGGGATCCCGGACTGTGGATCAGGGTCTCGGTGCGTCCTTGAGGTCTAGACACCAGTTGCAAAGAGCAGCGTGGAACAGACTGACGCTCACTGAGCCCTGGTGTGGCGATTGTGTCCCGCAGCAGGAAAAGCGTGAACATCTGGGCTTGGGGCAGGAAGCGGCAGTCGCTGGAGTTGTGAACAATCTTTTTTTTTTTTTTAAGGCAGGGTCTTGCTGTATAGTTCAGGCTGGCCTTGAATTCACTACATAACCCAGGCTGGCCTCAAACTCGCAGTGATCATCCTGCCTCAGCCTCCCAAGTGCCGGGATTACAGGTGTGCACCACCACACCCGGTTCCTTTCACTTTTTTTTAATGACCACATCACGATCTTCTATAAAAACTTCTGTTATTTTTGAGACCCAGCAGAGAAGGGAAGAAATTATTTAGTGCTTGGATGGAATCCATAGATCAGAGTCGCTGATTTGGGAGCTAGAAGTGTTTCTTGTGCAGATAGGTAGAATGTGTCATTTACAGAATTAGACGTTTGGGGGACTTGCAGCGTGGCTGTGAAGATGGGGGAGCAACGGAGATACACAAGTAATGGGTGGGAAGGGGCCGCTCTCGAGGGCCCGTGCGCCCCAAGAATGCTCTGAAGGGACAGCAGCAGGATGGTGGGGGCCACGATGCCCACCCAGCGTGCTCCTGGGGGTGGAACACGCGGGAGCCTCTGCCGGCCAGCGATGGGGTAAAGTACTGCTCTTCCCAGTGGGTCCGGCAGGCTGGACATCAGGCCTCTACGCAGAGATGGAAAACTCACGCATTCAGTCTGCGCTTTGCTTCATTTCGATCATGGTGCTGGGGGTGGACCCTCGGGCTCGTGTGCCAGGCCAGCGCCCTACTGCTAGTTGCACCCGAGCCCCAGTGTCCCCGTTTTAAATGCCGTTTCTCTTATCTCTCTTGCCTGGCTGGAGAGGGGCAGGGGTTTCCTCCTCCCTCCTGTGTCTTTGAAAGGCCGAGAAGGCTCTAGCCATGCTGGTTGTGTTGCTCTTGGGTCCCCTTGACGTGGAGAGATGCACGAGAGGCCCAGGGCGGCCAAATCGGGCAGGCCTGGATGCAGCTGCTCCGGTCTCCACCCTTCCTCACAGTTCCCACCACACTGTAAGCTGAAGCAGGCTGGTGCTTCGCCTTCACCAGGAGGCGTCCTGTGATGCACACATGATCCCTTCCAGACATTGCAGGGATCTGAGGGAACTGGGAAAGGGAAGGCACTGGAGGAGTTGCTCAGAAACGAGGGGCGCAACCCTCTGTCCCAAGCGATGACAGGGAACAGCAATAGTGACAACGGCTCTGTTCTGCAGCTCTAACCAGAGCTGGGGCCGAGACCACAGAGCACATCCCAGCTGTGCCCAGGATAGTCAGGTGCAGCTGAGACCCACCAGCCGCTCCTGCGTCTACCTCAGTGTCCCCTCTGCCAGCTGTGTCTTGTGCAAGCCAGAGGGGGTGGCAGCAAGCCCAGGCACCGTGCCCATGTGGGGACTTCTAGAGGAACTGGGAAGGTGGCCTGCCTTTCTGTGGAAGCATTTTCATGGAGCTAGAATTTCCATCCTGAAGCAGCCCAGGAAGAACCAGGACAACAGGCTTTCAGCTGAGCACAGACCACCCAGAATCAGAACCAGCTTAGGCCGTGATGCTGGAGATGCTGGAGATAGAAGTGCAGCTCCGACCTTGGCAGCTCATGGTTCGGGGACACCTCCCTGTTCATCTGTCCCCTGTAAGAAAGGCTTCGCTTTACAACCTTCTGACCTGCTTTCATTTCAGGCAGCTAGTTAGGGAGGACAGACTAGAAGAGAAATGATGCCAACCCAAGAATGCTGTGACCAAGTGTCTAGGATTACAGTTTGGATTGGTATGTTGACTGCTACCATGCGTCACAGAGAAGCCAAAAGAAAGAAATCCACACACGTGTGTTTGGTCTCTGTTTCTAAGCCCCATCACAGTGGAGTCAAGGGAGGTCAGGCTCATAAAATCTCTGCGATTCGATTTTTAAAATATTTGTGATGAGCTGGCTCCATTTTATCCAGCTGAAGATGATTCTGGATAGTTTCTAGGAATGTTACAAGAAATAAGAGGAAGTATGAAGTACAAGACAGGAAAAGGAAAGCTAGATGGTCACATTCTTAGGCGCTTTGTGAACTCCACCAGGCACAGAGGTGAAAGTTGAAGAGATGAACAAGCAATGGCTGCTGACAGTGCCCCCCTGGCATCTTGGGGAGTCCAGGCACGGACATTCGCATCGCCTCTCTTGTTTCTCTGGGGGCCACAGACAGTTGCCCACGTGGGTAGCTCTGGGAACCCTCTGAAGCCACGCCCCTCGCCCTGCACTTCCGGTACTCTCTGCCAGCATTTCATTTTTGTCTTGGACAAAGTTTAAATAATGTAAAACTCACCTTTTCTTAACTATTTTCAGTATATTCACAGTGCTGTGCCACTAGCGCTTTTTCTGATTCCTGCACCTTGTCATCATCCGCTGAAGAAGCCCTGCGGTTCATTCCCGATTCCCTCCTCTTTGCACCCCTGCTCGCTATTCATCTGCTTCATCTCTGAGGGTTTGCCTGTCCTGGACTCATGACAGATTCGGTTCTCTTCCAGTTTGCTGGTCTGATGGAAGCTGTCTACACTTGAGTTAAGCAAGTGTGGGGAGCATTTGTTCCGCCTTTGACCGGTGTGGTGTTTGTTCTTTGGTGAATTGTTTGTTCGTGTTCTTTGCTTTTAAGTTCTTGGTGTTTTAACTAATTGATGAATTAATCAATTTTTGGTTGAGGCAGGATCTCGCTATGTAGTTCAGGTTGGCTTTGAATTCACTATATAGCCCAGGCTGGCCTTGGACTCATGGTGATCCTCCTCCTCAGCCTCCCCAGTGCTGGGATTATAGGCGTGCATCACCACTCCCAGCCTGAATTTCAGGGGGAGGAGAGTTAGGGTCTTAGTGTTTTTATTAATCAGTATGAACTCTGTATAAATTGAGGTGAATAGTCACCCGGCTTTCCTACTCGAAGCATTGTTTCTTCTGCACCAACACATTTTGATGTGGGTGTTGACATGGATGATAGAGCTGTCCACAAAGTCCAAACAGCATAGAGCCAGGGAGTGTGGGCCACGCTTAGGGGGCGTCCTGCTTGTGGCCGAGTAGGTGTTGCCTGTGAGCAGCCAAGGCTTCCTCTTGCAGCCCTTTGGCCGACTCCCCAGTTCTGTGCCCAGGCAGCTGCCACCTGGGGGCCAGGGCCCGCCTGCCTGGTTGAGTGGAATGTCCTGCAGCCGGCGTGGGACAGCTGGGGGCACCTTCGCCAGCATCTCCCCTCCACTGCCTGCCCAGGCCTCCGGCATCCCCGCCCCCGCCCCCGCCGAGGCCAGGAGGGAAATCAGTTTGTGGGTGCACAGAGGCTCGGGGGCACCCAGCCCAGCAGCCCGGAGTCTGCACCCATGCATGGAAGATGGGCCCGTGGGCTCAGTTTTCACGAACCGCGTCACTGAGCCAGGGCTTTTCTGTATGTGCAACACGGGACATAAACACACTCCGGGAAAATGGGTAACTGGGGAGAAAACACTGGTGGCAGGAGAGTGACAAATGGTTTCACTGAGAATACACAGTGAACGGCAAACATCAGCAACAATCCGACACCAAGGTGAAAGCCCTGAAGTTACTGGTTTGTTTAAATAACTACATCTCTTACCCGCTCTGCCCATGAAAGATTTGTGGCATTAAAACTACGTGTGAGGGGCTGGGGATTTAGCTCGGTGATTAGAGTGCTTGCCTTGCAAGCACAAGGGCCTGAGTTCGATCCCCGGCACCACAAAAACAAAAAAAACAAAAAAACCCAAAAAACTATGTGTGGCCTTTTGGAGATTAGAAGGCAAACCCGGCTGTCACTCTGCCAGAGGCCAGGCCATGTGGGGCGGCTCCCCCCAAAGCACTGACTGTTCGCGGGCGTTCGAACCGGGCCCTGGCCAGGACTCGTGGTGTCCTTGGCCCCAGAAGTTCGAACAGAGACACAGGTCGCCGGTGGGGCGGCATCCCCAAAGCAGGGCCTGCCACGGTCCGAGGACTCATGTCACCTTGTGCTTGCAGTGCTGGTGAAGGGCCAGGTCACCACCAAGTACTACCGGCTGCTGTCCAAGCTGGGCGGCTGGGTGTGGGTGCAGAGCTACGCCACCGTGGTGCACAACAGCCGCTCGTCCCGGCCGCACTGCATCGTGAGTGTCAATTATGTCCTCACGTAAGTCAGCCGTATTTGTTTCCCTCCTTCTGTCTCCCTCCCCGTCCCTCGTCCCGTAGCTCCCGTCAGCACCATTTCCCTCCCGCCCTCCCTCTTTCTGAACTGCTCATTTGTCTTCTGTTCTGTTTGGATTGGGACTAGCTTGGACCCTAGCATGGAGCCTGGTGGGGGAAGCCGCCCATCCTGAGCAGGTGCGAAGACAGCACACACCTGGCCAGGATACGAACCGAACCCGGGCTGTCAGTGTCCACAGCCTGCGGCTCACCTTGAATGCTCCCGCCGTTTGGGACAGAGGAAAACTCCTATTTTCCCATTTTCCTCTGTAGCTGTTGCAAATGATGGTGAACACTTGGCCCCTTAAAAGACCCAGAAGGTGCCAGGCGTGGCAGCACATGCCTAGAATCCCCGTGCTCTGGGAGGCTGAGGCAGGAGGATCACAAGTTCCAGCCCAGCCTAGTAACCTAGTGACTTAGCAAAACCCTGTCTCAAAATTTAAAAATTTTTAAAAGGGTTGGGGACATAGCTCAGTGCAAAGGCCCTGGGTTCAATCCTTAGTACCCCCACCCTTTAGTATGCAAAAAAACCAAAAACCAAAAAACAAAAAAAAAACGACCCAGAGGGTTAGCTTCAGTCACAGAGCGTTTCAGGGCCACAGGAAGCTGCCCTGCACATAGACTAGTCTCCTCCCACCACAGCTATTAAGTCACCTTGCACACAGCCCAGGTGCACCTTGGCGCCCTCCTGTCCCCCAGCACCTCCCCGGGAAAGAGCCTCACTTTTGTCACATCACAGCACGGATTTAGGTTCTAAATTCATTCATAAAATGACGGCAGGTCCCTAGTGTGTGAGAAGTAGAGCGACCGGGGCAAAACCAAGCCACCACTTGTGGGCTGGCACTCCAGAGGTGGCTCTACAGGGCAGAGATGAAGCCCTGACGTGAAGGTAGATGGGCCAGAAGCCAGGCTCCTGCACCTCAGGGTCCCCACTCCTGCCCGGACGCCATCGGTACGCGTGTACCCTGTCCCTTCTGCCCCCACAGCCTTCCCAGTGCCCCACTGTCCCGGCCGTGTTGGGCCATCTGGGCTGGGGTGAGCCGCCTCCCTCCGTTCCTGCCAGAGGGCCCCGGCCATGCTCAGCTTCCCTGGGCCACCTCGCCGGGGGCTGCGGGTGGCTTCACACCAGGCGAGCCGTCCTTTCCCAGACGCCGCCCTGCCCAGCCTCAGGAGGTGACGTGGTGCTGGCCCCAGAGCCATCTCCTGCCTGCTCACGACATGACCCACCGCTCTTGCTCTCCAGGGACATCGAATACAAGGAACTTCAGCTGTCGCTGGAGCAGGTGTCCACTCCGAAGACACAGGACTCCTGGAGGACCACCCTGTCTACCTCACAAGAAACTAGGAAACTAGCTAAGCCCAAAAGCACGAAGATGAAGACAAAGCTGAGAACAAACCCCTATCCCCCGCAGGTAACAAATGCCAGACAGATACAACTGATGCCTGTCTGTTCCTGGGGCTTGGGACACATAAAGATGTTTGTCTATTTTTCTTCTGGCACTGGAGGTTGAACGCAGGCCTCCACACTGAGCACCCTTTTTTATCTTTACTTTTCAAATTTGAGACAGGGTCTCATTAACTTGGCAAGTGAAACTTGGCGATTGTCCTGCCTCAGCCTCCCAGAGTGGTGGAGATTATGGGTGTGTGCCACCACACTTGGCTAACACCAGGCATGTTAAGAAATGATCCACTGAACAGTAGCAGGGATATCCCCTGGGAGTGTGGCAGTGCCCCTCAGGGACGTCCTATCTACACGGTGGTAGCATGACTTGGGGAAGGCCGATACCCATGTGGAGTCAAGAAGAGGAAAAGATGACTAATGGGGCTGCTAGGATCCACGCAGATGTCATTGGAACCTGCCCAGCCTGTTTCCGTGGCACGTTTTGTTTGATTTTGAAACAGGGTTTCACTATGGAGCCCAAGCTGGTCTCAAACCTCTGGGTTTAAGCAATCCTCCTGTCTCAGCCTCCCAAGTAGCTGGGATGGCAGGTGCACACCACTGTGCTCAGCTCATAGCATTTTAACATTGAAAATCTTCCCTCTTTTGTTTAATAACGTAGTTTGTGTACTCTGGGAACTAGCAATGCCCACCTGTGTCCAGTGTGTCATCAGTTTAGGGTGGGCTTGGTCGCTGTCCCTACCGGGGCCTTGTGTTGGCGATGTCCAGCTCCCACGTGAGGTCCCGCCGGGGAACCTTCGGCCTTCTGTGCCCCTGGGCCGGCTGTCACCCGTCTCCTTTGCCAGCAGCAGTACGGTGGGTTCCACATGGACAAACTGGACTGTGGCCAGCTCGGACCCTGGGGAGCCAGTGTCCCCGCCAGCGCCCCGGCTGCCCCGGAGCAGCAGCTGCACACAGAAGGAGGCGACCTCCTGTACGCGCCACCCTACAGCCTGCCCTTCTCCTACCACTACGGCCCCTTCCCCCTGGACGCGCCCGTCTTCGGCAGCAAGAAGCCTGTGCTGCAGGCCAAGTTCGGGCAGCCCCAGGGCGCCCCGTGCGAGGTGGCGCGCTTCTTCCTGAGCACGCTGCCGGCCGGCGGCGAGTGCCAGTGGCATTACACCAGCCCGCTGGTGCCCGGCAGCCCGTCCACAGCTCCGAAGAGCCTCCCCGAGCCGCCGGTGACCACAGCCCGGCATCTGGTGCCCGGCTACGAAGGTGGGTCCTGGGGATGGCGGGGGGCGCGGGGGGCGGGGAGTGGAGTCCTTGCGGCTGTTGCCGGCGCTGGCTGGCAGCGCCTCGCCGGGTGGGCATGGCCCGGGCCCCAGCCCAACCCCGAGGGAACGGGACCCTCCCACTCGGGGAGGCCTGCCCTCTGCTCCGCCTAGAGCCCGTCGGGCTCCACGCAGCGGGAAGACTAGTGACACTACAGGGGCAAAGGGAGACTAGGATCCAGCCTCCGTCTAGAGCTGGTCTCCTTCAGTCCCTGAAAAGGAGAGAGTGGTTTTCTGAGCATTTATTTTGCTAGATTGCTTCTCACTGCACCCCAAAGTGACCGGAACACATGGGCTGTGGGCTGTCCTCCCAAAACAGTTTCCAGTGTGCAGGAGTAAATGAGAATCATGGACCTGAGGATAGAAATGCCAAGCTCCAGCCCAAAACTAAAATAAACTCTGATAGATGGAGACTCAAAATAGATCTGGTACTGCGCATTGAACCCAAGGTCTTCACGTTGAGCTACATCCTCAGCCCTTCTCATGTTTTATTTTGAGACGGGGTCTCACTAAGTCGCTAGGTTGCCGGGGCTGGGCTCGCACTTTGGGTCCTCCTGCCTCAGCCTCCCAAGGGCCTTCCCAGGACGCCGCTCTCAGGAGGAAGGGCGGGCGGGCGCTGGGACGCGGGCGTCTAACGTGTCGCCTGTCCCCGCAGCAGCGCCCGCCGCCATCGCGCGCAGGTTCGGCGAGGACCCCGCGCCCCGGCCGCCGCCGCCGCCGCCGCCGCCGCAGAGCTTCGCGAGCTGCGGACACTACCGCGAGGAGCCGGCGCCCGGCCCGGCCAAGGCCGCGCGCCAGCCCCGCGACGCGGCGCGCCTGCCCGAGTGCTGCGCGCCGCCGGGCCCCGAGCCCCCGGGCGCGCGCGCGCAGCTGCCCCTCGTGCTGCTCAACTGCCACCGCGTGCTGGCGCGGCGCGGGCCGCTGGGGGGCGCTGCGCCCGGCCTGGCCTGCGGCCCCGCCGGCCCCGAGTGCGCGCCGCGGGCCCGGCCCCCGAGCCCCGCCGCGGCCCCGCCCCCGCCCCCGCCCCCCGGCGCGCCGCGGCCGCACTACCTGGGCGCCTCGGTCATCATCACCAACGGCAGGTGACGACGCCCGGCCCGCCTCGCCGGCTCCCGCAGCCCGGACGCGCGGGCTGCGGTGATTTCTGCGGAACTGCGCGGCGACCTGAGCTTTCACCGCGGACGGACGCCACCGCCGCGGGCGCGGGGACGCGGCGGGGAAGGACTGCGCGTCCCGGTGCCGCCAGCCGCCGTCCCGGCACAGCGCCGAGTGTCCCCGGCTTTGCGGACGCTGGGTTTCCTCCCCTCCCAATCACGCTTCGGGCACCTTGCTGTGTCCTCAGTGCTGGCGCTGCCACCGGCAGACACGCGAGGACGAGGAGCCAGCCGGCGGGGTCCCCGATTCCAGGCGGGCGGCACAGGCAGGAAGCTTTCCCTCTGCGTCCTTAGGTGAAGGCAGAGGTGGTCATTTCAGCAACTCCACTGTCTTTAAGTCATTCGTCAGTCTTACTAACTCTTTAAACAATTCTCTCTTGAAAACAAAAATCAGCAAGCCGAATCCTGTGTGTGTGTGTGTGTGTGTGTGCGCGCGCGCGCGCGTGTGTAGGCAGGTGTGCCTCACAAAGACGTTAACAAGCGCTTCTGTGCTTGACCCTAATGGACTCGTGGTAACACCGGAACAGTATCTTCAGCATTATACTGAATAGGCATTAAATGCAAAAAGGTCTGTGTAGCCAGGTGTTTTCCGACCACCGCCCACGCACAGCCCTGTAATCACTAAGCTCGAGTCCCGTGCGGACGGTGCCAACACAGGCGAGTTGCACGTGCATTATGGAGACGCAATGGCCCGCACCTAGCACAGGGAGGTCACGAGAATGACGGGCACATTTTAAGCGTTTTCTACACATCAAAGAACTTCCTTGCAACATGTCATTGCGTGTAACAGGTGGACAGAGATCTTTATGAAGCACCAGCAGTGTCTGAAAAATAAACTTCCATCACTTTTTCATTTTTACGGTTTTTTGCTCAAAGATGTCACCATTTAAAAATCCCATCATGGGTGTGACTCGGATGGACGCGTTGAATCTCAGACTTTCGATTTGCCCCGAGCTACTTGAGCACTGCGTCATTCTGCTGCTTTTTCGAAAAAGGTTTACTTTCGGGAGCCTTCTTCACCTTCTGAGTGGAGAGAGGAGTCTTCACACAGTTCTCAACTCCTTCCAGAAACCTTTTGCCAGCCCCTTGTGGCTGCCTCCTCCCTGCGAGGTCTTTAGACTCGGGAGCACGCGGCCCCTGACAGTGGGCCTGCGTCACAGGGTCCCGTCCACCCCGCTCCCCAGGCTTGTGCTGCCAGAGCGCGTGTTCTCCAGAAAAGCCGAGGGGGTTACTTTCTATGCTTACGGGTCCTCTAATGCAACCGTGACTCTTGAGAGGTTTAAGTTTGATTAGGAGGAGACATCACCAACGTTTTTCAATAAAGTACCACGAAATGCTTTTTTGTGTCTACCTGGTCATTAAAACCCTTGGGGCTGTGTTCAGTAAATACAAATCATGAAGGCTTCCGGAGCAGTTAATAGCAAAGGTTACTGCTGAGAAAATTACTTAGGAATGATAATGTAAACAGGTTTAACAAAGAGTACTTGGAAAAGAAAATGTGTGTTAGTGGAAAACGCCGTGGCTGAAGCAACACCAGTTTTCATAGCCTAGAAACAGGAAGGAAGATGCTCCTGCAGCCGCTTCGGGATGGCCAGGGGCTCCTCCAAAGTGACCCAGTAGTTACTATGCAACCTAGTATCATTACCTCCATCTTTTAAGAGTCTGCACCCTGTAGCTGGGGAAGAGGAAGCATTTTAATAAATCTGCCTCTATTCCACCGCCCTCCAAAAACACGAAGAAGAAAAACCATCAGGGGCCCTAACATGTGCCATGTTGAAAAAAAAGCCAGATGAAGTGGATCTGAGACACAGGCCTAACTCAGGACCCGCCGGGCCCTCGGCGGGTCCTCCCGAGAACAGACAGACGCCTTTGTCTTCTTGGAAGTGCTTTTCTAGAAAAGTCCTTCCATTCCACTTGTATCTCTGCAGAGACAGGAGGGCCGTTGTCTCCCCCACCCGCCCCTGCATCTCTTTCCAAGTCCTGTCAACCACGCCCCCTAATGTGGGGCACAGCGCCAGCACCCCACGAATCACATCTACCCAGGTTCTGATCCACTGGAACGGTAAGACAGCTGAGGCAGGCTGTGGGGCTGCACAGATGATATGGGGTCAAAAGGGCATTTTCAAATAAATGCCACAAAATCACGGTAGCTTAAAATGTTGGTGAACTGCGTTATCTAAAATGCATGATTCGCGCTGTTCCTAATTAAGTGTGATATATAAGGGTAAGATCTTGGGGGGGAGGAATACTTTTGACAAAGATCAACTGGTTTTCGCAAAAGAATAAGAAACATCCCTAGAGGACTGAATCTAAATTGTTACATTAAATTTATTCCTCATCTCAGTTAAAACCTTTTATTTTTTGCTTTTGGGTTTTGCTGACTTTCTCTGGAGTAGTAAGATTTCTCTATGCTCAAAAACAAAACCAAAAAACACCTGGCTTCTTAATACTTTAGAAAGTCATACATATTCCTTATTATGTAAAGACATTTTATTTATTTTGTAAAAAATGTTTAAATAAAAAATACTGTTACCAAAAGCAGCTGTCTATTTTTTAAAAATGAAATTGGTGGGTTAAAAACGAGAATGAGTCCGAACCATACAGAAAGTTTTAAATTTATTTTGGTAGACCTGCTTTTTATAGGCATTGGTTTAAAGTGATTCTTTTCAGAGATGACTCTTTGAAAAGCTCAAGAAAAAAGTAGAGGTTGACACTTTCTTTCTTGTAAAGATGCACAGTGATGACTAGAGAGGCGGATCCCCTGTGCAGCTGTGGGCTGAGCAGCCTGAGGAGGGAGCATACCCAGACCAAGGCTGAGACCCCTGTGCTGCACATGGGGCGCGGCCTGGATGCTGCGCTCCCCCAGCGGCCAGGGCTCCCTCCCCAGTCTCCCCCAGGTCTCAGGGGGACCACTTGTTCCCAGTGGGGTCCCATCAGCGCACTGCAGTGTTGTCCACTGGGCACGGATCCTTCCTACCAGATCCCCACCACGCCCTGCCAGGCCTGAGCTGCTCCAGCACGACCACGGGAAGCCCGTTACTACTCTGTCCTATTACACAAGCCACTATCCCACAACTCCAGAAGTGGGGATCCCTTGCCTTCCAACAAAGCATGGTAGATGCTCAGTGTATTTTGCTTATTTTTTTCTTTTCTTTTCTTTCTTTTTTTTTGAAATGAGGTCTCACTATGTAGCTCAGGCTGGCCTCGAACTCTTGGTGATCCCCCTGTCTCAGGCTCCCAAGTGCTGGGATTACAGGTGTGTGCCACCACACCCAGCTTTTAATGCATTTTAGACTAGGGGACGATAATCCACTGTTGTAAGTGCTTGCGCTGATCCTGAGTTTAGTGGCCCTGTTTCAAAGATAATGAGGAAAATGTAAAGTTTCCATGAAGACATTTAAGCTCCTGAGTGCACAAACACCCCAGTCATCGAGTCCAGAGTAGCAGGCAGACTTTTCTGGCTCTTGCTGTAAAATGCCTTCATTTTCTCTATGAAGCAGAATTTAAGAGTCTTTGGTTCATATGAGGCAAAACCAGGTTTACGGAAAGCGTGGCCTACGTTTGTCTTCCCCCAATATGGCTGCTGTCCCGCACACACAAGAACACCCCTCAAAAGCTAACTACGCAGGGGCCAAGTGGCACACACGGGACATCTCGGGTGCTTTGACATGGCCACACCTCATCAGTTTTAATTTCCAGAAAGGAAATTAAATGATAACTTTCTTTCCCAAAGCAGAACTATCTAGAATAAGCCTTCAGCTTAAAACAAAACAGAGTATGTTTTTCATTAAATAATCCCCCAAAGAAATTCAAAAACACAAGCAGGGCAGCTCTGAGAGATGACGCGCCTCCTGCTAGCAGCTCAGCAGTGAAACCGAGGCGCTGGCCGGCGGGGCTGGCCCAGATGACGTTCCGCAGGCACCTCTCCAGGGCAAGTCTGCTCTGTCATCTCGGCAGCGTAGACTTTTACTTAAACTCGTCATTAATTCCAGAAGAAGACCTGGCCATTTAAGAGGGCATGATTTCTTTTCTCAAGAACAGTAGTTCTAATTGAAGCCTTACTTGCAAAAATGACTTCTGAAGTCCTTTTACAGTTAGGTTTCCAAACACACATACTGGGTTGGTGTACTTAACTGAACGTGGTATATTTTTTCCTTCCCCTGGGGCTATCTGTGCCCGGCCCGAGGCAGACAGATTTTACACTGAAAACCACGTTTCTGGAATTGGCCTGGCTGCATAAGACCTGCATGAGGATGGTGCTAGTTTACAACGAAGGGGTTTTGTTCAAAGCTGAGTGTTCCATCAAGTTTTCTTTCCACTGACTTCAGCTGAGACTGGCAGCAAGCATGAAGAGTGAACAGAAACTGGCCTTTTAGGCTAAAAAGTGGTGGGTGTGATCCAGAAGTCCAGGAGAGACAGACGCTGCATGGGAAAAACACGGTGTACATCTGGAAATGGCAAACGTATAAAGAGTTCCTTTTCTTTGTTCTGCCACAGAGACTCTCAGGACATCAGATTCCAATTGTCTTCTCTGAGAGCTACACAGAGGCATACAGGCACGCTGCACACACACTGCATGTACATTCTTTCTCCAAATTGGTGTTTTTCGGTATCAGTATAATTTTCTTTCTTGGCAACAGAAGGAAATAAGGAGCAAAAAATGAGGAATTTCAAGTCCAATCCCACAGTGCCAGATGTTGTGATACAAGCCTGTAAGCCCAACCCTTGGGAGGTTGAAGCAGGAGGATCGCTGCAAGTTTGAAGCCAGCCTGGGCTACATAGTGAGTGCAAGGTCAGCCTGAAATATATATATAGCGAGTCCTTGTCTCAAAAACAAAAACAAAAACTGCAGTGCCATTAATCTACCTTCTGAGCATGCATGGTCTTACAGGAAACCTCCTTCAGAGCCCCCGAGGTCCTCCTGCATGTGGCACGAGAGCCTTCGCCCCCAGTTGGCGGAGCTGGACCTGCGCCTGCCCCCAGCTGCCTCCTTCACATCTGAAGCATCTTGGACTTGATCCCATGTCTTCAGGGATGCAGTAAATTGAACTCAGGAAGGAGCACTCACAAAACAGTGTTAGGATAAGGAACTGTCTCTCCAAGGCTGTTACACTAGTCCAGTGCATGTCTCAGACTGCCAAGCAATGCCCAGCGGCTGCCTCCTCCTTTACTCTACTAACACAACTGTCTTCTCTGCCGGGGATCCCCCCCGGGATGCTTGAAAAGGGCCACCGCCCCCCAACTCACCCCTGGCCTGCCCCGAGAGCATTTCTGATTTGCTCTTTTAATAGCTTAGGGCTGAAAAGGCCTCTACTACTAGAAAATCATTTGAATGATTCCATTGCTGTTTCCATGTTAAAAAAAAAAAAAAATTGGGGGGTGGTGCTGGGGATTCAGCTCAAGTGGTAGAGTGCTTGCCTAGCAAGCGCAAGGCCCTGAGTTGGATCCCCAGCAGCGCCCCCAATTTTTTTTCCCCCAATAAACACAAATGCAAGCCCAAAGGGAGGGGATGATTTCACACCATGTGGGGCTTTATCTAAACTGAACAGTTCAACTCTTCATCTGGAAGCATCTTCAAACACCCAATAAAACAACAAAACCTTTAAAAACCAGAAAAATAGAAAAAAAAATTAAGGTGGACAAATGGCTTGAGGGAGGAACAATCACCCTCTACCCTGCATTAGCTTTCCAGGTCCCAGCTGTGGTGGGCCGATGGCACAGATCGGAATGCTTGCTGCAGGCTCTGCGTGCCCTCTGGGCCCTGCGCCCTGCACAGCCCTGTCCCCGGCCACCACACACCTGGGTCGCCCAGGCCCCACTACCGCCGCTTGGGCACGATGAGGTTCCGCAGCATGTCAAAGGAGTTGCCATCGGGGTGCACGGTCACCACCTCGCCACCGCCCTGGTGAACCTGCAGGTACCCAGAGTCATCGAGGCCCACAATCCACACCTTCGGGCCCTCAGCGCTGCCCAGACGGACTTGCTGGCCACTGCGAAGGAAGCACAGCAGGGCGAGTGGGAGTGTGAGCGGAAGGCTGGCGATCAGTGGCAAACTCACTGTCCCTGCTAAGGGAGAGGACCGAGGCTGGCCATGGAGACAGGGCAGCGCCCTGAGCTCTGAATTCCTCTGGTCCCTCGTGAGTTGTTTTCTTTACTACTAATATAACCAGGGTCAGCCAGCATGGTGGTGCACACCTATAATGCCAGCACTGGGGAGGCTGACCTTATAGAGCTGGGCAGCATCACTCTGCTCCGTTTGCCTTGGCATTTTTCAGATGCACCTGTTAACTTACAACCTTGTCAACAGTGTTCAAAGGAGAGAATCCCCAACCCCATTTTTATTAATTTTTTAAAACTTTATATATTAATTTTTGCAGGGCTGGGGTGAAACCCAGGGCCTTGTACGTCACAGGCAAGCGCTCTATCACTGAACTACATCTCCAGGTCCCCACACCCCAAATATTTATTCTGAAGAATTTCAGACCTACAGAAGATCTGAAAGAATATTCCATTAAACCTCACATTCCCCTTTACTTATTCATTCATACTAAATGACAGCATTTTTCATATTTGCTTTCTCTCTTGACCCACATTTTTTTTCCTGCACCATTAAAAATACGTTCTGGGCATTGCGACACTTGGTGCTTACTTTAGCATGTGTCTCCCTCCCTAGCAAAACAACAATCTCCTTCAAAATCCTAGCACACCCTCCAGAACTCCAGTCTTGATACAATAACATCATCTGGTGTCTGTCATTTATAGTGGAGATGCATGGCCTGATACACATCTAATTTCCCGTACTCAGATCCCCCAGTGGCCAACAACATCCCTTCTGGCTACTCTCTGCACCCAGCATCTCACTATAAACACGGATCGCAGTTCACGGCCAGCCTCTTTAGTCTTCTTTCATCTCCAACAACTCTGACCCCTTCTCTGTCTGTCTGAAGACCCTGACATCTCTGCAGGGCGGAGGCCTGTCCTCACCCATCAGCAGTTCTCAGAGCATCAGCTGCATCTGTTAGCAGGGCTGCCCCAGCTCCAGCTTCCAGGGTAGAATGCCCTGGGGGCAAATCTGCATCTCTAACAAGCTCCCCGTGAGGCTGCCCTGCTCCTTGGATCTAGCTTTGAGCACTGCTCTCTAGCTGCTCCACATTTAGATGTGTCTGGCTGCTTCCTCAGTGAAGTCCCGCTGGCCGAATGGAGGACGATCTGATGCCAGGTCTTTCTGCTCAGCCCCCAGGAAGCACAAGATGCCAGTTCCTCCCGGCCCTGGCAAAGCTAACGTGGTCAAGGTGGTGTCCAGTTTCTCCATCCTGGGGGTAAAATATAATCATCCAGACCGGTGCACACTCCTTCATTTTAGTGAACAACTGACTGAATAAAGGAACCTCGGGCACTGACCTGTGTATCCAGTATCTGTAATAGAGGGGAAGGACGCCATTGGGCCCTTTGTCCTGAAACGTGTCGATCAGCCTTTCCAGCACCGTCACAGCCCTGGCGATGAGATAATCAGCTCGTAATGGCTTCAGTTCTGTCTGATGTTCCTTGTTGTACTCTTCGATGAGGTCATTGATGCATACGGTAGGGTTACTATTAGTCACATTAAACCCAAAGCCTGCATAACAAAGAAACAATTTAAAAAAATGAGCAACTCAATATACTACAGTTCTTGTTTTTGCACCACTGAGGATGGAAGCCAGGGCCTTGTGCACAGCAGTTACTTCACTCCAGCTTCCTGTTTCCTGCCACTGAGGAGCAACTCACCTCACTGCAAAGAAGGTGGGAGAACGTGCACTGCAGGTGACTGTGTCACCAGGGGCTATCGCTGCGACAGAGCCTCTTGGGGTGTTTCTGAAGGGACGACCCCTCTCCTGGTCCAGGCACAGAGCCCAACAGGAAGTACAAGCGCATTCCTTTTATTTCATGAATGGCACAGCATGTGCTTGGAGACAGAATTTTCATCAGGGTTTAAGGATGAACCCTGGATGAAGGAACTTCAAACCTGGTCACAGTTCACCCTGAGAACCCATCTTTTAATCCTTTATTCCTGGGAGTCCCTGGCACTGAGGTCCCGCCGTGGCAAGGAGACACCTGTTTTCAGTGGCACCTCCTCTCTACAGGCTCCTGAGTCAAGGCTGGGGGTACAGTGGGATGGGGGATGCCGACTTAGCGGGGGGGTCAGACGGGGCACTTTCCTCTTGAGTTAACCTCAGAGGTCTTCCGGAAGAAAAGAGACTGCAAGAGAGAATGAGGCTGAAGGACTAGCATACTTTCAAGGTCTCTAGGGGAAAAAAATCCCCACAATATCGGCCTCAGGTAGAACAATGACATTTGTAATACCTGTGAAGGGACATTTTGTTGTAAAGGGAAAGACGGACTGGCCTCTAGTTTTTAAAGACATATCCTGACCATTAAAATATAAAGCAAGCTGGCAGGTACTGTGGCATAAATCTGGAATTCCAGCTACTCCAGAGGCTGAGCCAGGAGGATCTCAGGTTTGAGGCCAGCCTAAGCAAGTTAATGACTTAGTGAACTGCTGACTCAAAAAATAAGAAAGGCTGTGGATTTAGCTCAGTGGTTAGAGTGTTTGCCTTGCAAGCACAAGGCCCTGAGTTCTATTCCCAGCACCAAAAATAAATACATACATACATACATAAATAAATAAATAAAAATTTTTAAAAATCAAAAAGGCTAGGGATAGCTCAGTGGTAGAGTGCTTATCTAGCATGGGTTCAATCCCCAGTACTGCAAAAAGAAAAAAAATGTTAAAACGTTAACAATGTGAATTATACTTAGAAAACAAGTAATTATAACAATAGGCAGAAAACTTAAAGTTTTTCAATTGTTCATTCATCCAGCAACAAAACCAAGATCTGAAGCACCTACGAACGCAAAGCATTCAACTGAGCGCTGCGTAAATCTGAAAATTCTCCCTCACCGTCAGAAAGGTAAAAGTCCCGAGGACACTAGTGACACTGGTCATGGGGGCATGAGGGACACTGATGTCAACTTGGGTCGTGTTGTCTCAGGACCAAACAAGGCTCTGCAGACAACTCTGACTCTGCAGAGCCCTCTACCCTGCTCCCTGGTGGCTCCAGGATTTAATCACAGAATTCCTCAGCTCCCTGTTGAGGACACAACGTGGGCGATCTCTGCGTCCAGCCCAGCCACTCGGTCAGGAGAGGCAGCGGGGTTGACGGTGCAGAGCAGCTGCCCAGAATAATACTGCTGGCCGGTAGCAGGGTGGGAACACAAGCCTGTGTTCTTTGGCTGGCACTGCCAACACATGCTCACATGTTTTCTGTACATTACTGATTTCTGAACACTAATTAAATTCTCCTGGGCAGGTTGGCGGCTGGATGAGCAGAGACTTAAGAACTTCTCAAGTTGCCTCGCAATCCATCTCCTCACCTGATTTCCATGTGCAAGGTGAGATGGGAATTCTTTGGCCCTTGGCAGCCATCAGAAAGTTTTAAGAAGGAATTTTTTTTTCACAGCTGGGAAGGACAATTTAAGAATGAAAGACCAGGCCAGGTGCACCTGTAATCCCAGCACTCAGGAAGCTGAGGCAGGAAGATCACAGTGAGTTCGAGGCCAACCTGGGTTATATAGTGAGGTGACGACCAGCCTGAAGCACATAGCAAGACTCTGTGTCAAAAAACCCAAAAAATAAAACAAAAAATATAAGACCAGAGGGGAGAACTGTCTTAGAAATTAACTTTCTGATTACAAAATGGCACATTAAATGTTCATTTCCACTATTTCGAGTTTGATGAAATGCAGGAGTGTAGGAGGGGATATGAAACATCTGCTTGATGTGATGCCAATTTGGTGGTTTCCATGGCCACAGATAGGCAATGTGAAATCCCTTGAAGTGCTCTCAGCCAGCCTGGTCCTCTGCACCTCCATACCATGGTTTAGGGCTGTGAGGCTCAAGGAAAACAGTTCTCTCATATGACAGTCTGCTCCCCGATGGAGGCAAGCATAGACTTTGAGGGGGTTGCTTTTTTTTTTTTTTTTTTTTGGTGCTGGGGATCGAACTCGGGCCCTTGCGCTCACTAGTCAAGCACTCTAACCACTGAGCTAAATCCCCAGCCCAGGGGGTTGCTTTTTTGAGACAGGGTCTTGCTATGTAGCTCAGGCTGGGCTTGAACTCACTATGTAGCCCAGGAGGGCCTCAAACTCACAGTGATCCTCCTGCCTCAGCCTCTACACTGCTGGGATCATAGGCGTGCACCACCACGCCTGGTAGGCATAGGCCATTTTAATTTTTGTGTCTCATTAATAGAAAAAGTGCTGAGGGAATAGCTTTAAAAACATACCGATAAGTATATAAAATGTTTCTCCCATAAGTGTTGAGTTAACCAGAACTCCACCGATCTTCATGAGGTCGCTGTAATATATGTCATTAGGCCACTTCACCCGTAAATTGATATCCTAGAGGAAAATCTGCATGTTAATTAAGCAATCACAGGACAGAGAGGCACTGGATGGTATTAGCCAGGCAAAAGGAAGATGAACAGAAAACACTCAAAGCTAACAATATAACCTCGTCCTCATTCCTTCTTCAGACAGCTAATCACATCTCTGGTATGATCCAACACCAAAGTTCCCCTTGTGGGTAGAGGGCGAGAGGCCTACAGAACATATCTGGCATAAATTCCAGCATTCGCCCCTTACCCCTGCCACTGTTTTGTCTGTCAAAAACACCCTGAAAAGACCCGGCTGTGAGAGAAGTTCACTGATTATCTCAGCATCGAGAAAACCGCCATGGGGAACCCATCAAGTGCTGGGTGCAGGACACAGGAGGACAACAGCTTCAAGGTCCTTCTTCCTCGAGAAGCTCATGTTACAAAGAAAGACGGCCCTGATTAAGGGGTGTCCCAAAAGACAGGCAGAAATGTCTCGAGTCAAATGTGGCAAAGATGCACAGGAGGACCTCACTTTCCTGAGTTAGTACAGAAAGCCTCGCAGAAGTGCCAACCATCACTGTGGGTGACAGAACTGCACTTGTCGTGTGGGCCGCGCTGCTCCGTCCTGCAGGGAGTGTGGCTTGGGGGCTCTGCTTGTGCCTCGGTCACAGCAGCTGGACCAGGGTGCACACCCAGGCCACCACCTAACCTCGGAAGCAGAGGCTGGGTTAGCCCAAGCAGGGTCCACAACAGCAGGCCTGTCAGCCCCAGCACTGGCAGCCAGGCTGGGCTGGGTGTGGGTGAAGAAACCCCCTGGAGATGTGAGGTGGAGACACTTCCAGGGTGAAGCCGAGGGGCCAAAGAGGAGCTGCCGGCGTCCACACTCCACGGGGGCAGTCTTTGCGCACGTCGGGCAGCGAACACCAAGCCTCCCCCTAGCACGGGGCCACATGCTCCTTGCCCCAAACCCATGGCGGGCCCTGGGCTCAGCCTCTTTACAGAAGAAGACATGCTGTGGCTGCTCAGGTCACACCGCCTGGGAGTGGCAGTGCCACTCGGCCTGGTACCGCATGCTGTGTGCTGTGGCCAGCTGTCCTCTCCCTCGCACAGCTCTTCCTATGACCGCTGCTCTCCAGAACCCCGCTGCCCCAGCACCACTGTTGAGGCCAAGAGACAAGAGTGGGAACCGTAGCACAGAGGATTCAAGGCAGCAACACAGGGCAACTCAAAGGGACCCTGCTCTGGGAAGGAGTTCTGCATCTCTTCTCTTAGAATCTGAGCTCTCAAGGAGGGCAGCTGGCAATGGGAAGAGACATCCTGGTTGACACAGCTCGAGGGAATGCGACCGGCGTCCAGTGGGTACGGAGGCTGAGGCCAGGCTCATCTTGCAGTGCACAGCACGTTCCCAGTGATGGCGAGGACACGAGGCAATGAGTCCTGCTTCAAAGAGCTGGGAGCTCACAGGACAGTGGGGTGCACATGACCCCACTTGGGGGTGAT
Source organism: Hystrix cristata (assembly GCA_004026905.1). Lineage (NCBI taxonomy): Eukaryota > Metazoa > Chordata > Mammalia > Rodentia > Hystricidae > Hystrix > Hystrix cristata. Next base: position 64,438 of record PVJO010000663.1, read on the forward strand.
GCGGTCAGTGCTGGAATCGAGGCGTGGGTGCCACAGTGCTGTGAGGTTGCAGCAGGACAGCTGAGCGGGAAGATTCGGGGACAGCATCCAGCTGTGCCTCAGAGGATGAGCAGAACCCAGCAGTGCAGACAGGGTGCGTGAGAGGAAGGGAGAGGTCAGGAGCCCAGCGGGGACTTCCGGGCAGGAGCAGAGTGGCCATCCAGGCTCTGGAAGCAGCAGCGTCACTGGTCTCAGCAGAATGGCCTTGATTTGTGTGCTGATGATGACATCTGGCTAGGCACAACTTGGTGCCCTAGAGGAGGCCACAGGAAAGCAAACTTGACGTGACTGGAGCCGTTCTGACCATCTAGTAGCTGTTCTACACAGGCCAGCTGGGCAATGTCAGAAATCCAATTCAGACGCACAGCATCAACATGGCATGGCTTCTCTTATATGAGAAACCCAGCGTATAAATAAAGAACAAAATAAAATAAAAATAAAAAACTTAAAAAATTTTAAAATCCAATTCAAAATCAAAGTCACCTCAGGCCAGCAAGGCTGACAAGGACTACTGTGAACAGGACAAGACCTCTGGGGCAGCTCCGTCAGGGGCACCATGGGTAGCAGGCTCCCTGCCTCCCTCCCGGTGCGGCATCCAGCACCTGGCACAGCCCCTGAACACAGCAGGAGCTCAAAGATCGTGTGCCGGGAGGCTCCGGGGTCGGAGTCTAAGCCGTGAGGAAGGTAAACAGACTCACTTCATCTTCTAGGCTCAGGGTCTGACTTGTTTTCCTGTCTCTGGGGTTAAAAATGCCATCTCTCAAGACAGATTGTTCTATGAGAGGGAACACGGAGCTCAGGTGCGGCAGATGGGGCTCAAGAGGTTGGTAACAGTGTGATGAGACCAGGACACGGCCAGGACACAGGTACCAGTGAAAACACAAGGGCAGTGAGGTGGTGCAGTGCAGGGAACACGGACATCAGAATTACCCGTGTCTGCGTGACAGCAAAGATGCATGCCACTAGTGAGCACGAGGATGCGCTCACATGGGTTGGCAGGGGAGGGGAGGGGAAGGGAGGTTCCACTGTTTAACTGCCAGGGACAGCCCTAGTCTCCTTTGAGAGTTGTGCTTTCACATCTTGCTTTAGGGATCCAGACGGTCACAGGTAGGAGGCCACAGGTAGGAGGTGGGCAGGGAGGGTGCTCCTCTTGGAGCTCTTCGAAGTTCTTCCAGGAACCTCTGGCGGCTGGTACACCGGAAGCAGGAGAAATGCTCCAGTCACTGAGTGCATTATTCTCTTCTTGTCCTTCTAGTAACTGAGACCGAAGCATCTGGCAGTAATGATGCAGGCACATCTGTCCTTACAGCTGGAAGAAGACCATCCCCAAGCAACCTGGACAGTGAATGTGGTCAACTGCACACAGAGGAGAGCTGTGCGGAGCAAGGACGATGGTAAATGGAGGCAGGAAATGAGAAGCCTTCCGGGTCCATAAAATAAGAAGAGCAGGCAATCATTTCCCTCCAGTCCATGTGATTTGGTGCATCCTTATCAGCATGTGGCGAGATCAGCAAAGTAGGCTGGAAGGGGATTCCAGAGAGCAGCGCACCCTAGCAAACCTGATGATGCTCTGCAACTCCGAGTGCCTTCTGCTGCCCGCTCTGCGGAGGGCAATTTCATCCGCCAATTATGCAAACACATCAAATTCTGCACGCTCATGGGGGAGGCGACAAGCTCAGTATTGAAACCACACATACCTGATACTCGGGAATGGACCGCACCGCCTCCACCACAGCCAGGGACGTCAGGTGCTGGACAAACGGAATCCTCTGCCCCAGCTGGGACCGCAGGGGGACGCACACCAGCACGGTAGCAAGGGCACATCCCACGGGGCTCAGCCACGCATTCGGCCCCCTCCCTGGAAGACAGGCCGGCTGAGAAAGCGCTGCTTCACCACGAGGAAACCGCAGCCGCCTCGAGCCAGCGCACAAGCGCACAGCCATCCCATTCAAGCGCCTGCACTTAGCACATGCCTGGGTGTTCTGGGTTACTCAGTAAAAGAAAGACGCCTAAAAATGTTAAGATAAATTGATGAAAGTATGTCTAATAATCAGCACAATGTCCCGCCACTGTGAGCACATCGTGTGTGCTTCTTTGACCAAACCTGAGCAGTGTCTGAGCATCGCCTTGGGTTTCGTTCTCACCAGATGGTCAAGGGAGAAAATGGACCAGGACACAGGAAAAAACCTGCACTGGTCCCTGGGAAGAGTTGGAAGCCACTTTTCACTCCCTGTGATGGTGATCTTTGCACAACCAGAGAACATACTAAAAACTAGAGCCGTACCCTTTTCACGGGGGACTCTGGCATGTGAATTTCATCTCAGTAAAGTTGTTAAAAGCTGATCCTTGACCCTCACCCTCAGAGTGTTACTTTTCTTCAAACTGAAGTCAGGAAAGTCAAGTCATCTAAGTGAGCATGAAACAGAACACATTCTGACTCGAGTTGTCTCAGTGATCAGCACACACAATAAACAGGCTCTCTGGTCATAAGAATCACAGATTTTAGAAAAGAAAAATAACAGCAATGATAACAAAAGATGACTGACCTTTGCCCTGGGTCTGGCGGACTGCGATGGCTATTAAACCCATTTCCTGTGGCACCTCAAACATCAACCTGTAAACGGTGGGAAAACCGGTCAGCTAGAACAAGACACAGGCAGCCGGGCCAAGAGCTGAGACAGAAAGAGGGGCAGGGCCTGTCTACAGCTGTGCATGTGTGGCCCAGGAAGGCCAACTTCTGGATTTCCACAATCTAGAGAGATACACAGCTTGGGGATGTTACCCTTCCTCTAGCTTTTTTTTTTTTTTTTTTTTTTTTTTTTTTTTTTTTTTTTTTTTTTTTTTTGGACAGGGTCTCGCTACATAGTTCAGGCTGGCCTTGAACTCACTAGCCCAGGCTAAATTTCAACTTAGGACGATCCTCCTGCCTCAGCCTCCTGAGTGCTAGGATTACAGGTACCACCACACCTGGCTTCCTTCTAGTGTCTATGAGGAGAATGAGAGAAAAGTAAAAATGGGGTCGGAGATTTAGCTCAAGCACAAGGCCCTGAGTTCAATCCCCAGCACCACCTCCCCTCTCCCCAAAAAAAAGAAAGAAAAAGAAAAGTAATAATGAAGAAAATGTCATTTAATGGCAAAAAAAAGGGTGGCGGACAGGGCAGGTGAAATTGCCCAAGCTGTTGTTCAGTTTACAACTTGGTTACATTACATTTTTTGGAGTATCTGACGTGTACACCTTCTTCAAGTGACAACTGGCAAATCCCAACATTTGTTTCTACTTACGGTGTGTTTCTGTTGGAACACTGGTACACAATTATAACAGAAGTTTCTGATTATTCAGAAAAACCAATATGGTGGCTATAAAGCCGTTTAAAAGATACACTATCCCCTGAGAACTAATTATGTTTTAACTACAGTAAATAAATCTACACCTTCTGAGAACTCAAGAGAACCCTGGATCATTTTAAGGCTTCAGTTCTGCTTTTTAAATGGTTTCATGTAAAAGAATACAAACTTCCCTTTTGGGGATAGGTAGAAAGTACACTAATCTCCCCCTAACGAGTCAACATTAGCTGTTTTTTTTTTTTTTTTCCCCAAAAAGGGAAAGAGACACACACATGCACACGCATAGAGGCAAAATCTCTGTCTGAGAATGTCCTTGGTTCTACATATTTTAATTCCACGTTAGGACAGTTTTCTTCCACCTTCTGGGTGCCTGCTGACCTGGTACCGAGCAGGCGCACTCTGTAGCAGGATGGACTGTGTTTAGCGGCACAAGCCAGGCCAGCCCACTCGGCAGAGACGCTGGGCAGGCCTCTTCAGAACATTTGCTTTAGTGGGGGCAGCAGGGCAGGGATGAGGGAGAGCTGGTATTTTGCATTAGCATAAAGTTTCTAATAATCAGTCTGGAGGAGTCCACAGCACCTGGCAAGGAGATGGGGGCTCAAAGGAACTGGGGCAGAACTACAAATGGCCAGAACTCAGTAAGAGAAGAAAATGCTTTAGATGCAGAAAGGCAAAGCTGCACAGAGCACCTCCACTCCGTGCCCGCCTGCCTGCCTGAGGGCTTCAAATTCTGCAGAGAGCAGGCCTGGCCTAGGGTAGGTGGAACCCCGAGGCTGGAGACCCCGACCGCGGGCAGGGCTCGGCTATCATGCAGCGTCTTCCCCAGGCCCGCACTGGGCACTCAGGGCAAGCCCCGCATGTGCCAGTCCACTTCCATCGCGCATGAAATACAGCCCCACAGATATTTCTCTTGGACACCGTGAATAGCCCATTGAGATCGAGTGTGCCCGTAACCACTGGGCTCCAAGAATAAAGCGTCCTTTTCTTGTGTCAGAGCAGCAGGAAAGCCTAAGAAGGATTCTTTGTCCACAGAGGGAATTGACATTATCTTCTAGAACCTGTTTTCTAGAGGGTCCCACAACCCTTCACCTGGGTTCCCAAGGCCTAGGGCTTGAGGAGACAGGCCGCAGCGGGGGGATTTAGCACACTGTGAGCCAACTGCAGAGGCGCTGTGGATGGCAAGCACTCTCGGAGGTTCTTTAAATAAACAAGTAGACAGTAGACAGTTGAATGCTCTGGCCGGCGACGGTGATGGTGGAACGGGGTGGGGGTGCAGGAAAAGGAGGGTGCAGAAACCAAACCCAGACTTCTAGAACAAAGAGAAATGATTAAGAGAACATATGCACTAAACTGCTAGAGGTTTGGCAGCAGTTAACAGGGCATATTAATGAGAGGAGCGAGTCTGTGTTGCTGAAGGCCAAGAGGAAATCTGTAAGGAGGGAGACAACGGGGGAAAGAGCTAATGCTTAGCCTGAGACAACTGGAGGCTGCCAGATTTATTTGTGCTATCGGAGATAACTCTGGGGGCCAAACCACACGGCTCACAGTCAACAAAGACGCATTTATGAACTCCGTCCATTTTGCACTTCTGAAAATGAAGCTGCTGCAACTCGCTTTAGCAGAAGAAAGAAACCATAAATGCATTTCCATCCTTCCTTGATGATACCCTTACAAAACGAAAAGGGGGAGCAAAAGGAAGGGGTTACATGAGGATTACCTCCCAACCTCTCAGTGTTTTCTTTCCTGGTTGGCAAAGGCCGGGAATAAAAGGCCTCTGCAAGTGGTGGGTGCGTGCATTCATTGTGGTTCCAAAGGGGCACTTAAGAAAAGTGCTCTGTCTGCCCTCTTCGGTACTTCCGTAGCCCCACGCAGTCGCTTTACTCTGGTTCCTGAGGACATCACAGTTCCCAGTGCCTGCCAGAGGAACACCCTGATTTTCAAGTGGTCATCAAGATGAGGTTTTGATAATTAAGACTAATCCAGAAGGCAGGCCAGGAGGAACAAGCAAGAACCCTGGATGAACAAAAACTTAAACTCAGACCCAGAACACACTTACCACTGTGCTATAAAAGCAGAAATCTGGAAAGGACCTAACGATGGTTCACCAGAGGAGCAGTTCATGAACTATGGGACATGAAGTCAATGGAATAACTGGTACCATTAAAAATGACAGTTACGAAGACTAGATGGTAAGATGGAAGAAATGATTGCCATTAAAATGTTAAATAAAAAAGCAAGATAGAAAAATGACATATATTTTTATTCTACCGAGGTAAAATTCATAAAAAAGAGAGGGTGGAGATTTGACAAAATGTTAATGGTATCTGTACTAGGATGATTTATTTTTCTCTTTAAAAACTTTTCTTTAATATGATTGGCTGCCTTTTAATTCAAAAATTATTTTGATTTTTTGTAAAAAGCATGTTTTTTACATTTAGATATAATATTTGTAATACACTATTCATAAATATTTCTAGGAATAAGGCCAAAAGTTCTGTTTTAAGAATAAATAAGGGGACAGGGGAGAAGAAGAGTAAAAATGCCCAAGACGCAATATGTACATGTACCAAATCCCCAAGATGGATGTAATTATGCACCATATATACTAACAAAAATATAAAACAGAAATGAAAAGAGATACAGAAATTTGGAAAATAAAGGAACTGACGAAAGAGAAGGGGTGAGTACTCGGCTGCTGTAATAACGTGAGTATCATATAAAAGAGAACCAATAAGTTACCTGCAATGCTCACTTTATTATAAACAATAAGCACGAGCCTGTTTGCTAGAAACTGGTGAGTAGAAACTCCTAAAACCAGTCTGCTCGTATGAACGACAACCTTAAACATTATATACTTTTTACCCAGCGACTACACTTCCAGAATTAAATTCTGAGAAGTATTCAGAGAAGGAAAGAGAACAATTCAGGGGCATAACTATTTACAGCAGATTACTGACACACAGTGAAAAATCAGGAACAATCCAAATAGTCCATGACAGAGGAATAAAAAAACCATAGCATCACCCAAGTGAAAAATACCCTACGGCCATCCATGATATGGGCCAATGCCACTGGATAATATTAGGTGATTTCAGAGGATACCGATCTTAAACATAGCACAATTGCAATGTGATCTAAAATATACTTTTAAAAATTATTAGGAAATACCCCCAAATACAGAAAATAAGTCACCCAGGTAAATCCTTCTTCTCATTAAGACTCTATGTTCTTCTAGAATTCTTCTCTATTAAAAAAAATACATGTAGGCCAGGCGTGGTGGTACACACCTATAATCCCAGCATTTGGGAGGCTGAGGCAGGAGGATCACCGTGAGTTCAAGGCCTGCCTGGGCTACATGGTGAGTTCAAGGCCAACCTGAACTACACAGTGAGACCTTGTCTCAAAAAACCAAAAAAAAAAAAAAAAAAAAAAGAAAAGAAAAAAAAAATAGACATATTCCACAAAATAAGTTTCTGATTATTTGAATATTTTTATTTTGACACTATTAGAATGATGCTTTAGATGTATAGTGATGGATATTCTTATTATGTTGATGAGTTTTTTTGTAAGGTGTATATTTAGAGACAAATACGGGACACATATTAATAGAGGTTAACACCCAGAACGTGGAGACAGAATTATATGATGATTTAACTTTGTTATTCGATCTAATTACTGGATGGTAAGTGTCAAAGTGACTGTTATTTCCCTTTTTTATACTTTTCCTGAAATTGTCAATATTTCTACAATTGCACTGAACTTCTAGTCAGAAAAAGATGCTATTAAAAAAGATTTAAACCCAACTTTTAAGTAGATTAAGCCCCACCCACTAGCTCACTTGCTGATGAAGTAAGTTCCTCCTGTCCAGAGATCACAGACCTGCAACGACAGGCAGCCCACAGCCTTCGGGACCAGGCATGGTCACACCTGCCTGGCACTGGTCCCCTGCACAAAGGCGGCAGGCTGAGGCCGGCGAAAGCGCACACTCAGTGCCTGGGGAGCAGCTTGTCTCTGGAGCCCTGCCGCGGTCTGCGAGACGCTGTGCAGCTTTCTCTGGAAGAAAGACCTTCCCAGCCCCAGTACATCAGGTGTGTCCCACACCTAGGCAGAGCGGCTGGGGATCCTTGGCACCTCTCCCCGACCTGGTGGCCTGGGGGGTGGACTTCAACTCTGGGGGCTTCTCAGCACCTGTGAGTACAACCTGAAACCAAGCTGTGCTTTTCTGTGTTGTACTGTCCCCATTCTGATTTCCCTTTCTCAGGCATCCTTGGAGTCTTCCACGTGTGAGAAAAACAGAGGAAGAGGATAGGCAGGTGGAGAATGGAGAAGGGGACCCGGGCAGTCACATGCTTATTAAGGCTTACCACTTCTGTATGACTTTTAAACAGTTTCCTGGAAGACGGCTCCTCACTGGCCACAGCCCTGTGGGCCTGTGCACAGTTGGAAGCAGTGACGGCGAACCTTTTAGAACTTTCAATGATAACAAACAGCCTGCTGTGGCATGCATGCCATAGGTTCACCATTACAAGTTGGAAGGAAAGGATGCTGAACTACATTTTGAAACCATTCTTTTAAAATATATTACATTTGAAACCAACCATTATAGCTGTGTGGCACGTTTTAAGAATTTAAAAAGCTACCATATCAAGGTTTTTTTTGTTTTGTTTTGTTTCAAGGTCTCACTTGAACAGTATAGTTTGCTGTTTCTGTTTTCGCCTTAAAAGCTAACTTCTAGGCAGGCATATACACCTTTGCTTTTTTAAAGAAAAAGATTTCTGCTACATGTACCAACTCCCCACAATGAATGCAATCATTACATAAACACATGCTGATAAAAAGTTTAAAACCCACCACCACATAAATGGAGCCCACAGGAGGTCTGTGCCAGGCGTAGACACAAGGTCTAGGGTGGTGCTGCCTGACTTCTGACCGGTCACTTCTGACCTGATGGCAAGGTGCGCAGGTACCAGACTGAGGCTAATGTCCCCAGGGAACATGGTGCTGGCCTGAGACTCCAGGGGTGTCACTGCTGGGGCCAAGGAGAGGGTCCAAGGACTCTGGAAATGTCATGGTAGGCAAATTCAGACAGGGACCACACAGACCTGGGTGCAAACCCTGGTGCTGATCTGATCTAATACAGACCCAGGAACTCTATCCCTCAGTGTCTGCCGTCATCTACCAGACGGAGTGTTTTGCACAGTTCCATGCAGAGATATGATGTGATACACACCGAGGACCATACCGTGCAGATCTGAGGACTTCCTGCTGCCAGGATCTAAGAAACTGTCCTGTTATCTCCTCTGTTTGGGGATACAAAGGGTGGAGGAGAAGGGAAGGAACAGAACAAGGGTGCCTGGGTGTGTGCTTTAGGACTCTGAAAACACTAAGGGTCATTCCTCTCCTCTCTACCACCCCTAACCTCTAGACTACACACCACAGTGCTCTCTACCTGGGCTAAGAAATTTAAGGTTGTGCTAAAATTCCCTTCACTTGTGATTTTACAGTCTCCGAATCCACTTAGCAAAGCTACGAACAGCGGGGTGAACTAGCTCTTTGGTTGACTCTGACCTGCAAGTTCCAACACTGGCCAATGATACAGAATACAGAATAACAACAGCTTTGTTAATATTCTACTATAATCTGGATTTGACATTTAAAGTCGCAACGGCCTTCTATCCAACCAGCCTTTTGGTATGCTTCAGGTCAGACCCCTTTCCCCTAAATGTGTGACATGTGTTTCATTTAGAGGCAGAACCAGAATACCCTTCCTTGTGGCACTCCTCACAAACTGCCCCACTCCCCCACTGGTGTAGAAGGTGCCTATAGGGTGGGCCCCCTCTTGGGGCTTTTTTAATTTCCCTGTTAGGTAACATCTCCCCCACCTCCAGCATCCTAACAGCCTGCACACCCCTGCTAAGTCCTTTCATTACTCACAGGAAGGAGTCCCCTGGATTCATCTTTCAGAAGGTGCATTCGTCTACTAGATTGAACATTTACTGCTGTCAATCTATAGTATTCAACCAACATGTACATTAGCTACTGCTGCTTACCACCAATAATGGATGCCTGGACATCAAGGGCCTTCCATCTCGAACTGTTACCATCACAGCATTCACAGACGGGCCAGGAAGTGGGGCAGACTGAGACAGGCATGGCCCCTGCAGCGACCCGCTACCTCTGTGGCCACGCCAGTACTGATCTAGATCCTCACCACGCATGGTGAGCCTCAGCCACACCACAGCAGCCTGGACTCAGCCCCTCTCCCGGCCCCTCCCTCCCCTGGGCGTCTCCAGGGCGCCAGCATCAACACAGTTGGCTTCCTATCTGGAAAGCGGGCCTGCTCTGGGGACATGCTGTGGTTCTTTCAGGAGATGGATGCTGACTCAACTTGTCCACGGGGAAAGCAGATGCCTGGAGACTCTTTTCCTGCAGGTCACCTGGAATGGGCACCACTGTACGCACTATAGCGGTGCAGCAGACAGGTCGTCAGCTCCTGGCTGGATCTCACCTAGCTCACGCAGCTGAGCAGACCTGCCTTTGCAGATGAGGATGTGGTCTTGGAAAGCCAAAGCCACTTCTATAAGGTTACACAGCCAGACATCAGAAACTCAAAGCAAGTTCTGGCTGGCTCTAAGGTCCACGCTATATTTTTGTTTGGTTTTTAACCTTTTACTTTGAAATATCAGACTCGTAACAAAGTTGCAAGAATTGTACAAAGAATTCCTACATGGCCTTCACCCAGCACCCAGTTTCCAGGGGGTACACTTTCTTTTTTTCTGGTCTATCCATAATGTGTCCTTCCTAAAAATTATAAGGGTATTTATTATCTTACAGAACCACAGCCCGATTGTCAAAATTAGAAACAACACTGAAACAACACTATGATGTGATCCAGGACTCAGCAAACTTCTTACACAAAAGGTCAGAAGGTAAATATCTTAGACTTTGCAGACCCTAATCCCTGTGCTGCTGTGACTCTATCCTGTTGTCCAAGGACAAAAGCAGCCACACCCAGGTTTCAACAAAACTTGATTTGTGGAAATAGAAATCTGAATTCCACATACTGTCTGTGTATCACCATATACTGTTGTATATGAACAATATATGGTGAACAGACTTTATCTTCTACAGCATATTCAGATTCACATAAAAACTGTGCGTAAGTACAGAGATCCCATACGCCCCTCCCTGGAGCCCGGTTTGCTATCGTTAACCTCCTGCATTAGGGTGATATGTTTGATGTAATTTCTGGATCAATACCAATAGGTTCTCATTAACTATGGTATGTTCTTATTAACTAAAATCTACCATTTACATTAGGGTTTACTCTTTGTGTTGAACATTTTGTGGGTTCTGGTAAATGTGTCCTGTCATGTACTCACTATTATGGTATATAGAATAGTGTTGCTGCCCTTAAAATCCCCTGTGCCAGAGTTTGTCAGCTCCTGATCTAATCTACAGAGTATATTTATTTCATTCATTCTCCTAATAATGTTCTTTAGAGCAAAATAGTCTTCCTTCTAGCCTAGGATCTAATTAGGATCATTCCTGCACTTAGTTGTCACATTTCTTTAGTCCACTTTAAGCTGGTTCAGTTCTTTGGTCTTGTCTAGTAATGATCCACACATTTTTTGACGAGTGGGGGCTGTTGTTTCATTAAAAGTCCTCAGTTTACAAAAACACACACACACAAAAAAAAAAAAAGTAAAAAGAAGGGGCTGGGGATTTAGCTCAGTGATTAGAGTGCTTGCCTTGTAAGCACAAGGGCCTCAGTTCGATCCCCAGTACCAAAAAAAAAAAAAAAAAAAAGTCCTCAGTTTAGATGAACTGATATCTCATCATAAAACTGAGGTTTGCAGTTTTAGTGATGTTGTGGTTTAGGTCTAAAATGTCCCCCTAAGTCTTGTGTGTTCAGAGGTGGACTTTTCAAAGGTGACTGGATCATGGGGCACTCATCCATGGATGAGTTCAGAACTGAATGTGCTGTTAGGAGGTGGGGCCTGAATGGAGGAGGTGGGTCCTTTGGCACATGATTTGTAAAGATATATTTTTGTCCCTGGCTACTTCCCTCTCTGCCTCCTGGTTGAACAGTTTTCCTTTGCCATGGCCTTCTACTATGCCATTTCTACCTTGAAGCCATCAACCATGGACTGAGCCCTCTGAAACTATGAACCAAAATAAATCTCTGATCCTTTAAATTGTGGGTGTCGAGCATTTTGTTCTAGCAATGGAAAAGTGACTAACACATATGGGAATGCACAGAAGTGATGGTGTAAACTTCTTAGTGTGAGGAGGGTATGAGGAGGCACATGGTATTGACTTGTCCCAATACTGGTGATGCTGATTTTGATCCTTTGATCATGAGATGTGCCTGATTTTGCCACCATTTTTCCTTCATAATCAATAAACACTATGAGAAGTTAAGTATGTTTATCATAACATTTAACCTGCTGTTTTTCACATCCATGCATGATTCTTGTTTGAGTCAACTACTTATTTATGGGTGCCAGATAGTGAGGTTTCTAATGCTATCATTTCTTTTTTGTTTACTTACTGGGGTTCTATCATAAGGAAAAACTTTTTCTTTCTCACCACTTATATATCTTTTTATTTATTTATATCAAAATAAACTTAGTGGATTCTTATTCAATAGGTTATACCTTCCTTTCATTATGTATTGCAAAACTCAAACCACACCAGATCTGGCAAGCAGAAGCTCCTCCAAGCTGGTGTCCAGGTCCTACAAATATGTCCCTGTCACCTGTCAACACCTCCTTACTTTCTGGCACAAGACTTTACACAATCATTTTGAACTTTCTCAGCGTCAACCCTGAAATCAGTTTCTCCAAAAAGCTCCGGTTGTTCTAATGGAGAAGAGTATTTAAAAGAAATGTGGGACCAGGTGTCGTGGCTCATGCCTATAATCTAAGCACTCTGCAATGCTGAGGCAAAAGGACTACAAGCTTGAGGCCAACCTAGGCAATGATCAACTTAGCAAGACCCTATCTCAAAATAAAAAAATAAAAAAAATTAAAAGGGCTGGGGATATAGCTCAGTGCAAGGCCCTGGGTTCAATCCTCAGTACCGAAAGAAAGAAACAAACAAACAATACATAAATCTGGATGTTAGGAAAGAGCTAGAAAATTGTTTCTCCCTACCTCTCTTTCATCTATATCATCTATATCTATCTACTATTTCTTCCTAACATATTATCCATCTGTTCTAAAAACAATGAGTTCACTGAAAACTCCAATTCCAATCCAGCACCACAAGGTTTCTATCTTCGCCCTTTCTATATTCATAAATTCTTTCTTCAATAGTGAGAAATCTGGCTCCCATTATCTGCAATATATTTACTTATTTCTGCAATGCTACAATACACAGAAAGTAGTCTCAAAATTTCTGGCTTACACTGCTATGAAAAACACACTAGCTAGAGTCCAGTGTTTGCTTGTATTTCTTTTCGTCTTTGGCCTGAGGTATATAATCAAATACTATGTTGAAAATTTCCTTGGGTTTGCTCTTTTTTCCCTGCTCTATAGTGTGTTTATGTTACAAGCCTGAAGTTAGGTTAGGTTTAATTGCACTTCTGTATTCCATTCTAGCTGTTCTTCTCTCTACCAATCCTTGTTTCTTTTTAAAAAAATTCTTAACTTGATCCCAAGAGTTACAACTCTACAGAAAATTACACTCTGAGAAGTGTCACACTCCCCACCCACCTTTTCTCTCCTCCCCAACGCTTTTCCGAATCTCATCCATTTCTGGTTTCTTCTTTGCAGGCAGTTCCCACTGTGTAGGCACTGTGTTGTCTTCTTTCCCCTTAACATAAGCTGGGCTCGTTCCATCTGTTCACAGAGTGTTTCCTCATTCTCTCCCCAAGCTGAGTAGTGCTCTACTGTGGGGGTGGACACACTTATTCACCTGCTTCCCATGTATGGACACTTAGGTAGTTCTCCGTGGCTTTGTGTAATCAATAGCCTTATGTATATTTTTACCTTCCTAGAGCGCATCTACAGGGTGAACCGCTAGAAGTGGAATACCGGCTTACATAGTCAATGCACTGGTAGCTCTGTCAGACACTGCCAGAGTCCCCTCCCCATTGGACCACCCAGGTACTAGACCGCCATCTCCCCACATCCTAGCCAACAGACCGTGGTATGTACATGTGTATGTTTGTGTCTTTTGTCTACTGAAAGAATTACTTATATGTTAGGGAATATTACCTGTGATATCTTGTTGCAAATATTTTCCTCCAGTTTGCCCTTTGTCTTTTGATTTGACTTTACTTATGGTATTTTTTTTTCTTGCCATGCAGAAGGTTTTTATTTTTTATTTATTTTTTTAGTCAGATGGGTCAATCTTTCATTGCCTCTTATTTTCATATCATGGCTAAAGATTCCCAGGTGAAACAGGACTTAATTCACTTGTGTCTAGTAGTGTTTAAAGGGTTTCAGTCGAGATTTAGATTCTTGATCCCTTTGGAGTTTATTCTTCTGTAGGATGAAAGGTATGCTATAGGCTTAGTTTTAATTTTTTCCCCAAAAAATATCTGTCAAATGATCACAGGACCATCAGTTAGAAAATCTGTTGTCAGAAGACTATCCTTTGCCACAGGGATTAGAAATCTCACCTCTATTATATACTATATTTCTATATGTACTTGAATCTATTTCTAAACTTTCTATCCCTTTCTACTGGTATCTCTATTTGTTTATGTGCCAATATCACACCATTGTAATGTTAGAGACTTCACAGCATGCCTTAAAATCTAATAAGGCCAGTATTTCTCATGGTTCTTTCTTTTCATTATTTTCCTGGCTATTCTCGCATACTTGCTTTTTAGATAAATTTTGTCACCCACTTGTCTAGCTCTATTGAGAAAAAAAGTCAAGGCATTTTTTGTATAAATGCATTACATTTATAAACTAACTTGAGAACAGACATCTTTGTGAAGTTTGACATGAACGTCTACATTTGTTCAACTATACCTTTGCCTCTCAGACACCTTTTAAAGTCATCTCGTGTAGATTTTGCTTATTTATTAAGTTCATTCTTAGGTATTTTATCTTATTTGTTGCTGCTATAAATGTGTACCATGGCATCCTTTAGTTATTTTCCGTGTATATAAAGACTACTGATTTCTATGTATGTCCTACTCTCTTACTAAATTCCTTTATGGCTTAAATTAGATAATCACTGATTTGCTAAGGTTTCCCATGTAAACTATCATTTCACCTGCAGATCAGGAACGTTTTACTTCTTTTTCAGTCATGCCTTTAATTGATTTCACTTGTCTATTAAGATGGCTAATGTTTTAGTAAAATATTATACAGAAGTACAGTGAGTATCCTCGCCATGTTCTTAGTGGAAATTCTTTTAGGATTTCCCCATTAAATAAGATTCACTCTAAGGGAAACATACACACACACACTCTATGTGTGACTCCTAGGTCGACACGACAGGCTTCAAACAGCAACTACCCAGCCAACACAGCACCATCTTTCCATCGCTTTGAGATTTCTCCAAGGTCTTGCAAACAAATGAACCAATGAGCCATGGGGAACAGTGTCTTCAGCTTCAGGTAGAGAATGGGCTTTTGGACCTTTGGAAAGTAGCTTAAGGTTCCAAACTGTGTGCAACCCAAGGTGTCCTGGGCCCTTGGTATGAAGAGAGAGATTTTTCTCACTGACACATCCCAGTGACTCTCCCGCTGGTCACTGCTGTGTGGCTTCATTGTCCCAGCAAGGAAGTGAAGGCTCCATGGCCTGCTGAAACCACAGAATGAGGCTGGTCTGGCTCACTGCAAAAGAATCTCTTGCTTTTATCACAATAAAATCTAAAGACAGGAACATCACCAATCTATTAAAATATATTTATGCAAGTTTAACAGTCCTGGGGCTTACAAGTTTGTTTTGTTTTGCTTTTTGCTTTCTTTGAAAGTTCTGGAAACTTACCCACAAACAATAAACTCAAAAAGAAGTTCTTGCTTTTTTTTTGAGAACCAGTCATCATAAATTTTAAAAAATTCAGTATCTCCTGATTTGTGATTAATTTGATTGGCATGTCAAGCATGTCAACTTTTCTCACCAAATTCATGTAAAGTAATATAAGGGTTTCCTTAGCACAGAACAAGGGACCTCCAAGCCTCTGAGTGGACAAAGCCATGTGAAGGTCCTGAACTTCTCCCTCTAGCTAGAAAGCACCACCCTCCCACTTAACCCTCCCTGAGCCCCTTTCCACCCCACCATCAGGCCAAGCAAGGTAATCGCCTAGGAGAATTTCCTGCCCCACTGGCTGCCCTCAGAACCAGCACTTTCTTCCTGCTCTGCTGCCCTGAACATCACCCTCCTTCCCTTCCAGGCTCGACCTCCCTCCAGAGCCTGCCGTGGGCCCTGCCGGCAAGGGAGCCGCCCGTCTTGCCCGCCAGGGCCTGTGCCCAGGAAGCTTAGCACAGCTTAACTCTTCCCTCGAAGGGACAAGGGGCCTCTTTCTTTAATGTGGGGCTCTGCTCCATGATACGCCGGGTTTATGGCCCTCGTGAATTAAACCTGGTTCAGAATTCAATTCTATAACAGATTTTCATTCAAATGGTTATTTTCCATACCCACCTTGCCAGGTTCATTTTCTACACCTCTCTTCCAGGTCTCTGCAAGATGGGAGGCCAGTTTTTGGTTGGGCTCAGTGCTGGCAGGGCATTTTATACCCACTCCCCCACTGAATCCTTCTATTGTTTGAGTTTACGGACATCACCGGGTCACCAAGGGTTCCCGGTGCATGAGCCATCATCTGCAAGGACACAGTTTAGCTCCTGTTCAGACCCACGTGTCTCCAATCAACTTCCCTCGTCCACATGGATGGGTGAATGTCTCTGGGATGAGGTAAAGGAGAAGCAGAGATAGTGGCATCTGGCCTCAATCCCTGGGTTTATGGACACACTCTTAGGGTCCCCTGCTACACGGGATGCCAGCTTGAAGGCTCAGTGCCCCTCCCAGCTTTGGGTCTCTGGGAAATACTCTTTCCTCCCTTGCTCCTTCTGGCCCAGGTGACAGAGCTTGCTTCTGGGGCTGCCACCTCGGGAAGACAGTCCCATCAGCCTGCCCTCACCTCCTACGGCCTCCCCTCAGACGGACTCTGACCATCTGTAGCCCTGGTGGCTGGAAGTACTGACTGCAGCTCGGCACAGCGGGAAGGGCCATCTCCTCGCCTCTATTCTTACAGGAACACTCTGCAAGAAGAGGAGCAGGGGCACAGATGACAGGTGCTCTTTTGCTGGGGTTTCTTGCACTCTCTCCCTCTATGCTTGCAGGCCTTGTCTCCTTTCTGTCTTTTCTTGCCCTTTAAAAAGAAAGTGCTTCCTACTTGTCCATTTCTGAGAGCATTTACTTTTATTCTGCTTGACATCTCATAATCAATCTTCTGTGTATGTTTGTGTATGCTTTTCTATTTAAACCTTTCCTTTTTTTAAATTTAAAAAACACAGCACCATACCGCCAAAGGTGTCAGGAAACACGTTCAAATAAGGAAGGGCTCCAAAGGCAGCCCTGCCAACAAAATGCCAGTAAAATCTGAAACCCGGGTTCAGACACACTGGGAACGGTCCAAAATTTAAAACTTAAAGAACTTCTTTATTCCAGTAAATCAGCTTCCCTGTGAATACCATCAAAATCCTTCGCTTTAATGAGTGAGGGAATATCAGAGGAAGGGGTGGAGAAGGAAAGGATTTGGACCAGTATGAAATTTAATTTAAAAACTATTATGAGAAGTTTAATTTCCCCCTCCCCCAACCAAATACATAAATCTTTTCCATGCATTTTCTTTTTTCAAAAAAAATGGAAAAAAGGAAGGCACCCCGAATCATCTGAAACGACAACAGTGAGTGAGTGTGGTGGGTTTTCTAATGACAAGTGTTTATTTACTGGACTCCTGTTGATTCGAATGCCATATCAGCTATACGGGAAAATGCAGAGAAATCATAGCCAGAGTTCTATTCTCACCCAATAATCAAATCTGGGAGTAGGGATGTCAACAGGGGAAATGGTGGGTAACACAAGGCCGCACAGGCCACTAGAGAAACAGGGACATCAGAGGTGTCAGAGCCCAGGTGGAGACAGCCCCTTCTGTGGAGGTGGCTGAGGCTCAGCAAACCCTGCATTGCCCCAGAGCCGGAAGGACTGGGCAAACCGCAAGGGTGTGGCTTTCTCAACAGGCAGTGTGTGTGCACACACGTGCACAAGTGCATGTGTGTATGGTATGTTTGGTCCGCCCCTGCTGCAAGTGCTGCTTCAACCCCATTTCAGGTGCTCTCCTCACAGAGCCCAGGACCACAGGGCATCTCTTTAGCCTGGCAGGAAGGGGCCCATCTGAGGCGTTCTGGCACAGAGGAACACCTGGAA
This sequence comes from Hystrix cristata, assembly GCA_004026905.1. NCBI lineage: Eukaryota > Metazoa > Chordata > Mammalia > Rodentia > Hystricidae > Hystrix > Hystrix cristata. The sequence continues at coordinate 82,215 of PVJO010000663.1, forward strand.
ACAGAGGCCCTACCTCTCCTTCCAGCTAACATAGCTCTAAGGAAGCTGCAAACCTGTGAAGATCCTGGTTGTTGTTATTGTCCCCTGGCTGATAAAATGACCAGCTCACCTGTGCTGATGGCCAGGCCAGAAATAGCCCCTGCAGGGGCTCACCCAGAACCAGGGTTGCTAGGCCTCCTTGAGACACAGCTGCTCTGTTCCTATTTCCTTTTCATTCCCTGCCCCCGCTCAAATGTGAGCACAGGTTTATTCCATTTCCACTGTACGAGGGCCTCTCACTTCCCTGACACTCCTACCAAGCTCTGGATCACCACTCCCCACGAAGAGGCGCCTCCTAGAGATGGCAGTGCGCCAGCCTGAAGCTGGTTGTGCAGGGTCCTCTGGGCGCCAAGTAGGATGCCTGGTGAAGAGTCCTGCAGAGTGTCCCTAAGGTGCCTGTGCAGCTGAGGGCACAGAGGGGCCACCACCTCCCACACACAAACAGCAGAGCTCAGGATGCAGCCACTGTACACACACAGGAGTGCTGCAAATGTGGGCGTGACCGTGGCCCTTTGCCAACTGAAGGGACCTCAGTGGCTGCTGCGGTGGGACCTGGGTGCCCCTCGCCCCAGACCTACTGCTCCATGCTGGCCCAGCGAATGACCCTCCTGAAGCCAAGAACAGTAAACAGTGCTTGCCATCCTAACGGAATCGAGATCGCTGGGTGTGCTTTCCCTGAATGAAACTGCCTGGAACTGCTCATAACGGTTTTTACGATGAGCATTAAAATGCAAAGAGGAAGATGAAAGTTCCTGCTACAGACCCGGTCTGTAATGAGGGAGAGAAGATGGGGCTTGTGGGCCGTGTCTGGGAGGGAGGCTTACGTGCTACGTTACAGTTGGATATTATTATATAAAATGAGTGTGTTATTAAAAGGATCCTGAAGTTATAAAAACTCAAAGGAACTTTTAGTGAGGATGAATAGCTTCTTTGGTAAAGATGAATAACTCAGATTTCCTGTAGACTAGGGGCAGTCATGTGTTTCTTAAGTAGTTGGATTTTGTTGTTTTCGTAGGGCATCCAGATTTGGGGGGGCAATTAGGAGCATATTCTTTGATTAGTGAAGTTAATACCATCTCTCATCTGGAAATCAGAAACAAAAGACAATCATTCATCCTAACACAATGACTGTCACTTCACATTTTGGTACAGGAGCTTAACCTGCTAACTATCTATCTGACCAGCTTTCTACTTTTTTGATACAAGTATTTTTGTCTGTGTTTTTGTGTTGATGGCCAATATTCCATCAAGTGACTACACGATGAACTTAAAATTTCAATCTTCATGAGTACAAATTTTTTCACATACAGTTCTGGAGAATTTCTTAAAGTTAGATTACTAGAAGCAGGATTACTGGGTTGAGGATTTGAACTTCTCATGACTCTCGATACCTGCTATCAAATTGCTTTTCAAAAAGGTAGTTCCAGGGCTTGGGGATTTAGCTCAGGTGGTAGAGTGCTTGTCTAACAAGCGCAAAGCCCTGAGTTCGATCCCCAGCAATCTCCCCCCAAAAAAGGTAGTTCCAATTTATACTCCCCAGGATTTAAATAAGATTTACAAGTACCTGTTTCATTATATCCCTGCCCAGCCTGGATATTACTATTAAAAACATGTCTTTTGGCTAATTTAATGAGAACAGTGGTTCCATGAATTGCAAAGGATTATGAAGCAGGGTCCTCCAATGTTACCCTATGTCTCTATATTCTGAGTAAATAAAGATATGCAACAATCACCAAGATTTCTGTGTTTGGCTGCCTTTCCCCAAGTCTTGTTTCTACTCGCGCGCAGAGCAAAACACAGAAGGCAGCAAGAAGAAAGCTTGGACCTGCCCGTCATGACTCAGGCAGCAAGAGGGCTGCTGGCGGTGTGGCCTCATGGGCCACGTGGCACTTTCGCCAGCCCGCCAGGCACCTGAGTTTCTGGCAGCAGGAGATGGCAGTATGAACGCGGCAGAATTTCTTTTAAGCCTGTCCATTCACCATGCTGCCTCTCTGCGTTGATTTGGCACACATATGGCTTCTGAGTCCTTTTCAACCCAATAATTTGGGTGTTGGACAATGTGCTCTGTAAGCAAAACAAAATGAAATAATAGAGGTGTGCCTCAGTTGGAGCTTGCTTGTATCCACAGCGGGTTAAACAAGTCTTACTGAAGATCTTCAGGGAGGGGAATCACATGCAAATGAAAAGCAAAAGCAATGCAAAGGCTTGTGCAAAACAAAATCTACACACATGTTGTTGTGCCTCTAAATTAGAAAAAAACAATATACACCAAGAATCACATAAGCAGCCTCCACACCAGGCACGCCACCAGCGCCGGCAGCTGCTCCCACCCTCCACACATGCCAGCTGGGGAGAAGGGACCCTCCACTCTGACCCAGCCATGTTAATGTCGGCAGCCCGTGACTGACTTCCAGCCAGGCCGCTTTTAGCATCTGCAAGAAGCAGCCCAACCAACTGCCAAATTCCTGCTGGGTCGGCCAAGAGGTATGAACCCCAAATGAAAAAACACCAAGGGTTTGTTTTTTAAAAAGCAATACATCAAACATACAAAAGAGCCCTTTTGTAAGAATTTTCATAGTGGGAGCCAGAGAGAAGAAAATCATTCTCCCTCCAGGGAGGAAGCAGTTTGACCTCACCTGTGACTTCTCTCTTACAGTGTGGATTTTTCTCACCCCATTAAATGTAACCTACTCGAGGTGGGTTTCACCATGTGAGAGAAATACAGAATGGTAGGGAACATGGCCGACAGGCAGCTGTGACACCCCAGGAGGTGGCCAGCCCGAGGGCCATGACAGTGGGTGCCCTGAGGCCTGTGGCATGTGCTATGCCAAGAGACCGCTGGCCAGGCACAAAAGGACTGAGCTGTCCCATCCTTACCAACAAACGCATTCCTTGCAAAGGGAAAGGTAAAGAGAAAAAAATATATAAGGAGAGGCAGGTGAGCATGGGTGTCTTCTTTCCAACTGAAAAGGAAGGGCCAGCTATGGTAGACAAAGCCGCAGCGCACTGCGGGGCCCAAGGAGAGCAGTGGAGGAGAGCGCGGTCCCGATGAGGTGTGGGCAGCCCCGGAGCAGGAACCGTCGGCCTAAAGACCCTGGCAGGCAGCACAGCCTATCGGGGCACAGACCAGGCTCTGGGGGCTCCGCGGGGCTGCAGAAGACCAGCCCAGCACTGCTCCCCAAGTCCTCCACCCATTAACCAGCCACCAATGGTGAAACCCACAAGGAGACCCGGTTAAATGACCTTGTACAGCGGCTCCGCAGGCCCTAGCGCAAAGCCCTGGGGGACAGGCAGCCTTTCCCTCTGCCACACGGCAGGACAGCATGCTTGCTCTGGCTTCTGTGTGACGAGGAACAACTGCCACCTGCTGCTTGGCGATCATTTGCTGTGGTAGTGGTCAGAGCAGGAGGAGCATGTGGAACCACTGAAGTCACTGACATTTGACAAAAGGGCACTTTTGTGAGATTCGACTTGAAGAGAAGGAGGAAAAAGCTGGGAGCAGGAAGAAGAGGAAGAAGAGGAGGAGGAGGAAGGGGAGAGGAGGAGAAAGAAGAGACGGGAGAGACGAAGAAGAGGCTTGTCGGAGCTGGTTTTGCTAGGCCAGCCCCATGTGAGGGGCTGCCTATGACCTCACTGGACCACGAGGCCGGGCTCCAACACGGGGTGATGAACATGCCCACCCGCACATGAAGCAACTGCGCAGAGGACTTAAGTTCCTCGCCCAAGCTGGTGAGAAGCAGCCAGTAAGAAGCTGCCCAGCAGCCCTGACGCGGTGGGACCTCCCTGAACCTCGGGGCTGTTAGGACCCCAGGTACCTCCTGGACCAGAGGCCGAGAATGGGATCGGGGTGCTGCAGGGAAAGTTCGGGGTGGGACCATCGGCACCACGGTCTGCCCAGTCACGCCGGATGCCCAGCCTTTGCAGAGGGACTTAGGATGTGGCAGCAAAGACCTGAAAATGCTATCTAGACCTGAACTGTGCCAGTTGCCCTCTCCACAGCTGTGCTTTCTAGATGCTGGCAGGACTGCACTGTGACCAGCAGGACTGAAAGGCTGGGGGCTGGACCTGAACCCTTCACCTACTTCTACCCCTGACTGGATAACTGGTTCCCAGGGGCAGTAAATCTCTGCAGAGAGGAGACCTGGGTTTCTGCAAACAGAAAGTTAACAATGTGGAGAGCTCTAGTTTATGTTGAACATGCACCTTTCTAGCGACCCAACTACTTCCAGACTTCCCTTGTTCTCAAGAATACCTGCTTTTCACATGAGCCCTAAGAATACGCTGGTGTGGCCCCAGTGGACGGCTCAGGATGGGGGGAGGACATTCTTACTCTGAGAAGCAAAAGAAAACCTGGGCATATAAGTTGAAGGTTCAAATGCTATATTCATCTCAAAACAAAAATACACCAGAACTACAGAGCAAAAATTATGCAAAATTTGCAAGAGTGATAAGAGATAAATCAGCCAGATATGGTGGTGCACATCTGTGATCCCAGCAGTGGACAGGCTGAAGCAGGAAGATCGCTCTGAGTTCAAGGCCCGCCTGGGCTCCACAGTGAGTTCAAAGCCAGCCTGAACTACATAGCGAGACCCTGTCTCAAAATCCTCCCCACAAAAGAAAGAGATCGAGACAGAGAGAGAGAAATCAGACTTTTAAGAAAGGCACTGGGAGCCAGAAGTTATGTAAGACGCTGAGTGTGAGGCTGCTGGAGCAATATGCCCCCTTGTCTCATCTCCAGCATGTTCTGGTCAAGGGACCTCAGATGGGTTCTTACCAGCCTCACTGGAAGCGTCTCAGTAGGAGACGCTGCTTAGCATTCACCAATTAACAGTTCCTCAGACGCTCCCAGCCCTTGGAAGTCCGAGCTCTTCTGGACAGGCATCTAACGCCTGCTCAGGACCAGCTGCAGATGTGAGGGGCCGCGCGGAATCAAAGAGGCGACCATCCACTCACACCTGTGCTCTGCCTGTGCCCAGGAACCTCACACTCCAGTAGGGGGCAGAGAGGGGCAGGGACGTGTGTGAATGGTCAGGGAAAGCTTCACCAATGAGGCCTTTGGAGAGTAGAAACTGAGTGTGCATGAAGATTAATGGAGAGAGGAATATTGCAGGAAGCGGAAACAGCAAAGACCCTTGTGGATTGGGAGAGAAAGACAAAGTGACCAAGGTGGCGGAAGTGCCCAGTGTGAATGAAGGGGGCCCTACAGACAGTGGGTTAAAAGAACTCAGGGAGATGTGCGCCTTGAAGATCATGGTACAGACTCTGGATTTTCTGTTGAAAGAAATAGGCAGCAACACTGAGGTGCTCTAAGTGGCAGAATGATAGAAATGACTTACATTTTAAATGAGTTCACCTCGCTGCTACTGGAAACAGACAAGGGGCCTGTACAGGTGTGGGGAGCAGCAGAGGCCATGCAGTGCACAGCGCAAGGAGCTGGCTGAGGGGAGTGACCGAGGCTGTGCAGTGATACAGGCAAAAGGCACTATGCTTAGGGGTTTTTAGGCTTTCTTTTTAAATTGTCCCTCCAAATGGCTCATGTTTGAGGTGAGGCTTTTGTTAGGTGATTGGGTCAGAGGTGTCTAATTTCATCAGTGGGTTAAACCATTATGGAGTCCTAATTTTATGGCATTAGCATTAGATGGCTGGTTTGGCGTGGCTGATGACCTCAGGGATCTATCTTGTCCTTGGCCCCTTCCTTTCTGATTTTTTCACCCTTTCTCAGCTTCCCGGCTGCCATGAGATAAACACCCTTCCACCATGATGCTGTCTCACAGCAGGCTTAGAAGCAATGGAGCCAGCCAACCATGGACTGAACCCTATGAAGCCATGTTCCATCAGAAACTTCTCCCCTTTAAATTATACTCTCAGGGATTTTGTCACAGTGATGGAGAGCTGACTAACACAGGGGACCAGTAATAGGCTATGCAGTGATGAGCATGTTTTGAAAGCAGGAACAACAGAATTTGATGATGGACTATGTTTTGCACAGACAAACAGAGACATGGATAAATTGAAGATTTCTGGCCTGCATGACTCAGTGGGGACAGAGATTTGCCATTTACTGAAAGGGGATAGGCACAACATGGGCAGGCTCGAGCATGCATTCCAGTGCTGGGTTGAATCTGGCAAGTATGAGATGTCCATCACACAGCCCCAAGGATCCGGGCAAGGGTCTGCAGTGGAAGGGAGAGTTTCTGGTGAGGATACTCACTGAGAGTGACGGTTCTTGGAGCTAAAGGACAGGAACATGTGAGGTCTGCTAGGAATGTCTGAGGCTGGAGAAAGTAAGACTTCAGACTAACTCAGCTTTGGCCTTTGGCAAAGGAACCAGATTATCAATGGAGAAACCCACACGGTGGTTTCTTTTTAAAAAACACCAAGCATGGTGACCATACCCCCTCATCACGCCTGAGCTGCAAACAAAAAGGAGGAGGAAGTGGGCCTCCTCCCCTGCTAAGACACACCAGGATGCCCACCTGCCAGGTACACAGGTCCACCCAGGGCAGGAGGGACAGGGAAACACAGAGGTTCCCTCCTGAGGGGCTTCTTACTATATTCTAGATGGAAGGAAAAATGAGAGTATGCATCTTCCAAAACAAGGGGGACATGTGACACCAGCTGCTTGCTATGGTTTGACTGTGTCTCCCAAAAGTTCCTTCACTGGAAACTTACTCCCTCCAGAGTCATCTGTTGATGGCATTTGAGGGTGGGGCATTTAGGGGGCAAAGAGATTAGATGAGATCATGATGGATGGGCCCCACAATGGCATTGGTGGCTTTATGAGAAAAGGTAGAGAGACCAAAGCCACATGCTTGCTCTGTCTCACCATGCGATGCCTTTTGCCCTGTCCTGAGATTGCAAGAAGGCCCTCACCAGAGCCAGCACTAAACTCGTGGATGTCCAGCCTCCAGAATCATGAGCCAAATAAACTTCTATTCTTTATAACTTACCAAGTCTCAGGTGTTTTGTTATAGCAACAGGAAATGGACCAAGACACTTCTACAATAGAGTTCACAGTTTCTGTGCCATACACATTACCTAGCACTTAGTGAAAACTTCATAATATTTGATGAATAAGCATGTATATTTTTAACTGAAATTAGGAGATCAGGGTCATGCCTCCATTACAGCTCAACAAATATGCAAGTTACTATTCCCTGAGAGACAAATGCCTGAAGGTCCCAAGCAGTCTGCTCCTTTCCTTCCAGGGAACAAGGCGTCCCTGCCCCAAGTGGAGAGTTATTGCCAGCTGAGGTCAAGTTCTGTCACCCTTTTGGAAGCCAAGGGCAGTGCTCCTGCCAGTCACTCATCCTGGGATAATGCAGTGTGCAGAGCAAATGCCCAATAAATCTAAATAAATGCCAAACAAATGGATGAATAAATATTCATTAAAAATTACCTGGGCTGTTAATTTAGGTCACTCACTGGAAAAAAGAAAACAGTGAAATGAAGCAATCCCATCCTTTTAATTTAAAAGGTTAATTAAGGACAAGGTTTTAAAAAATATTTTGGTGGCTTAAGTAAACCAAGCGCAAGTGGGTCCCCAACAGCTGCAATCAGTAGCTGTGAAAACACTCCATCGCGCGCCACAGAGCAGAACAGGAGGGGGCTGCAGGCTCACTGCACGATTCTCGTATAATCTCCATTTTAAAGCCAGACTGGGAGACAGACAAAACAGGCACTGGCACACACAAATATAAAAATCCCAGATAAAACGCTAGCCAACCGAATTCAGCAGTGCCTCTTGGTTAAAATACATTAGAATTGAGTATCCTAGAAAGGGAAGGATGGCTTAACATTAGAAGACTGGGTCAGTGCGATGTGTCACATGAGGAGGCCGAATGGGGACAATAACACAGCTTTCAACAGACATCTGATAAGCTTCAGTGGTTCTGGGTTGGTTCTCTGATGACCCATTAGTAAGATGATTGATTTCCTGACCTTACAAAATTTTCTGATTCCTAAAAGCACATTTCTTTCTCCTATTCAAAATTTCACAGCTATCTGGGTAGGATGTACTGTTGCGGCCCACGGGAGCCATGAGGCGCGGGTGCTCCAGGGCCCTGAAGACTGTGCCGACAGGCGGAGTTCCCACACACCATCCGGTCCCTCCAGTCTTCCAACAGTGTCTGTCCAGCTCACAGAGGCCAACGACAGAGAGGGAAAGAAGCTCCCTGCAGTGAGGCCCCCTTGACTCTTCCACTGGAGGATGTGTGGGTGCAGGCTGACTGACAACAACTTCTAGAAGGAAGAATTCAGGAGGCGTGGCAGCAGTGTACCGTCTACAGAATAAATCAAGCAAGGCCATCACACAAAGATGACCTTTCAGCACTGCCTCTCTTAGCACTGCCCTTAGCTATGCTACCCAAAGACAGTATTTTCTACCATGCCTCAACATCTTCCAATCTGGCCTCAAAACAAACAAATCTTCAGCAACATAACAAAGTGATAAAGTCAGATAATAGTATCGGTTCCCATATCCACAGTTGTTTCTATAGCATTTAGTGGTACTTTTTTTTTTTTTTTTTTTTTTTTTTTTTTTTTTTTTTTTTTTTTTTTTTTTTTTTTTTTTTTTTGTGGTGCTGAGGATCGAACTCAGGCCCTTGTGCTTGCAAGGCAAGCACTCTAATCACTGAGCTAAATCCCCAGCCCCGTTTCTATAGCATTTAAACCCAACATTGTATAAATGTTAGTAGCAGTGTTTTCTCCTGGCTTTGCCTTGTATTTGTGTTTTTATAAACTGGGGGCAGGGGCTATTGAATACTCAGCATGCTGTGCATTATTTGAAAGGGTCCTGCTACGAAAAGTTCTGTTAATTTCTACAAAAGTGTCCCAAGACTTTCCTGGTGACGTCATGTGAGCAGATTAGATTAATGAGGCATTAAGCGCCATCTGCACCTATTCCTAGTGCAGATTTTGTCAGCTCACTAAAGCTAAACTCAGCAGATGAATAAACGAGAAAGAGAAATCCACTAACGGAGAGGGCAGTGGTGGCATCTTGCCGAGCTCTGCAGCCTCAAGTCCCATGCTGCGCCTCCTGCCTGCAGGCCTGATTTTGTGCATTTGCATATTAACAAGTGTCTATCAGGCTGCTGTGCTACGCTGTTCTAGGGACTGAGCAAAACAGGCTTCCATTTCAGCAGGAGGAGGCAGGCACTTGAATGTGCAAATACATATATTACATATTAGGCACTGGGCGAGAGATGGAGAAGTGAGCTATGGTATATGCTGTAAGGGACAGTGAGGGATGGCCTCTCTAATAAGCTGATGTGTGAGCAAAGACTTGAAGGAAGGATGATATCTTGGCAAGGCATGATAGCACCTGCCTGTAATCCCAGCACTCTGGGAGGCTGAGGCAGGAGATCACAGGCCTCCCCTCAAGACACATGCCTATCGTGTCTGTGAAGATCTTAGAACTGTATATTTGGCACATGGTAAGTGCTTAGTTAATTGTTTTTACTATTATTAATGTTTCTAGCATGAACTCACCTCTTGGTAAGTTTATTACCTTTCCTTTTTAGTCAAGGGATGTATAAAAAGTCAGCAAAACTCATAGTATGGATCTGCCTCACTGCAAGCAATTATGGCCTATTTATAAAAATTGCAAATAGGTCAATTTTACTTCCATTTGGTTTTTCAGCAACAGTATTATTTGCAATATGATCTAAATACCCTTTAACAACAATATAGCATACAGCACTTACAATTTTAATAAGGTATAAGAAGCACAATTCCTTTATGTGCTAACAACAGCAAAAGGATTCTCTTCCAAGGCTATTTAATCGGGCTCAGCTAACATGAGCAGACATAACCCCACCCACAGTGGTTTAAGTCCAAGGCTCATTACACAGCGCTCCTCCAAGGAGTGACTCCGGACCATGAGCCTTAGGCAACCAGCCAACTTAGGCAGCCAGCTTTCTCCTACCAGGCCTTCAGGACCATCAGAGAGAAGCAAGGACGGTGGTGGGGCCTGGAAGACGCTAAGTGCACATCCCCCCACCCAAGGCTATCTAGGCAGCACCAGCCCAGCCAAAGTGGGCCTATGTGCCCAGAGCAAATGAAGCAGCAGTGGGAATCACTCAAGGCGGTGCTCTCTGCCATATACATCATCTACACAGACAATTTGTATTTGCTTCTACTTTATAAATGTGTTCACAGCACCTTTCACTACATGCTACTTATTCACTTCAGAAATGTATGCATTTAGACAAGGTTGAAAAGTTGTTATTGGTGCCGTTATTTTCCAGATGAAGAAACTGAGGCTTAAGGAAGCTATTTAGTGTCCAAATGACTCATATTTCTGCTCTCTGTGGATCCACATCTCAAGCACTTTCCACTCTTCTTTGCACTGTAAGAAACTTCAAGAACACCAGCGTTCCCAGTATAGAGTAGACTGACAACAGAATCAGGGTTATCTTTCCTTCCCAATGGGATTCAGTGAAATTCATTCAATAACAAAGCCACACGAGGATGGAACCTACAGTACCATGTGAGCAGCAAGTCACCACTGCATAGTTAGTGTAGATTAGCCATTTCAGGGAGTGTTTAAAACATGAAACGGGAATTAATAAGACCTCTAATTCTTATTGTGAAGGTCAATGACACAGGTGCAGATCAGGTAAGTACAGAGAGGGTGAAAATTACTAATATAAGTTAGAACTTTGGGCCATTGAAACCCAGTTCCTAATCCTGTCTCTCTAATCAAAGCAAAGCTCATGTAGAACACTTGTTGTCATGGTAACAAGTGGAGGGCTGGAGCTTGAAAGACAGGTGAGAACACGCTACTAGGTACATAAAGCTCCAGGTACTGCTGAGCAGGACACAGAAGTGGCCATGGAAGTGACATCATCTTGTGATGCCAGCTGGCCTTCTTGATGGGACAGAGGCTCACAGCAATTTTTTTTTTTTCTGGTAGTAATGGGGATTGAAGCAAGGGCCTTCACAATGACCTACATGCCCAGCCACCTTTTGAAAAATATTTTTAAAAGTTTTTAGACAGGGTGTCACAAAGTTATTAAGTTGCTCAGGCTGGGTCAAACTTGTAATCCTCTTGCTTCAGACTCCCACATTGCAGTTGGAGCTCAGTCTGCGCTTGCTGGCAGGGAGTAGGGCAAAGTGTCCACGGCTTCCTTCTCCACTGCTTCTGTCTAAAGCATCAACGTTTCTGTGTAGGACGCAATGGATTCACATAACATTTAAAGCAATGATTTTTTTCCTTTCAAGACAGGGTGTAATGTGCAGCGTTCAATCTGGACTCCAGAAACACTCACACAGGGCGACCCTGTGTCTAGAAGTTTATTGCCAAGGTTCCAGTTTATGCCCACGAGGCGCACGGTGAGGTTCCTGGATGCGGCAGCAGCTCTTGGCGTTTCCTTATGGAGCTCCTGGCTCTGACAAGTTTTGGCTGCAATAACTATTCCGCGACTGATTTATTCCTCAATTTCAATTCTTTTTCTCTACATGAATCATTTCAATGTTTCCAAAGCAAAAGTAGAAAGAATAAAAGCCCATAAGTTAAAAAAAATCTCCATGGTTAAGGAGAAAAGTGCCTTCACCGCTAAGATGGATTTGCTATCAAACATCCATTTCAGGAAACCATCAGGTAGAATCAGGCAATGTAATGGGTAATTTGGTCTCAACTTCCCCATTGGGCACAGCGCTGCATGCACACATGGACACACATTCATTCCCAAGCGACCCACCTCACCAGACCGTGAGCATTTAGTGAGACCAAATTCCAGGCAGGAGGGCAGTTTCCTTTTCACTACACCAACACGATGCTTCATTACACCAAGACATAGCACTCCCCAATCTGCCAGGTAAATAAAGACTGGAGCCTAAAATTTACAGTCGCCTTTAAAATGCTAAGCATTTCTCCCCTGAATGGATGCACAGCCCACCAATCCCTGTCCTGGCCAGCTTCAACTGTTCCTGGGGCTGCAGCTCTGTCTTCCGTGGGCTCCATCAGTTCCCACTGGCTGGTCCCCAGCATCGATTCGAGGCTCCCAGCAGGTGCCAGAGTTGCCAGTCAGGTGAAACTTCTGGAGGACACCCTGCATTGCTGACAGGGTGCAGGGTGCTGCCTCCAATTTTGTTTTATGGGTTCTTTGATCACGAGAACAATTTTTTTGAACCACCTGCGCTAAGGAAATCAGAGTGCTCACAAAGCTGGGGGCAGAGACACACTGGGCTCATCCATGTTTCCACAGAAGCTGAGCTGTCTCAGGAGGGGCCAAAGCCTCTGCAATGGGCCAGCCCCAACTACCCACCACGTGCCAGCTGTGTCTGCACACGGCACAGCCCACCCGCAGTGCCCCTGTCCTACTCTCCCTTGGTGGCTCATGACTACTTGAGATGTCACGTCGAGCCGAGACTCTTCTTCATCCTGACACTCCTGTGCTTGTGTCTTCTAGAGGCCCTGAAGCACACCGGAGCCACCCGGCCAGAAGGCAGGAAAATGCTTGTACTTATTGGCTGTTTCCTGAGGATTGCAGTCCCAGAAAGTCTTTCCAATAAAGCACAAAACATCCACCAAAACACCAGGTCTTCGGTGTTCTCTGTGTGACCATGACAATAAAAGCTGACCTTGGCTACAATGAATGAGACGATGAGGAGCTCCCCCAGTCTGGCATCCCCAGCTGCCACCTGTCACCTGCATGTCTGACAGGTGATAAACTGCCTCTCTGCTCTGGGCACAGGCAAGGCAAGTGCAGTCATCCAGGCTCTGCAGCCAAGCCACAGTGATGCAGTGAGTTACTCTCAAGGTGAACAGGCCCTGACCGCCCCCGCACCACGCGCCTCAGCCCACAGTTAGTCCTCCACTATCCATAAATGTGCGGGGCAGGACTTTTAAATAGCAAAGAGAGAAGGCCACTGTGATGTCCGGCTTGATAAAACATGAAGCTGGCCAGGACAAAAGATGCTGCCAGGTTTAAAACAACAAAAAGATGTCTCGCTTAACGCTCAGGACTGTCAAAAATGAGAGCACTGTGCAGGCGTCCCCGGAGCAGTATCAGGCCTGACGTGCACCTCTCCCTGTCTTTGGCTGGCCGGCTCTAGCTCTGTGTTTATGGGCAGGGCAGTGGGAAGGACATGACCTCCCCAGCTCATGGCGGGTTAAGCAGCCTGATTGAACGCTGCTGCTAATTAAGGGCCCCTCCTGTCTGGCAGGACCACCAGGGTACCTTCTGCACTTGTTCATGACCACAGCACCTCGCTCAGAAATTAACTCTTGATGAGTGCAGACAGGGGCCCAGCTGGTACTCTGAGTCCTCCCAAGTAGATAAATGAAGTGTAATCAAAGAGCTGCTGGCTGCCAAGGGAAGAGGGACTCTCCGTGACCTCTCAGTGAAATCCGGAGTATACTTTTACTGAGACTTAATTCTCTGCACCGGGGACACTGAGCACAGCCAGGGATGCTACGAACAGACCCACAGCCACAGGGCCGGCGTGGAGGTGCCCATCACCAAACATCCACCTTGGGAATCAGGAGCTAAGAGAATGAAAGGGCAATTTATGGGAAACTAATTTTCAATTGGCAAATATTTTCTGGGGGTGAGATGCATTATTTTCCCCCGCAACTCTTCACTGGGCCAGGGCCAGCACCTCCCAGGTACTTTGCAAATCATACAATCCTTCTGCTCAGGCTCCCTCTCTAATACATGTAGAAGGGTTCTTTCCCTAAAGCTCTACCAAACGAGAGGAAAACAGTGGTCACCGCTGCCAGGCCTTCAGATTTACCAACCAGCTGGACACACAGCAAAGCTGCAACTGAGATGCCACTTGCCTTTGGGATCTTCCTGTTTCACTTAGTGCCCTGGGTCAACACGTCACCTCAGCAAGTTGACACACAGTGGACGGCAGCAGGAAGGGCGTGCAGCTGGAAGACTGAGAGATGCACATGCTCAGAGGCTACCTCGCTGCACTGGTCCACAGGGTGGCTCCTTGTGTGACACTGCCCTTGAACTGTGACAAAGGACAAAAGCCAGGCTGTGAGCTCTGGCTCTGGTGCCTCCTGCCATATCTTTCTATGCACCGAAAGGAGTAAATACGATCTCCAAAGAAACAGATGAAATGACAGCAAGGGTCAGTTTACTGTCTTGTCCACACAGCCAAAAAGCAATCACTGGGCTAGAAACAAGATGGGAAGGTCAAGAAATGGGCAGAAAAGCATTTGCTGCCTTTAGGGAAAATTCCAAACTTAAAGAGCACCTTGAAGAAATTGGTGCAACTTCTCAAGGGCTTGAGGTGGGGTGAATGGGATGAGGAGGAGAAGCCAGCAGGGAGCCTAACCTGCTTAGCGTGTATCTGTTATCTATTACCGTGTAACAAACAAGTTGCACTGCTTATCTCCTGGTTTCTATAGGTCAAGAGCTACTTTCACTCTGCTAGGTGCCTTTTCCTCCCACAGGACTGCTCTCAGGCATCAGCCAGGGCCACTGTCACCTCAAAGCTCAACTCGGGGAGCCACCACTTCTAGGCTTGTGTCCCTAGCTTTGCCCAAGGACAGAGGAGGTGAGAAGGAGGTCATGGCAGCAGCAGCAAACAAAACAGAGGTAGCAAGACAGAAGTCATAGTCTTTTTAGTGACCGAACCTCGGGTGTGACCTCTGCTTGCTTTTACCACGCTGATTTACCTGTGCTCAGGGGGAGAGGGTTACGGAAGACCACAAAAAGGAAGGCAGAGACCCCAGGGCCGACACCGGGCAGTCCTGGAGCCTGAATATTCCACAGCACACCCCTTAAAACTCCGTGAACCTACACAGTGAGGCCACATGCTGGGCTACGCACGAGCATTATCACCCTCACACTCATCACACACTCAGGGCCCACAGGAGTGAACACGTCTTCCATCAGGGCCGCAGTGCTTATGGAAAACATGTCACACCTGCACAAGGCCAAATCCATCTTCAGCCACGGCCACCCAGAGCTGACCACCCCGAAGGCCGACTGCTACTGTTCTGTCCTCTCCCAACATCTATCCACAGTCTGCCGTGACTGCTGCTGGCGCTCAGCTCCGATCCCTTCCAAAAAAAAAGACGTGCCCGGGGCCACGCCCCCACCGCAGTAATAACCGCTGCCATCTGCCGAATACGGACAGTGGTCAGGCACGGAGTCACGTCCTTTACAGCCATCTCCATGTTGCACCCTCGCGATGACTTCAGTTCAAGGTGAGGGGATGTGTCCAACGGCATGGCTCCCCGTGGCTGGGGGACCTGAGATCAGTGCCGAAACACTCCTGGCAACACTCAGCCGCACTAAAGCAGATGAGCAAGCATGAAGAAACTGTGCGACCAAACAGTTCTGCTGTGTGCACGTCACCTGTCTATACACACACAAAATCAAAGGGAATCAACTGAAAACCACCACAATAAAAATAAATTTAGGGAAGGGTATAAAATGAGACTACAGAAAAATAAAATGCCATTGTACGACTATAAACTAGCAACAGCTAAAAAATAAACATTTTAGGAAGCCATCCACACTGTAGAAAACTTGAAAAATACAGGAATTTAAGACTAAGACATTGCTGGGGATTTAGCCCACTGGTTAGAGCGCTTGCCTCACAAACACAAGGCCCTGAGTTCGATCCCCAGCACCAAAAAAAAAAAAAAAAATCCAAGACTAAGACATTAAGTCACCCATGACTCTACCACCCGAAAGGCATTTTGGTACATTTCCTCTAACTTGTTTTTCTATGCTGTGTGAATAGATCATATTTTAAAAAAAAGTTGCCAAACTACATTGACTGAGTATCTGTTTTTTCACTTATAACACTATGAACATTTTTCCATGTTAATAAATATTCTTCAAAAAGCCCAATTTTAAATAGCTACCGAATCATTCATCATCTGGTTATAACTTAATTTTTTAAAACTAGTTTCTTTTATTCATTTAATGGGTCCAAAAAAATAAAAATGTTGTTCCTCTTTTCCTCATATTTTCCTTCTTAAAATTACTTGAATATCCATTTCGATTTTTCTATTGGCTTTTTAGCTGTATTTTTTACATGTTTTGGTGGCTGCACCAAAGATTACAACGTATGTTGTACCTTTTCACAGTCAACCATGTCAATATTATACCACTTCCTGGAAAATATAGAAATCTGCCAAGCACAGAGTCCATTTCCACCCCACTTATGTTAAGCTAGTGTTGGTACATGCATCACATCTACAGTGCCAAGAGACAGTGTTTTACTCCTTGCTTTAAATAGTTATATGACTAATAAAGAAATTAAGAGGAACACACTCACATGTGCACAGTGGTGGACTGATTTGCAACTTAAGCAGGAACACCCAGCTGAACTGAGTTGCCGTGGTTCCGGGCAAAGAAGATCCACCTGAGGATTACTGCCGACATATCATAAAGGAGAACAGGAGCAGAAGATTGCAGGCGGCTGTTTCCCACGAGAAACTCTGTCGCAGCTGTTCTTGTCACAGGAGAGCTTGGGGCCTTGCTGTCACTGGGGATGGGTGCCGTTCTCTTCAGGGGAGCTCTGGTCTTCATCTCCGCCGTCAGCATTGTATCCTGGCTTCAGTATAGACTCTTCAGCCTTTTAGCGCAGACACAGATATACGTGGGACAGTGCCATGGGCTCCCAGCCCTTGATTGGATCTCCGGCACACACATTCTGCACTCTCCTGCATTTGGCTTGGGGGTGAATGTTGTAACTTGTAAATGTGCTGTATTAAATCTGCTCTCTTGCAAACCACTGACTCTAGAGACCATCTGATTAATACACACACACTCTCAAACAGTACTTGGATCTACTGAAATATTTCTGATGCTCTTCGTTTTCCCCCCAAGAATCGGAGTTCCCTTTTGGTATCATTTCCATTCTACTTGAAGCTTCTTTGGTGTTTCTCTAGTGCAGATCTGCAGGTGATGAATTCCCTTAATTTTATTTTATCTAAAAAGATTTTATTTCTGTCATTCCTGATGGATATTTCTACTAGACATACAATCCTGACCTGAAAATTATTTTCTTCCATCACTTTCTGAGATACTGCTTCATTCTGTTGTGGTGTCTATGGTTGCAGGTAAGGAACCAGGCATTCACTGGATTATTGTTCTTTGCTGTTCTTTTTCTCTTGTTGCCTTCAAACTTGGCCCTTTATCTTGGTTTTCCACACTCTGAAATAGTCCATATGGAATCTTTTATATTTATTCTGCCTGGTATTCCCTGAGCATCTTGTGCCTATAAATTTCTGTTTTTCACTGATGATGAAACAATATTAGTTATTATCCTTTCCATTATTTCTTCTGCTCCATTGGCCCTCTCCTTGTTATCATTTCCATTCTACCAAGTCCAGATTTCTTTATTTCAGACAACTGTAACGGGCCAGGGGTGTGACTCGGTGATCCCATGTGGACTTAGCATGCACAAGGCCCTGGGTTCAATCCCAGGCACCTGAGGAAAAAAAAAACAGATAATTGTATTTTCAGTTCTAGAATTTCCATTGGCTTTGTTTTGGATCATTTCTACTTTTCTTCAGAGCTAGTCTATCTTTTCCTTCATCATGAGAGTCTACTATCTCTCTGCATTTAGGCATTGCAACAGTCACTTGAAAATCTTCTGTTACATCTATCTGCTTCACCCTGGGCTTGCACCCAGTTGGTTTTCTTGCTCCTGAGAGTGTTCTGTGATTCCTGAGAGTGTCCTGTGAGTGTTCTTCAAATATTGCATCTTTAGCTTTGCATCCTCGGCATGATGAATGTTAACCTGTGGAGACTCTGGACTTTGCTTTTCTTCAGTGAGTACTATTTCCTGTGCTCTGAGTGGCAGTGGCCTTGGCTGACCTTGATCTGCAGATGCTGTTCCTCGGACAAACAGCTCCAAGCAGAGTTCAGATCTTTTTACATTGCCTGAAGTGCTCTAAGTCTGTTGTGTGCACGTGGGGCTCAGCAATCACAGACGTATGCAAACAGAATTCGGGGGGCCCCCTCTACAGCCTCTTCCCTTGTAACATTCCCACCGTCTGCACTTGGTCCTGGGCTTAATCTGTAGAGTTTCAGTTCTATTCTTTCCCAGTGATGTCTTCCCACCAGGGGTCCTGCTTCTGTCTACTCTGTGGGCTGCAGGCAGCTGCTATGCCCAGTTTCCACAGTTACTTTCTATGGCAGGGGAGTTGGGGGAGGAGGAGGAACTGTCTACTATGGTCTTGGTCTGTCATTCTCAGAGGAGGAAGTTCCCAGATCTTGTTTTCAACTAATCCCCAATAAAGGGAATTCAAATTCCTTATAAAAATGCAAAGGGGCAAAATCTAGAGCTGCATATAGAATGTGCCTGGGGCATCTTGCTGTGCCAGAGTAAGAAAGTATCCAAAGGCAAATAAAGGGACACTGAAGTCAAAAGGATACGGGAACCTGAGGGAAGGGTCTCTCACTGGCCAAAACTGGGGTTAGTCAGGCAAAGAGAATAAGGACTACAGCTGATTATAAAAACACTGAATTAAAAAAATGAATTAGTGCATAGTGCTAATTGAGGGAGAGAAGTAAATAAGGTATTTGTTGTTTCTAAAGGAACTTCTTACTCTGAAAATCATTCTCTAAAGAATAACACCAGCCAATAAATGCAGAAATAATAATAAAATAAGAAAAGCTACCATTTTGCAAACCTAGAGAACAACTGATTCAGGCAGGAATCACTGCAGTTATTGGAGCACTGAATACTGCCTGGTGCCCAAGCAGCTGTCCATGAATCACTCACCGGAAAAGACAGACCTTTCTAAGGGGGACAGCAGGCAGGCACCGAGGGGGCAAGCGTAGCTTCTGAGAAGTGCGTCAGCATGAGGCAACAGACACAGAGTGCACAGCGTCACCCGGGAAGCTCTCCTTCCCCAAATATTTAACCTCAGGCAGATCAAGTTTTCAGGACAAACTGTCAGTCTACAAGTCATTGTAAAGAAATAATCCATCAAATCTGCAATATGGAACATTCTTTAAGGCAAACAGTTTCCTGGGCTGGGGATTTAGCTCAGTGTTAGCGTGCTTGCCTTGCAAGCACAAGGCCCTGAGTTCGATCCCCGGCACCAAAACAAAGACAGAAACCAAAACACCCCTCATTAGACAACAGTGAATACATGTAAGAGCTACAGGCCCCTCTCCGTACCTACACGTCAGACTAGCCCCAGCCTGTCCTGATCCTCACCCTCGCCCCGTCACCTTCCGGTGACAGATCTGAAGCCCACTCAGGGACCGGACATCTGCCTGCCAGCCTCTCAGTCAAATTTGGCTCAAGCACGGTCCTGACACCACCCAGCCCCGGACACTCCAAGCTCCCACCAGGAACCTGTGTCTGCACCTCAGGGAGGAGCAAGATGCACGGTTATTATTACGATCTCAGGAGAGGCTGCGTTCAGAGATTTGTACTCCCCAAGAACTTAAGTCCTTTATTTTAGGATTGCCCTTGATCCTGTCCCATAAGACCCATGTCAACTCATTTTTTTTTTTTTTTTTTTTTTGGTGGTGCTGGGGATCGAACTCAGGCCCTTGTGCTTACAAGGCAAGCACTCTAATCACTGAGCTAAATCCCCAGCCCCCCCATGTCAACTCTTGAGATGTTCATATGTCTACTACAGTAATCATTTCATTCTGTATGTGGACATCAAAACACCAAAGTGTACACCTTAAATATATACAATAAGAGATAAATTCTTGAAACTGTTTAAAGGCTCCGGGGCCGATTAAAGATCCCTGAACCACCATGGAAAGGGATGGCATATCTTGAGACTGCTATAGTAACAACCAGGCTTATATTCCAGTTAAGTCTTATTTCAGGGAAACTCGGTGTTAAATTTGAGATGATTCTGATGGCTGCCATAGATGACCAGAACATATTTTAAATTTGAAACTAACTTTTGTTCAATGAATACAAAATCACTAATGGCAGCGCAATGGAACTGTGGTCTGAACTGAACAGCATCACAGCTGACTGAGCCTTGGTAGCCACGGGGCGTGGGCTGGCCTCACGCTCAAGCAGTGTCGCGGACACCGCAGTACCAGTCCAGAGTATGCAATGCAGCCCCAGTGTTACCACTCGTGTGCCCGAAAAGCCATTCGCAGTACTGTTACTTCCCACTTGCAAGCAACATATCAGTAGTCTCCAATTTCTTTTGTTCTATGTGGACACAACACACTTTGACCCCTTTAATGGCACAACTACCAGCTCCTTGAACTGACATTATGTTAGTACATCAGAGTTCCCCCTAGAACGGGCTGAGTATCCCTTATCTAAAACATCTGAGAGCAGAAGTGTTTCCAATTTTGGAGCTTTTTGAATTTGGGAATATTTGCATAGACTTTACTGATGAGCATCCCTAATCTGAAAACCCAAAATCCAAAATGTTCCAACATCCAACTCTTTCTGACTGCCATGTCTGAGCATTTTGGGTTCTTGGATTAGTGCCACTAGA
Organism: Hystrix cristata; assembly: GCA_004026905.1. Lineage (NCBI taxonomy): Eukaryota > Metazoa > Chordata > Mammalia > Rodentia > Hystricidae > Hystrix > Hystrix cristata. The sequence continues at coordinate 102,667 of PVJO010000663.1, forward strand.
CCTGTAGTGATCTGCCTACCACTCAGGGCCACAAACAGCAGGCATCTATCTATTCATGCTGGAAACTGATCTTCATAAACTAGAACCCACTGCAGGGCAGGCAAGGCCAGGGGGCGGAAAGCTCTGCCTTAGGCAGGCTGGTCTGCCTCGGGGTGAGGAGCCCAGAGGGCCAACCTCTGGCTGGCCAGGGAGCCGAAATCCCTCCCACTGGGGTGCAGACAGGCAGCTGCGGTGTTCAGTCTGCAGCTGTGTGCGAGAAGAAGACTCACTTAGCAGTTCGCCATGGAGCAATGTGGTTTCAAAGTCAGGTAATATACAGAGATCCTTCCCACGAATGAAGCCCACGTGCCAGTCTCTAACCTCCCAGAGATCCCACCTGCTGACGGTGTGAGACAGCATGGCCAGGGGCTGGGAGTGGGGTCTGCAGCAACTGGTGTGACCCGACATGCCCAGCTAAGCACCAAGGAAACACTGTGCCTCTGCAGACCTGGGCTTCCTTTTTTCTTTCTTCTTTTCTTTCTTCCCTCCCTCTCTCCCTAACCACCACCCCTCTTTCTCTCTTTCTCTCTTTCTTTCTGTATTTCTGTGTGTGGTACTGGGGACTGAAACCAGGGCCTTCACATTGAGCTACATTCCCAGCACTTTTCGTTTTTATAGACAAGATCTCACCAAGTTAGCTGCAAAGGCTGGGCTGAAATTTGTAATCCTCCTGCTTCAGCCTCCCAGATTGCTGGGATTACAGGCATGCAGTACCATGTCCAGGTGACCTTGGCCTCTCAACCCACAAAGCCAGAGAGTCGGGGAAAAGCGTGCTGGGGAAGGAAGGGGCTGAGAGAAGCCCCCCCTCCTTCTCTGATACTCTGTGGTTCTTTATTGTTCAGGATTGAAGGGGACACCAGTGACCCGTGGTGTCTTATGACCATTCCACCTTAAGAAGAACTTGCAGGCACCCCTACCCAGCCCCAGAAACATGTGGAAGGTCAAGGTGTGTTGTAGCCAGGTCAAGGTGAGAGCTACCAAGGTGTTCAGAATCTGCTCTGTCTCAGAAGTCTCCTCTCTCCAGCCTTCTCAGAGTCTTACCAAATTAAGAAGTAAGAGATTCCCAATTAATTTTATGGAGAGGCAAGAAAATATCTACCTTCTGTGGCATAGGTGTGAGTTTTCTAACATGGAGTATGATAACTAGATTTTCTGTTTGCTTCTTTGTTTTTGCAGTACTGGGGACCAAACCCAGGGCTCTGTGCTCACCAAATCAGTGCTCTCCCGCTGGGCTACCCCTCCTCGCCATTAAGGACAGCTTTCAAATTCCACACTTTCTTTCTACCATTCATGGTACACTCTGTCCTTTGAGTTTTGATTCACCGTCACTTGTGGAATAAGATCCCTAAGCCAATAATGAGATCTGGCAAATCATGCCTGAGAATTCTAATTATAATAAATTTTAAAAATTATGTGAAGCTTCATAAGCCCCCAGAATTTACCTCTTACTACTTTGAATTCAACTGTTTAATTTGCTAAGAAAGTTATTAAAAAAAAAACAAACCCGATACTAATTCATCAATTTTAGTGAGTTTAAGCTGAAAGTAAGAAGTCATTTATGAATGAGTAAGCCAGAGACAAGCACACCAACATACAGAAAAGACAAGGAAAGAAAAAACAGGTCAAAGAAAACAACATTAAATTCTTCATTTCTGGCTTCTTCTCAAAAAGAACTCAGACAAGAAGTCTTGAAATCCTGTTTTCTGGAAATTTTACATTAAATGCATTTTGCAAATACATAAACTACACAGATAATTTTGCTGCAACTCAGAATGTCACCTTACCAGGTTATAAATTCAGTAGAACCTACCTCCTGATAGATACTAAGCAACACAAACAGACTGCCAAACAAGCAGGGTTCTAATATTCTAACTTCCATTTCTCCACCACATAATTTCCTGTAATAATCTCATTCATGCCCGCGGTCAAAGACTCTCCTTTCTGCTCTGCAGGCCAGCATGCCAACAGCAAGAAGACCTGCTCTTGAGAGGCTGAGCTTATCAACCAAGTCCTGAAAGAATTCAACCATGTGCCCTGTTTCCCCAACAGGGACAATGTGAGACAGCAAATTTTAAGGAAATTGTTCTAATGCCATTTTCAGTTAAAAGCACTGAGAGATTTACAATGATCAAGTAATATGCCAATTTCTTTCAAAGGAGGCCAACACTTGACGCCAACACAATTACACGTGGAAAAACATGTAATGAACAAGGCAGCTCATAATTTCCCTCAGAATATGTATGTACAACTTATTAAGTGACATAAAAAGCAAAGCGTCATGGCAAATGTTGAAACTTTCAGTCTGCGCTTCATTGCTTTGGGGCATTTGAGTCAAACTCCATCATCTGGAAGTACCCAACAATAAGAAATATTAGGTCACAGGCTGTTCCAGAAACACCTGCGATCCCTTCACCTAATGAGGTAAGACAGAGATTAGTGTTTCTCATCAAATAAGAAATTTTAATAGTTAAATCTGACATAATAAACCCAACCTCAAACCCTGTCAAAATGAAAACACCCACATGGAGGCATTTTTTCTTCTAAATTTTCAACTCTGCCAGTTCCCTTGCCTAAAGCCACGTGATGGAAAAATGTGCCCTAACTCGAGGGTGGCATGGGTTTTCCAAGAGTCAGACTCAGTTAACTTGGTGGTCTTTGGTGGCTCAGCAGGAATAAGGCAGTTCCCCTTGGCGTCCCCACCTTCTCCTCCCCCTGCTCCCCCGAACACACAACAGTGGAGGACAGAAAAAGTCCCACTGGCATCTCCTTCACACCTGCCCATCCCTCTCTGGGCACTTCCTTCTCAGGCCACAGGGTGGAGGTGAGTGGGTGGTCTCTAAATTACTCCCTCTAAAATCACATACCCTGTATCCATCACTTTCTCCCTAAAGGGGGTGTGTAGTCATCTTCTTCCAATCAAGGCTACCAGGTTCCACAAATAAAAATACAGAATACCCAGGTAAATGTCTCCGAATGTCCTCCCAAAGCCAGGTGTCGAAGGCTTGGCCCCCAACCTGGGATGCTGGTGAGAGGTTACTGGGAGGCAGGGCCTCAAGGAGAAAGTGAGGTGGAGGGGTGCATGTTCTCAAAGGGGATATTGAGACCCTGCTCCTTTCAGTCTCTCTGGCTTCCAGGCCACCGTGATATGTGCAACTTTCTCTGCCACACACTCTTGCCAGATGTGCTGCTTCACCAAAGCCCAAAGGCAACAGGGCCAAGTGACTGCGGGCTGAAAGCCCAAAACCACAAGCCAACATAAACCTTTCCTTCTTCCAAAGTGATTCACTCTGGCATTTTGTTACAGTGATGGAAATCTGACTAACACAAATGTGAAGTCATATAAAGAAGAGCTACTACATTACTACAGACTACATTACTATAGACAATCCTGATTTACAGTGGTTCAACTTACAAATTTCCAGTTTATGGTGTGAAAGAGAAGTGCCATCCCCCATCAGCCACACCACCCTGAGGGACAAAAGAAGAATGCCACAGCATGCTATGTTGCTATGATTTCCCTAAATTAGGTGTATTGAATGTATTTTACCATTGGGTTTGTTATGATATAATGCTATGGCACACTGAGGAGCATCTACCTACATCTTGAATGGCACATCAGATGTGTTTACATTCAAAAGTGACCTGCTGTTTAACTGAAACTCAAACTTCACAGGGCATCTGTTTTTTATCTGGTAGATTCATGCGGAACATTCAAACTATGAGAAAAGAGAAATTAACATCTGTGCCTCTTTCTGGCAGTCAGTCTGGGAAGTAGAGAAAAGGCAGTTCTGAAGTGCAGGAGGGAGTGGTCAGAGAAGGAAAAGTGTAAGAAGAAAATAAGGGCTTCCTTATTTTAGTAGAATTCCATGTGATGTTTCTCAAACTCTAACGTGCATACAAATCACTCAAGGATCGTGTTAACACATGGATTCTGGCTTGCTAGGGCCAGGGGCTGGAATTCCCCACTGCTAATCTCTCCCCAGGTGTGACTGATGCCATGGGCCCAACAGCAGGCTTTCTGAAGCCCTGCAAGGCAAGGGAGTGTGTGGTGTGGGGGTATGGCCAGGAGGAACAAGGGGGCCAGGGAGGAATGGAACTTTTCGACCAAAGTAAAGTACAAATGTATGGTTTCTTGTGAAATTCTTTGAATCCCTCTGTGAGAAATAACCACTTTTGTCATCCATCCTGTGACACAGGTCTTAAGCAGAAACACATACACATCACACATGCATATGCAGAGGAACAGATTTGTGATGTGCGTGCTTCTTTTAAACCAAGCGGCACACTGGAGAATCCAGCATAAAAGCCTCGTTCCATCTGGACAACCCAGTAACAAGACAGTAAGTTCAGCAGAATACATCATATCGATGCCCCCTAAAAACTACCGAAGACCACAAGGTCTGGTCATGGTGACCCTTAGTGATGGACATGCCATACAAAAGAGCAGAGCTGAGCTGTTCTTTCCCCTAGTTTGGTGCCTTGTTACACAGATCACGGATGGACAACTAAGACTCCAAGTCCACAGAGATGAGATCTGCGCTTCCCTCAATGGCCTTGACTCAAGACCAAACAAAAGGCATCAGAAAGAAACAGGAAGTATTCTTGGCCTCCACATAAGGCCACAGTTCTCTCGTCCTGAAATTCCACCACTCCACTGATTGATTGATTGATTGATTGATCGATTGATTAGACTGGAGAGGATGTAACTTTTTGGCAACTGTTTTTCCCTAACTCAAGAAGTTCTACAGTGCAATGCTTAAGAAAGCCAGACTGCCTGTGCCAAATCCAGAGGACCACATAACCATGCTTGGCCTTAGTTTCCACATCTGTAAAAGGCGGGTCAATAAAAGTGTCTGTTGTTAGGTTGCTATGAAGGAGAAACTGAATATAGTATGTCAAGCACTCAGTACAGTGACTAGGAAGAGTTCAATATCACCTGTTATATTTCATCATTATTATTACAGTTTGTGGATTTTTTAAATTTTGTTTTCTATTTTGTGTGACGTTCTGAATTGCCAAATTTTACCCTCATCCCTACATTAGATCACTTCCTCTCACACAGCCTTCCTAGTGATAAAATCAAGTGTCTGTGAAGGCCACAAATACACAGGGGTATATATGGACCACTGAGGCCAGTGAAATATGTTTGGAGATACAGGTAATGAGCTGTCTTAGTCTGTTTATTGCTACTATAACAGAGCACCTGAGACAGGGTAACTTATAAACAAAAGGGGTTACTCTGGTTTTCTGTTCTGGAGCTGGGAAGTCCAAGATTGGGTGGCCACATCTGGAGGGCCTTGTGCTGGTTCTACTTGTGTTGGAAAGCAGAAGAACAAGTAGGCATGTACAAAAGAGGGCAAAGGGGGCCAAAATCCAGTGATAGCTAACCCACTCCCACAAAAATATACATGCATCCATGCAGAAGGTCCTCAACCCCAAGAACCAAACACCGACTACTAGATCCTACCCTCATCACTGCCATGCTGGGATAAGAGGATCCAACGTGCACAGAACCTTCAACCATGGCACGAACCATCTGAAACATACATCTTGGGAAGTGGAGATACAAGCGCTACTTAGTAATGCATCTCTGACCCAGCCTACATGTACACACATAAATTCATTTTATTACACACAGCCTACTTGTCTACTCGTGTTCCAGAATTCAATGTCCAGAAGCACTGGACAGCTATCCCACTACCACAGCAGAGATAGCACCCAGGGAGACAGGGTGAGAAAGCAACAGTGAAAGGTGGCCATGCTCAGAAATAAAAGCGGGAAAACATACTTCCCAAAGTCCCTTTCCCCAAGGGTGACACTGCTGCAGAGTGTGAGGGATGGCCTAGCATGAACATGAAACTCTGCAACCCTGGCTGCCCTTAGATGAAGGTTACAGCTCCACACCCTGATGTGCAGCAAGGGAGTCTCCAAAGGTGAGGAGCACACAGCTGCCATTAGCCTGAGGAGCCCTTCCTGCTTTGCGCTATTCAACCAGTTATGCGACAAACTGGGGGTCACTAGTCCCTTTCCACAGCTAGAAGCCTGCTAGGAAAAGTCTTGTGATGACATCAGTGACTTTGGCAGAGAATCACAGAAGTCAGCTGTACTGCTCTGATCCCAGAAGTCACTGTTCTGATCCCAGCAAGATTTTCAGTGGCAAAAACTTCCACTGGCCACCCTCTTCCCTGCAGTCCTTCGAGCAACTCCGGCCGCCATGCGCCCTGGTGCACTAGAACCTTCTCAGAGCAGAGTGAGCATTTGATAAAGAGTAAAGCTAGGCGATAATGAGATGCATTACATACCATCTTATTCTCAACCTCCCAATGTGAACCCCTTCAATAGATAAGAAAACGAGATTATAAACACTGCTATTTTTCTCTGTCTCCAATTTGGAATTATTTGGGTCTCACCATTTGTATCTTTGCTCAGCGTGGACCTAATTGATTTCCCTGCCCTTCCCTATAAAACTGAGACTTTTCACCAGATGACCCTGCAGCCCCCTGAATCTGATCTGGGGCTGCTGTGTCTTCGTCTTCTAAATCACGATTTATCTGTGTACCAGCTGTAATCGGTTCTCCCACAACTGTTTGTCTATGGCTCAAGGTTTAAATTTCTTTCCAAAGAAGAATTTAAATCTCTTAATTCTCCAGCACTCACCCTCTCCACCCACTGGGCATCTCTCTCCCTTGGCCCACTCTTCCCCCAGCCCCTCCATCAGCACACTGGCTCTTCTTGCCTTTGACATCATGCAATTCCTTGAATAAAGGAGACTGGAGTTTTGTTGCCAGCGAAACGAACTTTACATTAGAGACATCCAAATTGTGTGGATTCGGTCTAAGCTGCTTTCAAAAAGTACTATTCCATTATTGGGAATGTTTATGCCTCAAAAGAAGATTCTGTGTTCTATTGTGTCAGAAGCTTTCAAAGTGCAATTGTTCAATTTGCAAACTGCAATTGGTTAACCAAGCTAAACTTAATTAGTCCAACGATCCGACAGCCCACATCAAACCCCACTGTTTGATGTATTCTGCAAGACTTCGAAGCAGCCTACAGCTGGCTGAGGGTCACAATGAAAAGGCGGCCGGGCTCAGGTCTGGGAACTGAAATGAGCTGTTCTAAGTGGAGCTTTTCTTCCATTTTCTGAAGCTGCACTGCTCTGACCTTCTCCAAATCAATCCTTTGCGGATTAACATGTAAAGCAGTGTCGAATTAATTTCAGAAAGGGAATATGAGATCAGCCTAGGATCATACAAAACATCTAACTCCTAAATACACTAATGCTCCTAGCCATTCAATGAGAAGCTGTCAATAAAGGGAAAAAAGTCCAGGAGGGGGCGGCCAGAAGGATTTGAAGGTTGCAGCAATCTATCAGACGAGTTAGCACGCTACTGGCTTCTGCGGCATGGCTAATGCATTCCTCCAGAAGTTAATCCTATTTCTAAAGACCCTCCCGCGAGGAGCACATAGGCCGTGATGAATGAGAACTAAAATGCATTAAAATTCTCAACAACTTCACCAAAAGGCACACTATTAGATTCTGAGTGTCTAAAATAAGACGGTTCATTAAAAGTGCAGGTCTTAAAGATCGCGCTTTTGTCCCGGCACACTGGAGAGAAAGGAGCCAGTGTGTCACTTGTGACACCTGCAGCCAAAATATTTTTACATTCGGTTGTCCGAGCAATCACACGAGAAGCGCTCCAGGAAATGGCCAAGGAAGGCCTTTTACACTGCGGGCTTCAACACCCTTGTTCCCCCTCCACTGGGCATGGTGCACGTTTCCACGGCACTAGCCACACAATGGTGTCATTAAACCCACTTCAAAACTTCAGACATGAAAGAGCACTTAATTTCCCTTGAAGAAGTGGCGGTGTTGAACACTTCGCTTCTTCCCACATTGTATTTTGCTTGTACTCAATTAAGAGATAATTTAGCCATTTACTAAGATGCAGTTGGGGCTGAGCATTCATCCTGGTGGTTACCCCAGCCATGGCACCCACTGGCAGCCTGTGGCTGAGGGTGCTGGGCCCGGTGGTGGCTGGGAACCATATCTGGATGTGTTTAGTGCCCCCAAGAAGGACAGCAGCAGATTAGAAAGCCACGTCAGTCCTCACACCAGAAATGCCAAGGACAAGAATCCCGAGACACTGTGGACCAAGAGGAGCTGAGGAGGCTGCAGAAGACTAAGCCGCACTTTGTAGAGAAAGGAGGGGCGCATTTGTTAAATGAATACATGAAAGACAGAGTGAGTGGGGTGTCAGTCTCGGTGGCCAGGCTGAGGACACTTACAGCAACCCCATGGGCACATGGTCTGCACAAGGTTTGCCCTCAGTGCTGGACACCAGGCTCCACAGAGGGTTCCTTTCGGGGTGGGGTGCAGGAGGCGGGGACAGGAGCGCCGGTGGAGGCTGGACCCAGGCCTCTCTGTACACGTTGTACACAGGGCTGGGCAAAACGCCCACCTCCTGAGGCCCCTGCACATCCTCTCTTGTACGAATCTGACATTACGCTGAAAAACCTGCAAACAGTACTCACTCTAGTCTTTCACTTTCACATCGGCATTTATCATTTCTCTGTGATTTAATCAAACCCACCACAAATAGTCTATGAGTCCAAACTCCATAGCTTCTGAACAGAGTAATGATGGCGATGACACTCCACAGTGGCCTTTAGGGAGTGCTCCTAATAACAGCACTTGTCCTCCACACCTTATACCGACACTCACAGTCTTTCAGGTAGTGGCCTCTTTGTGTGATCTGGGCTCATCTGAGAGTGTAAGGCAGCCCTTGAAGGTCACACAGCTAGCATGGCCACAGACAGGACAGAAATTGGACTCCAAACTCCAGGCTCCTTCCACTTTTGCATTTAAAAACAGTGCAATATATAATACCATGTAGCCAAAAGAAGGGAGCCCAGCTAAGAAGCTACATGCCCAGAAAGGCTGTTGCATCCATCATGCTCGGAGTGAAGAGGTTTATTAGATGCTAGGGTGAAGGTTTTAGGGATAAATAAAAAGAGCCCCCCATCAGATTAGGTACACTCACTGGGCAGCAGAAAGAAACAACGCAGGACATGTTGGGGGTTTCACCAAAGCAAGATTGTGTGGCCAGCGAAATGGCTGCCACCCAGCACCCCTTCCCTCCACAAGAAGGCCATCGGGGGAGGCTCAGAAAGGGCCAGGCTACAGGAAAGGAAGGGCCTTGGGAAAGAGGCATGGGCAGCAGGCAGGAAGGCCTGATGTCCAAGATCACCCCAGCACCAGGCCCATCTTCTAGGATCTTCACCCTCATCACCCTCCTGGTCTCAGCGGTGGGAAGACATGGGGAGGCCAGAGGGAACAAAACACCTCAGTGGGTGTCCCCTCATGCGCTTCTTTGTCATCGGTAACTGAAATCATTAAGAATATTTCACAGCTGGAACTGCCGTGAGCAAGAAGTTTTGACAGGTCTGGGTTTAGAAGGGTGTAAAAGAGGAAGGAGTCTATCAGCTGCTTATATCTGCATCTTTACCTATATCAGAATCTAGATCCACATGCATATAGATACATGTGACCTGTCTAGTGTAGAAAAACAAAACATGGAATGAATGAATTTTTAAAAATTACTGGTAAAGTCTACCATTACACACAAAGACCTGAGCTCCCTGCACGATACTTCTGCTTCTGCACTTCACTGGGGTTGAAACTTCGCAGCCAGGCCACTTGCTGCTGGTGGGTTTCTCCTACACCACCTTGGGCAGGGGGGCATCCAGGAGGACTTCTCCTGGCAGACCTGTCTTGGCTCCTGCACTCCTCCTACCAGCCCTGGGTGTGTGGTGAGACTACCGGGGATTAGGAAGAGCAGATATAACAACTGTACTACAATGGTTTTTTGAACCACTGTCAACAAGATTGGAAGAATAAATTGACTTAAAATGCTAGATATTCACTCATTCATTCATTCAAATAGCTAATGGGCATCCCAGCTAAGATGATCACCATGTCACAATTGCAAAAAAGCACAACAAAACAAAGCAAGACTAAAAAAAAAAAAAAAAAAAACCCAAAGCAAAAATATTATTGAGAGATTTGTCTTCAGCCAGTTTTGTTCTAGTGATGATTTTAAAACAAGGTTTCTGTCCTTCTCTAACCCAAATGTTCACACTACTACCTCCTGGGCACCCTCATTAATGTCATATGACATTTAAGCATTTGTTTAAAGAAAAAAGCACTTCAGGGCTTGATCCGAATAGACTGAAGATTGCTGCTGAGTTATCAGTGCGACTCACATCAGCGCCTGCCTTAAAACTCACAGGTCTGAAGATGCAGAGTCCAGGCTTCAAAAACAGACACAAGAGGAGTTGAAACGTACCCTAAAATGAGAATTGTGACCGAAATGAAGGGAAGGGAAGGGGAAGGGAGGGGAGGGGAGGGGAGGGGAGGGGCCAAGGTGGTGGCGGCTGGGGGTGAAGAAAGGAAAGGACAGGGCAGGAAAGGGAAAGGCAAGAGGGCCGAGAAACTGCCACCCGGCAGAAGGCCCCATGAGAAACACAGGGACCATCTGGTGCCATGTGGAGAGCTGTCCACAACTCCCTGTGTCCACTAATGAGCTACTATTAGGCCTGGTGCAAGTCACTTAAAGTCACATAAGCAATATGTAGTGTTAGAGGATCAACGGATCAATCTTTATTTAACAGACACAGCACAGACTTCAAAAAGCACATCTATTGGGCCTGGTGGATTTTTAAAAAAATAAACTTTGTATTTTGGAAGAATGTTTCACTGACATTGTTTATGACACAGGAGCTGTGATGGGCTTAGTGTGTGTGCTGGCCACCGACACAGATCCAGGCACCTGAGCACACAGTCAATGGCAGATGCGGACAGGGACACAGAGGAGAACCCCCATGAGGAGAACCACCATGTCTCACAGACATGGTGGCACAATCATCCATGCCTGGAAAATGGAAGAACAAGAACAGGACAAGATCTATGTTTAGCCATAACAGGATAACCATTTCGAAAATGAGACAGCTGTTTATTATTTGATTTTGCAGTACTGAGGATTGAACCTAGGTCCTGGTGCATGTTAGGCAAATGCTCTATATCACTGAGCTACGTCCCCAGTCCAAGATCGCTATTAAAAGTACAAACAATTCCATTAAACACAGCATTTAATTCAGAGTATGGCTAAAAGAAACAAAAACACCAAAGTAAAATTTAAACATTTCACCGAAATTACCTGTTCTATTCAAGCAGTCGGGGTTTTTGACCTGCGTGTTAATACCTGTATGTGTGCACAGCAGGCAAACGTTTTAAAAGCGCTGCCACATACAATGACTAAGAGCTTTCTGAACTCACCTAAGACCCCACTGAGAGGAGCACACATCTCAATTTCCAAAGTGGCAGCACTGATGAAACAGCAGTAAATTAAGCTGAAGTCAGCCAACACACATTTCCTACTTCTTCCGATAGTGAAGCACAACTTGGCAGAGTGGGTCCAGCAACAGTCTCGGGGCTGATACTCATTTGTCAGCTCAGAATGACTTGCAGTGTGCTCCCAGCTCTGACATGCTTGGGGCTCCCTCTCCTCCTCCTCTGAAATAGCTTCAATCATCATGAATCTCTCTCTATGCATGAAGGAGTCACTTCCACGTAAATACAGTGGAGAACTAACTTGGTGTCACCTTCAAGAACACAAGAATCCTTCCATCTACTCTGCACTTGCAAATCTGTGTGCACACTACCTCGGTCCACAATGAGACTCACGGCCACCCACTTGCCAACTCGGATGCACAAGACTGTGCACTGCTCTTCTCTCTGGGCCTCGCTCCATCTCTGCGGGGGGCAGGGCCGCCCACATGTGCAAGGACACGAAAGTGCCTCGGGGCCAGCTGCTCGATGTTGATACATGTATTTCATCTTGCAGGTTTGCTCCCACCCAGTGTAGAGTCAGGATCACCTTTGTAAATAAGATGCAATTGGGTTTTGTATTTGCATTACCTAGACAAGTATTTCTTTGCATTTGAGCCTTGCAGAACAGGCCTATTCAGCTATTTCCTTCTCCTGTCCTTGGAGGACAAAATCAATCTGTTGTTCTCAGAAGTTCTCTGCATATGTAACCCTGCAACATCCAGAGAAACCAAACAGAGCACAGACGCCATGCCAGGTAGAACACCAGCAGAACGGGCACAAGGAACAGAATTACAAGGGCCTCCCTTATCTGCAGTTATGTTTTCTGTAACTTTAGTTACTTGCAGCCTAGAAAATGAAAAACCCTAAAAATAAACAACTCCTAAATTTTAAATTGCAGTTCATGCTGAGGGGTACGGCTCACCCTTGAGCTGTTCCACTCCCAGTGGCGCCGAGGGTGTGAATCGTCCTTCGCCCACCAAGTCCACACTGTGCACGCCACCCACCAGGATCCCTCGGCAGCCCTGTGGTTACGGGACCGACTGTGCTGGCAGTGCAGTGTTGGTGCCCACGTAACCTTATTTTACTTAATAACGTCCCCAAAGCACAGGAGCAGCAATGCTGGCAATTCAGGTCTGCCAAAGAGAAGTGGTGAAGGGCTTCCTTTCATGTACAGGTTCAAGGAGTGATTAAAAGTATGCTGAATGTTAAGAATTTTTAAAAATTTATTACAGTAAAGAACATATTGCCTTTAATCCCCTTCAAAAATCCTTCTCCTTATGTCAAACATACTTATCCCATCATTCTTGACATTTTCTGTAGCAGCTCCAGAGGCCTCTTTGCTGAGTGCCTTTAGTTGCACTGTCCTAGCTGTCTCGATGTCCCGAATGGATTCAAAATGTTTACCTTTCGTGGTCATTTTGACTTTGGGAAGAGCCAGGAGTCACACAGTGCCAGATTCAGTGAGAAAAGTGGATGAGGAAACCATGATGTTTTTATGAGCTTGCCTTTCCAATGGATGGCACTTGGCAGCAGAATTCACCATATTTTTGATCACACTTCTTAAAGACCTCACAAAACAGGACTCCAGAACTGCTTCATAAAGTGGCAAGAATGATGGGATGGGTGTGTTTGGAGGCAGGGAGAGTATTTTGGGGGGAATTCATGGCAATGTGCCTTTTTCTGAAATAAATTTTGGGGAGGGTGCGGGGGATCGAACTCAGGCCCATGTGCTTGCCAGGCAAGCGCTCTACCACTAAGCTAAATACCCAACTCCTGTAATAAATGATTTTTAAAATTTTAAATATTCATCTTGCATTTTGATCACACCTCCTAAGTGTATACACAGGAAAAAACAGTGAATATTAGGTTTGGTACAATTCCCCATTCCAGGTATCCACTGGGGGGCATCTTAGGCTATACGCCCACACTTGAAGGGAGACTACTACGGTACTAAAATGCTGTCAATTCCGAAAAAACAAAGGGAACATTCTCGGGTTATCAGAAACTTATTAATAGGGAACTAAAATGGCAAGTTTTCTGTTAGCAAAGGTGGAGAGAGAAACATCCTTTCAGGACCACCACATGAATCCTTGGTCATGAATGAAAGTCCACTGGCAAAGCACCCAGAGGCACCTCGGTGAATGACTGCAGGTGCGGCCGCTCTTCAGGAAGCCGCCTGCTACCGTCCAGGCCAAAGCTGATGCCGTCCCTGGTCCCCGGAGCAGAATCTCTGCTGCTTCCAGGTTTCCTTCACCTGCACTTCGCGGAGACTCCTCCACCAGGGTGGGATCATTCTGGGAGCATAACTCGGGGCTCCTGACACACAGGCCTCACAGGTAACCAACACACGGCCACTACCCACAGCGCTGCGGCCACCTCTGGGGACACGGCTACTACAGAACAAGCAGCCAGTCGGGAATCAGAACGAGTCCAAGGATAAAAGGTGCCTGCCGGTGAAACACAACACGAAACAATGAAGGCACAAGTAGGCATCGACACTGGGCCAGCCAGCACGTTGGCCAGCAGGGGTAGAAGGTACAGCGGGGACACCGAGGGAACTTCCTCTCTCAACAACCACAAAGAGAACTATCGGGAAAGAAAGGGAGATTTTCACCCGACACCAGGAGTAGGAAAAGCAACTGGGTTTTAAAAATTATGAAGTAATGAAGGAAATCTCACCAACTTTACTCTGTGGACTATGACTTTCATGTAAGAATGACAAAGATGGGAAATCATCAAAAACTACTACTTCTGATTACCCTACACACTTTGTGAAAAGGTTCCTGGCCAGCCTATGCGAATTCAGTTTTTTAAGCCAATATTTGAAATACATAATCACCTTTTACTGCTATTGGTTTAAGTGTTTTTTCCAGTGAATGAACATTTTAAAATCCTTCCCTCACTCCCAGCCCACTCTTTGTTTTCTTCACCTTCTTAGACTGCAGGACTTGGGCTTTCCCATGATGGACAGCTTCTCTGATCACCACACAGGGGTCTTTCCACTTCCCAATCTTTAGGCTCTGGGGCTTGTTTTTGTCCTAAATTCCTCTATTGTCCATCCAATTATGTTGCTGCTGGGCTGTTTATTTCCCCCCAAATATACCCCCAAACACCAATTTTAACTTTTTAAAGTGACAAACAAATCAATGTTGTACTAGTTCATCTATTAGCAGGAAAATATTCACTAAAACCTAACTGAGGACAGTGCATGAGGACGCCAGGTGTTGGACAGGGACAGTGTCCCAGGAGGGCGGCAGAGCAGAGCCTGGTGCTCTGGTGAGTGCACAGCCACCCAGCAGGTGATGATGTGCGCTGAGGATGGCAGGCGCCTGACAGCTGAAATGAAAGGAGCTGGCAGAGGCCATGGAGGGAGGCAGCATGGAAGTGACTGATCTCCAGGGCCTGCGTGAAAGGTCTTTAGCAACAGCAAGTGGGCTTGGACTGGGTCCAGCATTTGATGGGGGACTCTGTGTCACCCTCTAAAGCACCTCAGGAAAGAGTGAAGGATGGAAGTGAATGTTTGGAGCTGAGAGGTAGAAGAGCCCACAGATGGGGCAATGGAAGAGATAGCACTTCATAACGTGGTGACACAGACAGAAACAGGGCGGAGCAGTGGAGCCACTCCAGAACATGCCCACTGACCAAACCCTCTAGCCCTCCTTCTAGGGTGCCTCCTTGTCCCACAGAGGCGGAAAGGGCTGCAAGTGGCAGTCCTAGCCTCCCTGCAGGTAAGGCTCTCCAGCAGCAGATGTGGACTGGCAATTAGATAATGTCTGCATGAAATGTGACAGCAGGCACAGAGGCAGAGACCTTTTCCTGCCACTTTGCCACTCCATGTCTAAGTCTCCAGAGTGGCGGGAACAGTCAGACAGACAGTATCCCAGGGCCTGGCCCCATGCGTCCTGGGTGTCACAAGCAGCTGCAGCCCCAGCAGAGCTGTGGACTCCCTTCTGATCTCCCATCCCATCAGGGCCCACCAGGAGCTGTTCCTGCAGCCAGCCTGGAGTCAGCACCTCAAGGCCTCTCGCTGATCTCCCAGTACACAAGCACCTGCATTAAACACCGTTCTGAGCCTGATCACCAGCTCACATGCGTCTGCCCTTGTCTCCAACTTGTACAGGGCCAAAAGCAATGTTCTGTCACACCGCATTCTCCAGAAAGGCTATAACAAGTGGTAATTCATGCTACGCATGGTTTCACAACATCATGAATGAGATACGCAACATAAATCATCATTCCTGGTTTACCAAGAGAGATGCCTGCCCTTGTAGACACAGTTAGCAATGGAACTGGGGCACCATTCCACTACAGTGCCTCCCAGTGCAAGTTCACAGAGTGAACACAGGAGAGATATTCAAAAAGGAGAGGAGGAGAAATGAAGGCGATAGGGGGCCCAGTGATGGTTTAATAATATCCATACGCTCTGAGTCTGAGGGAGGATACCAAGAGTGCTTCAAGTCTGTGTGGCATCCCACGCCAAGTGGAAGGGACAGAGGAGGCATGGCCAATGAGACCCAGGAGACTGCAGGCAGGCTGGGAAGTGCCTTGTACAATCCATAGGGAACTCACACTTGAAGTCTGCTTTGATGGGGACCAGACTTAAATGAGTGGACTCAGTAAGTCAGAATTACACATAGCTCAGAGAGATGAGTGTAAAATTCTCACGGCACTAGAAAACTCAGTGGAGCACACTCACTGAAGAGCTCTTGGTGACCATTAATGTTTCTTTAACTTTGTATCTCTCATCTTTTTTTTTTTTTTTTGGTTTAAATTTATTTAGTCATTAACTAACAGACTACTTATTCTGATGTGATGGATTGTTATGGTCAACTTGAGTGTAAGCACCCAGCTGAACTGAGTCAATGTGGTTCTGGGTGTGGATCTCATCCTTTTTTAATCCTCGAACTCCATGAGTACTTTTCAACAGTTGTTCCATGTTCTCAGAACCAGAAAAAAGGATGTTCAATTTTTCTGTGAGTACAACAGAAGTCTGGTTCAATATGCGTAGAAGAAACTAAATAAAAACAGGTACCAGTGTAAGGTCCATGAACAAGACTGTGGGGTTTGCTGACAGGACTGAAGTTTTGAAAGCACATTGATACTTGCATCTTCAGAGTTCAATAGTTGGTACACTGATGGTACTCAGGAGTTTGTGGAATGAACAGATGAATGGATGGACTGATGGTTGAATGAATGAACAAACGAATGAATGAAAACAGTCATGCTTCACTGCAACAGGCAGGAGCAACATGCTGAAATGTTAAAGCAAATGCTACAGGAAACTGCTTTTCTTTCCTCTCCTCTTTCTTTTTTCCAAAAGGATAATAGCCTACTCAGCAGTTTTTCTTTTATCCTAACCATAACAGATAACATAATACTACCATATTTTCACTAACAGCAAAAACAATTCACATTAGAAGAGGTTCTTCAATCCACCAGGGTTAATTTTTTAAGTGGATAAGCAATTAAAGATGCCAAGTAGATTAAAATTGATCCCTAGCATAAAAGTTGTGATCAATAGAAAAACAATCTGTAAATTTGATTGCATAAATCCTTTTTACTTAAGTCGACCATGAGCATAATTTTCAGGATCACTACTTTGATCTCACTTACTGGAAAAGAAAATGGAATAAAAATAGTGCTGTCGAATGTGGGTTTTTTTGAAAACGACAAAACACCTATTCTAAAATTTTGAGTTGCCCATGGAAGACAAATGTGTGGTGATCAGGCCATGCTGCTAATCAGGGAAAATGTGTGATTAAAAAGTCCCCTGGGATCTAGCTGAGCTCCCATACAAGAAGTAGTATGGAAAATGTTCTTGAGAATTCAGCTTGTTTTGTTTAACTGGTTCCAGCGGCCTCTTCCTAGTTTCCATGGTCTGGCAACTTTACACATTGTCCTCCGGCTTCTTGCTATGAGGGTTTAGCTCACACATCATCCATCTCTCCTCCTCCTCCTCAGGCAGTCATCCTCTGCCAGTTCTTCTACTGAATTCCTATGAAATGTCCAGCAACACACTAAAAAACACCTCTTCCTGTTTTATCTTCTAGACCTAAGTCACAGGCCTCACTGCTCAGCTTGTGAGAGAAGCACATCTACTCGCAGCTGTCCATTCTGCCCTCCTCACCTGCTTTCCTCCCACCCAGTCACGCTTCACTGTCAAACACAATGATATTTCTACTCTGTCCAGTACCAACTGCCATACCTTTTGTGATCTATCTATAGATTCATTCTAAAAGTTGACATGTAACTTTTTGTGTCATGACACATAAACATAGCTTACAGTACTAGCTATACTGATAGTATTTATTACTGTATAATACATACTACAGCATTATAAGCATCGATAGGTACATGAATAGATATTAGTAACTACTAATATATTAACTGTAGGGGTATTAATTGTAATATTAGGATTATATTTCCTTCTCAATATGTTCACTGTGCTATTCAGTGGAAAATATAGTATCAAAACTAAACATGTATACCACATTGGAACCCAATATTTTGTAAAATTAACATACATTTTATATTTGAGACAAATATATTTGCGGAAAAAAGCTCCTCTCTTGTCTAGTAGCCATTTTATGGTGGTGGCCATAAAAAGATAGGTCCTTTGGGGTGCAGTGGTGCACACCTGTAATCCCAGTTATTCAGGAGCCTGAGGCAGGAGAATGGCAAGTTCAAGCCCACCCTGAGCAAGTTAGCAAGAAAGGCTAAGGACGTAGGTTAGTGGTGGAGCACCCCTAGGTTCAATCACCAATACCACCACCACCATGTCCTAATTTCTGACACCTATTAGTGTGTCCTTATTTGGAAAAAGGAACTTTGCAGATGTAAATAAAATCTTGAGATTATGTCATCCTGGATTATCTGGGTGGCCCTAAATCCAATGACACATACCGTCATAAAAGACAGAAGAAAAGACACACACACAGAGGAAGACAAGCAGAGACTGGGATGCTGCCAAAATGGCCAGCAACCACCAGAAGCTGAAAAAACCAAAGAACAGGCTCTCTCTTAAAGCTCTGGAAGAAACACAGCCCTGCCCACACCTTCATTTCAGACTGACCTCCAGAACTGCACAAGAATAAATTCTGTTGTTTTAAGATACCCATTGGGTAGTAAAACAAATGAAAACTAATTAGCATGCCCTGATTTTACTAAACTCTAATGCACAGCACACACATACCAGCAAGTTTTTCCTCTAGAAAGTTCCTCCTGGAGTGCTCTGTCCCAGGCTACTCTGAATGGGTTTATCTAGGCCTCCTCTGTAACTAACTGCTTCCCAGGACTTCCTTTGCTGTCTTCACAGGTAGAATCTCTGGATGTCACACCATCATTGTTTGGTTTCCTTTCTTGTTCTGCTAGAGCACATCCTGAAGTAACTAAGAAAGGAATAGCTCGAAACAAATTGGGACTTTCAGTACCCATAAACCTCTATACGTGTCTTCAAATATAATTGTTTGGGGGAAACATAATTCCAGACTTAAAATCATTTACCCTCAGAACTCTGGCACTACTAATTCTTATTCCTTTGTGGATATCTCTTTACCCATCTCTGGGAACTTTTAGCATATTCCCTTCATCCTTGATTCTCTGAAATTTCACAATGTTATATCCAGGTATGTCTTTTTAAAATCCACTCTGCTTAGAATTACAATCATCATATCGCAGCAATAGATGCACAACTATATTTATAGCAACACAATTTGTAATAGCTAAGTCTTGGAAACAACCTAAATGCTCAACAACTAATGAATGGCTAAAGAAGATGTGGTTTTTCTACACAATGCAGTACTACTCTGTCATATAAAAGGATAAACTACAGACATTTGTAGACAAATGGATGCACCTTGAGAATATACTCTTAGGGGAAATAAATCATCAGTACACATTGAATTGTTTCTCTGATATGAGAAACCGTAAGTGTAAAGGACAAAGAAGTATAATAGATATTATGTTAAAAAAAAAAAGATAGTATTCAAAAGAGAGGAGAACTAGATAGGGAGAAGAGGGAAAGAAGGGAGGGGAAAAGAAAGGAGAAAGGGAAAAAATGAAAAAATGTAAATAAACCTGCTGCAAATAGAGAAGGGTGGGGGAACGGAAGGGAGGGGTGGGGAAGAGGGGTGGAAAACCAAGCTATAGCATGTACAGGCACAAAATAACCATGTTGAATATGATCATTATGTATACAATGTACCAATACATGCTCTTGGTAAAAAAATAAAATTAAAAAAAAATCCACTACGCTTGGTTGAAGGTAGAGACTTTCAACATGAGAACTGATTTCTTTGTGTATCATTATTTATCTGAAAATTTCCTTCCACCCTTTCTCTTTAGTTTCCAACTTTTCTATGTTGTCAAAGCTATCCAACAGAATTCTGCAATGATGGGAATGTTCTACAATTCCAGGACTGTAATCCCTAGTCACACATGGATACTGAGCAGTTGAAATGAGGTTAGTGTAAAAGAGGAACTGAAATTTTTATTTAATTTTTATTAATTTGAATTTAAATGGCCACAGGTGGCTAGTAGCGACTACTGAACGCTGTAGTCAGTTAGGCTATTTGCACTTTTTTTTCTCTTTTTTCTCCCATCTTTTCTACATTATATTCTCTTTTTTTTTAATGTTTTTAGTCCTTAATTAGAACATTTCCCTAATTTTAGCCTCTTTGTTTGTGTGGTGCCAGAGACTGAAAGGCAAATGTTCTACCCCTGAGCCATATCCCCAGACACAGCCTCTTGATTTTCTTAATTTCATAATCATTTTACATTTCCAATACTGTTACTGTTTGGGCGGGGGTGCGGGGGTGGGGAGTGTTAGTCTTCAATTGCAGGGCCCCACACATGGTAGGCAAGTACTCTCCCTGGGAACACCATCAGTGTTAGCCTTTAATAGCAAATTATTCGTGTTTTAAGGATGAATAAGTCTTGACTGTAGATGAATACCCCAAGGAGAGATGTTAAAATCCTATTCATTTCATCAAATTAGCACTTATTCTTCCATTATCAGTTTATCTTGGCCTCTTTCATAGTTTAAATTTTAATGACAAGCTTAGTAATCCTTGGTATTCAAACCTGGGCCAAAGGAAGATGGACAGGTACTGGGAAACAATCTTCCAGGAATACTTTCATGCTTCTGTGCAGTCTGGGCTCTCAGAGCAAAGAGAAGCCAACATGGCTAAGGGCTGACTGAATAGGAGACGTGCCCTGACCTCCAGGGGAGGCAGACTGCTCCAGAGATTTAGATGCCTCTCCCTGGACCCATCTGTTTCTATCCCAAGGGAGCAAAACCCTGAAGGACTCTCCTTGATGTTCCCCTAGGACCCTTTTCCTTTCCTTCTCAGGGGGGCACCAGCTTATGTTCCTGAGTAAAGTCAGTCCCTATCTCTGTCTCTCTGGCTCCCTCCAGCAAGGAGGAAGAGCGGATGTGCCAGCCATGCTGCCTAAGTCCCCCATCAGAAAACTCTGGGATTCCTCTCCTGTGGTACAGACCAGCTGCACACGCAGAGAGTATCAGGAGCTGAACTCTGTCCCTCACTAAAACTTCATGCATTGAAATCCCAATCCCAGCACCTCACCGCAGGGCTGCATTTGCAGACTGGGAGTCTCCACAGACATAGTTAACACAGTGTCATTTGGGTGGGCCCTAACGCAGTACAACTGGTATCCTCATGAAAAGAAGAAATTGGGGCACAGACATGTACAGAGGGAAGACGATGTGAAGACACAGGAGGAAGATGGCCATCTAGAAGCCAAGGAGAAAAGCCTGGAACAGATCCTCCCTTGAAGCCCTAAAAAGCAACCAACCCTGCTGAGACCTACATCTCAGACTTCTGGTTTCCAGAGGCACAAGACCATGAACCCCTCTGCTTCAGCCTCCATCTCTGTGACTGGTCCACAGACTGCGTCAGCTCTCCCTGCGTGGTCCATGGCAAGCAGGTCAGCCAGTTCACCCACAGTCTGCTCTGTGATCCACAGCCTCAGGCTACTTGTCAGAATGTCTTCCTCTACCACAGGGAGTCTGGGTAACATAAGGGCCTGTCAACAAGTGGGCTTCACTCTGGCAAGAGTGGACACTGGGGACCCCACATTCCAGGATAAGGCAGATTCACCTTGAGTATCGGTACCACACTACCTGCCTGGTTGTCACCCAAGGTCGTTTCATTTCCTTCCAGGTCAGAATCTTGTGACAATTCCACTTGGGTAAACTCCCTGCCAGTCCCCAGGGAAAGAGGGAGGCCAGTGGCCAAGATCACACCCTGTTGTTCTGGTGCCCCAGTATCCTTCGTGATCAGTACAGTACTCATTATTCCTGGCATTCTGCCTCTCCCAGAAAGCCTCACTGCTGCTTTGGTTGCTTCTGAACAGTCATGGGGTGGTCTGACTTTTCCCACCTAGAATGGCTTAGACTTTGGACAGGACAGGAAGGCCTTGCTTTCTCCTTCCGCAGCGTGGAGCTGTGTGCACCAGCCACCGCAGAGCTGCTGCCCAGGCCTCAGGGGCAGAAGGGAGGGTGCTGACAGTAGGGTGTACGGCTGGTCCCTATGCTCTAAGCACCCCAGACAGATGCACCTCCTCTTCGTGGCTCCTTAGGTTGCTGCCGGGCACACGGGCTCCCACGGGTGCTGGTGTCCACAGGATACCCCAGGCAGCTTTGCAGGCTACCTTCGTCCATCTGCTTCCCATCTCCTAAGAACTGGCTGAAATCTCATCTGCCAGTACCAACCTCCCCGTTTCCTTTGATGTGGTAGATGTTTAATTTTTACACTCATCTGCTATTTTAGTGGGCGTCTCAAGGACAGTCAATGAACATAAGCTAAATGAGAAGCACCAATCCTTTTGCTTAAATGCTGTTAAACCAGCACTGCTGATATTAAACCAAACGAGAGACTGAGGGTTATCCTAACCCAGTTAGCATCCTCAAACAGCTAAATGAACACTCACAGTCCTTTCAAGCTCTACTGCAACTTTTAAAGTAAAATGGGAGAAATCTTGACGAGGAGCCGGAGGGAATTACATGTCTCTGAATATAGGTTTCTTTCGTCAAAGCAGCTGTCTGTCTAGAAATGGAAAAATATTATGATATTTTGATTGTCTGAGGTTAGGTAGTCTTTGAGACAAAGGAAATACATTCTTTAATTTTTTTTTTTCTTTGAGACAGCATCTTGTCATGCTTTCCAGGCTGACCTCGAACTCCGGACTTCAAATGATCCTCCTGCCTCAGCTTCCCACAAGCCTAGACTGCAGGTAAGCGCCACCAAACTCAGGTTAACTTTTTAAAAAGTTTCTTTTGCCTACCATGCATAAGGCCCTGGGCTTGATCCCCAGCACAACAAAATACTTAAGTGTTAAAATACAGTTCCTCGTATTCTTGGTACCAGAATGGGTCTCAGAGCCATCAGTTCTTGGCAATCTCATTCAGTCAGGGTCCTCAAGGACCTGCCCTTACCTGACAGCACTGAGGGCACTGACTGGACCCAAGGCCCGGGACACAGGACACAGGGACGCCTCGACCACTCAGACTGTGGCCTTTCCTCCACCGAGCGGGAGGGGAAGAAACTGCCCTCTCAGCAGCTAAAGGGGTGGATTTAGGCTCAGTCAGCTTCCGAAGGCCCCGCAAGAAAGCCTGGCCACGTGGTCACCCCGCAGCTATGCACCTGCCATCGGTGTCCTGGTTTCCACATGCTCAGACTTATCACCTTGTGAAATGGAGAAAAAGTGAAGGAAATGCATGAGGAGGAGGAAAAAAAAGCACCGGAGGACTTGGCTTTCCTGCCTTCCTGCAGGGTGGCTTCGTCCTGGCGAAGCTCAGTAAAGGACCTGATGTGGATCCGCAGGCTTTTTGCTCTGATGGACCACCCAATGGTATGGCGAGAGCAAGTCAGAAATAAAGAGCAAAGTGCACAATAGCTCGAGCTCCCCACCTCTTTGGCCGCCAGAACAAAGATTCCTGAGACCACGACTAGGTCAGCCAGAGCCAGGCTTCGAACCAGCACTTTACAGCCACGGCGCGCAGGGTGCTCACAGCAGTGCGGATGCACTACCAGACTTCCAGGAGCAGGAAGAGGCAGCACAGAGAGGTTCAGCGCATGCGCAGAGGTACCCACTGAGTCACTGCCACAGTCGCAGCACTAACACAAAAGGTCATTCCCTGACTCCTTGCTCATTGTTTTCTTTAAAACTTGCTCTTGAAATTACGTTTTCCCATTTAACAACTGAATATGATGCTAACTGAAGAGTCAGAGAGATGTGTCCTTGAAGGTAGCCATGAAAACCTGCTTCCTCGAAGGGCAGCCCCCCTCTGAGTAGGAACCTGGAGTCACACTCACACCAGCACCGACTTCCGGTTCCGCTCGGGGAGCGCAAAGGCGGCCCCTTATTTTCCGGTTTCCAGAAGGCACAAAGGGACTATCAGGAGACTCAGAGCAAGCACAGAACCCAAAATAAGAAACCCTTGTGACTAACCCCGGAGCCAAACACCAGTAAAAATATTTGATCCAGACAGATACTGATTCTAGTGGGAGATGACAACGCGCAGTAAAGGTCGAAATGCTTCAGGTGAACGGAAGAGCATATGGAGGGCAGGCAAGCCAGTGAGGGAGAAGTAAGATAAAATAAAGGACAAACTCAGCGTGGCGGGCTGAGGCAGGAGGACTGCTGCAAGTTCAAGGCCAGCCTGGGCCACACAGTAAGCTCAAGGCCAGCCTGGAATACATAGCAAGACCCTGTCTCAAAAAAGCCAAAAACAAAACAAACAAATAAAAAAAGGACAGAGTTCCAAAGTAAGCAAGTAGCACAGGATCCAAAGAACCCCACACCACCATGACCACTGGAAAGACTGCAGTTTGAAAATAACCTGCAGGGACCCAAAATGAGCTCAGAAACTCCAAGCGTGGGATTTGTGAAGTTTCCCTCTTGTGTCTGCCCAGGCAGAGAACAAGCAGCATCCAGAACCCACACATCGGAGCTCTCCGAACACACGCCAGTCAGTTCTGCCGTCACCTGGTGCCATGTGCCGAGCTGCAGGGTTGTGAATGTGGAAGTGAATTTTCTTCTCACTCAAAAGTGAGCAAGCCGCAGGGAAACCAAGTGTGGAGTGATGGATGGACAGTGACCAGCCACAGGAGTGGCCAAGCTCAAGAGTGACCACGGATGACAGTGTCTGGTCACGTCAAGTGGGCCATAGGAGAGGGCCATGTATGAAGAGATTCTCCCGGCAAACATTTCTAAAACTTCACATTCTGAGTACAAAATGGGCTTTTAAAGTAATGAATTTTAAAAAAAAAATTAAAAAAAAAAAAAAATAAAGTAATGAATAAGAACAACTAGGAAAGAGCAATTCTGAGTCAGGAAGTGTGTGGGCCAGCAATCAGACTGAGCGCTGAGCCTGGGACAACCGTGTCCCCAGACGCCTGGACAAAGGTCAGTCAAGCCCCTTCTCACCCATCCCTGGTGTCCCAGCAGGATGGAGCCCATGGGCACGGGAAGGGCCATTTCCGGCAGAGTGGACAACTGCTTCCAAGATTTAAAGCCAACAGGATTCCAGGACATCTGATTCAGATTATCAGCAAAGCAATTTCATCTTTCCTAAATATGGTGACAGAGATTTTAATGTCCATTATGTCAAGAGATTTTTCGAGCCAAGAAGCTTTCTGGTCCTGAATACTCTTCAATACAAATCCCACAGAAACTGGGCAGCAAAAACAGGAATCATAATTATCACCTTTTTTAAGGGAGTTTAAAATTTGATTAAAACCAAATGACAAAACTAAAATGTATTTTCTGACCAGGCATGCTGGTGCACGCCTGTAATCCCAGCACTTGGGAGGCTGAGGCAAGAGGGTCACCAAGAGCTTATGGCCAGGCTGGGCTATATGGTGAGTTCAAGGCCAGCCTGAACTACCGAGTGAGACCTTGTCTCAAAAAAACCAAAAAAATTAAGAAAAATCTTAAATATTAAAAAAAATGTATTTTATGAGCAGGATGATTAAATCCAGAGCATGTCAAAGCTGGAATATAAACTACAATTTTTCTACACTACAGTTGAAGTGGTAATTTCATCACTCTGCGCCTCCCTTGCCCATAAATCCAAATATAGTTAGGACAGGATAGAGGGCAGCACCCAGCTCAATGCAGAGCTTGGGACACCCCAGGCTCTCACAGGCCAACCTTGGCCTCCCTGCTCCTCCAGGTTACAGCCTGAGCATCGCTCCCAATCCAGGGCTGAGATCAGGTGTCACCTGCTCCCACCTGCCCTGTGTCAGCTGTCCTGGGCAGGCTGGCCAGGGAGGGGTCTGGTTAGCCACCGTGGACATGTCACATTCTGTGAGCAAGGATCCATACCAGGACAATTTTAGCCCTGAAAATATTCCTGTAGGCATGTCAGAGCGGTGCCCTCTTCCTGTGGACCTGTGTGTGGTTCGGGGGACAGCCACCGACAGCTGATCCAGGTGTCAGTCGGGCCAGCTGCCACCAACCCTGGTTACTCAGCGGTGTCCTGCAGATTTGCACGTGGCCCCTCCCTACTGCCACCCTAAAGCCACCTCCCGTGCCCACCCTCATTATGGCTTGTTTAGGGTGCTGAGTCTCCAGAAATAGCCCCCTCCTGCAAGACTGCTATGAACTCAGGCCCATTCCCCAGCTCCACACTGGGAAGGGCCAGGCCTCTTCTACAAGCCCTCCCGCGCAATCCTGTTCATCTACACCTCCCACTGTAAACAGGAGCAAGAACTATGCTACCCTGAGGCTACGCTGCGACTGTTACCTTGCTCATCTGCACGGTGAAAATCCTGATGTAATTTCGAAAAGGCAGCAGATGTCAAGATATGAGCCCCACTCCTCTCTCACAAAGCGAGAACTGAACCAAAAATGCGTGCTGAGTGACAACAGACGCACACAAACTGGATGATACCTGGATGATACCTCAGTGCTGAGATCTGACCTGCTTCCTATTCAGAAAGCTATCTATGAAGGTTTTATGAAGATCTGGAGTATTATAAAAACTACACACTATAGTATACAGGTTTTTACAATCTGAGGATCCTTTTAAGTAGAAACTTCAACTAATAGACAATTTGAAATCTCCACAAGCATATGATGTCTTTTAAACTTAGATAGTTAAAAATACAACACAAAAAGATGCCATTTTGGCTGTGTCTATGCCAAGGAAAAGTCAAATGGGGGGCGGGGGCTGAATTACAAATCCCCACAAAAAGTGTTATTAATCAGGAGGGGATTAATGTTGAACCTATCTAATGGGTTCTAATGTCACAACTCTTCACTATCAGCAGGAATATAATGACACTTCTTTTTAAAAAAGGAAAAGTCTCTGCCCAGTAAGGTTGGACCACAGATAAATAAGACACACAGCAGTCAAACATGAAGAAATAAGCGATAATTTTTACACATTGGAAGATGTGGTTTTTCCTAAAAGTATAATTTTAGACAAATGCTGGCTGTAATCACAAATGACATATCAAGTCAAATAATGAAAGCTGCTCTTGCTTGGTGAGCTCCCACATTCCCTTCCTCTCTCTCTAATGTGTGTTCACACCCTAATACCCAGACCCTGTGAAAGCTCACTTAGTCAGAAAGAGAGTCTTTGCAAATCACCATCTTGAGATAAGGCTATCCTGAATGAGCAGAGTGATCCTAAATCCAGTGACACACAAGAGACACACAGAGGAGAAGGCCACCTGAAGCCTGAGGCCAAGCCATGAGACCATAATATCAAGAGAAATAAATCAGACACGCAAGCTTAAATATCACACGGTTTCTCAAATATGACAAACTCAATGAATAAATAATTTAAAGAACAAAATAAAAGACAGAGAACAGGCAACAGGAAGATAGAGCTTTTGCAAATGGGATAGAGATGGAGGGAGGCGGGAAGGAAAGGGAAGGGGAAATAAAAAGAATTAAGGTGAGTTAAGCATATGCACCAATTCCTCACAAGGAATGTGACCATTATGCACTGCAAACATGGACTAATAAAAATTTTAAAAATTTTTAAAGGCTAAGGCAGAGACTAGATCAAAGAAGCCACCACCCACGCAACGCCTGGGACCAGGAGAAGGTGGAAGAATATAGGACAGATGCTCCCTCCCTAGAGCCCCCAGAGAGCACAGTCCTGCCCACACCATGAATTTAGTCTGGCGTCCTCCAGAACTGTGAGTTATCTTCTGTAGTTTAAGCCACCCAGTTTGTTACACAGCCCCAAGAAGCACAGCTCCAGATACACAGATGCCTATTCTCATCTCAAAGGAGCAAGGGACACCACTTCCCAGTTCCAGGGGCCACCTTCCTGGTGGGACAGCAACCCATGTATTTGGTCTCCACCGCTGGATAAAATGGGATTGAACACAGGCACCGTTTCACATAGGAAACTGCTGTGCAGACACACAGTGGAAAAGGTACAAAAGATCAACGGACAGGAGTTATTCATTTTGGAATACTCCCTCCTCATCCAGAGTACTGTTGTTCCCCACCCCTTCTTTTGCCCACCTTCAAATAAATTGTCTTTTATTTAAAAAAAGAAAAAGAGAGAGAGAGAGAGATCAATGGACAGCATTAGCATGATCACGTCACCAAAAAAAAAAAAAAAAAAAAAAGAGCCACATTTCTTAAGTAGTAGATCAGGTGACACATGGACGGCTGGCTTTCAGAAACGCATCTGGAATTACTGGCCATCTTTAGGTTTCCAGGTTAGGAGGCCAGCTGGGAAGATACCTGAGTCTAAAATCTCTCTCGCACATTTAACCACTTGTTATCTGGGGAGCACGTGCTTTCCTTTCTCTATTCAAGCACAGTACGCTGGGGCTTATGTACAGAGTGTGACTCCTGAAAGGGGGTGGAACAGGAAGGTGCATCCTTGGGAAGAAAGGACTGTGGGGAGCAGAAGGCAGCAGGGGTCCTGCCAGGGGACCAGATGTACGTGACCTAGAACCTCAAAGCCTACAACTCAAAACAGGGACGGCAGAAATGAACAGACACATCACACCAGAGATACAAACAGAAAGCTCCTAAGAAGTTCCAGCTCACTGGTAAAAATCTTACTTGGTCCTTTTTGAAATTTTCAAAATGTCTTAAGACAGAAGGAACCCTCTCACTCAAATTGGGATCTGCAGGGACACTACACATGTGTTTCTCAGCCCAATCGTATTAACAAGCAAAACTTGAGACAATTGCACAGCAATGCATCCTAACCTGGATGGCACACTCGAAATTAGCATTTATTTCACGGGATGCCAAGACTACCCAATAACAAAAGGGTTATTTCACTCATAAATAAATGGTCTGTTTGTTACTTGTTAGCACATTTTGGAAGTGCTTTCTGAAGGGGTAGAAAAACCTCAAAATACAAACACGACTTTAATCTCCAGTAAGACTCCACTGTTCATAAGAAAGGTTAAGGCTGTATCTTAAACAGCTTGTAAGTGGAAAAGATATGTGTGGCTTTATTTGAGAAACTCCTAACACCTTGTAAATTTACTTATCGTAGTAGGAATTTTATTGTTAATTTTTACATACTCATATTTCTGAGATAACCACAATACCTAACATTTATATTTGGTTTAAGGCAAAAAAATCCTATTCCCAAATATTAAGCAACCTATCTCTAGAAAAAGTGATTAGACTATTTTTAAAAAATGAACCTACTTTTGATCCCAGCACCAAATAAATAAAATAAATAAAAATTAACCTACTTCACTGCTGAAGAATTATTGCTGCCACAACTATTGATAGGCACTCAAAAATCACTCTCCCATGCAAGTATCTTAAAAAAAGATTCATTTGAAGAAATTTTACATTTATGATTTTTTGAAGTATTTTAATTGCTTATAGAGAAGCTACAAGTCAAAAAAATAATGTCTCCCAAATTTTAAAAGTAAAACTAAGTAGGAGATGTTATTATGGTAAAGATAGAAAACAATTATTAAATAATGGTCCTAAACAATGAAAAGGAATGTATGATAAATTACAATGTTGCTTTTAGATGAAATGTGTAATCTTCATTAGAAAAAGATGAAGATTTTGATTTTTCACAGAGGAATAGAGAAGTAATATGAAGATAAACTGTATGGGGTGGGTGAATTTTACAGTATGTGAATTATATCTCAATTTAAAATATAAATGACATTAAGTTTTAAAATGACAGGCTTAGGCATAAAAGAAACTTTTGGGTAACATTTAGTTATTTTCCACCTTACTGCCAGGTGCTTCTTAATTTGCCAAAAAATATTTCCACTGAATTGACTTATACTGAGGACCAAACGTGTCAACAAGGGTATTTTGTTGTCTTCTGAAGTAACAGTTCATCTTCAAATAAAATAAAGAGACATTATGTGAATATCAGGAACAACTACCAATGTGTGTGAGATCTAGAGTTCATAAAATTTTAACATAAATAGCCCCAAACCATCAGTACCTTGCTTACTATTCCTGCGATAAGGTCAAATGCTCCATTCACTTGGGCCTGGGTAAAGAATGAGGGTAACAGCCTCCCCCATATTATCTAGGCACCATAAAACCCATCTTCTTTCTAAGGCAAGAAGATTTAATCAGAGCTAGAATGTGGCAAAGGCCAGGGCTATACAAAATGCAGACAACAGCACAGAGTCAAAATTCCAGGCTGGGATTTAGGTTCTATCTGAAGCACATGACTTTGGACAAAACTGTATCATCTTAGTCACAATCTTTCCATCTGTCAATGGGGACAATGAAACTTCTCATTCTTGTGAACTAATGCATAAGAAAACTCTAGGCACAACTCCCAGCCCCTAACAGGTAACTGAGTTGTGTCCCTCAGTGGCGTTGGCTCTGTTTTTCAGCCATAAACTGGGCAGACAATCCTAGAAATGCTTGTCATTGGTAACAAAGGGTCATCAAGTAAGAGAATGTGTCCATCTTCAAAGTCTTAACAGCCCAGAACTCGCATCCATGGTGGGGTGGAAAACCACTGGACAGGCATTATGGTTTGGATCTAGTATGTCCCCCAAATGTCTCATGTGTTCAGAAGTGGGCTTTTGGAAGGTGACTGGATCATGGGGGAGCAGTACTCTTCAGTGGAATTCACTGCTGGGTTCATAGTTGAATGTGTGGTTTGGAAAGTGGGCCTGGTTGGAGGAGACAGGTCACGGGGGCATGACCTGGAAGGGTAGATTCTTGTGCTGGCTCCTTTCTTGTCTCTATGCTTCCCAGCTGCCTCGAGGTGAGCAGCTTTCCTCTGCCAGGCCTTCCCACCTGATCCCTGATGTTCCTGCCTTGGAGCTGGCTGGCTGTGGGCTGAAACACCCGAACCACAAGCCAAATTAAACCTTTCCTCCTTGAAGCTGTGGGCATTGAGGGTTGTGTCCCAGCAACAGGAAACCTGACTAGCACAGTAGGATCTACAAAAGAATCAGACTCCTCCTCAAAAGCATAATTCCTAAAAGCCCCAAATTATAAACAACTCAAATTCCCATCAATAGTAGAACAGATAAACAAATTGTGGAGCACAGTACTCCTCAATGGAGTGTTTTACAGCAATGATAACAAACCATAGCCACACATCATGGGAGTGGCATAAGTCAAAAGAATGAATGTGTGGCGTAGGTTTGGTACCTTTGTACCTTTGTAAAAGGTACAAAGCCAACATGGTGTTACAAGTCAGGATGGTGCCCCCTTGAAGGAGGGACAGTGATGGAAGGGACCAGTCAGTTCTCTGGGGTGCTGGAAGCCCGTTTCTTGATCTGGTCACATGAATGAGCGTAGGATGGAAAACTTCAAACACTGCCCTCTGGTGATATGCGACTTTGTCTGTGTTCAGCAAAGCTTTTAAAAATCTCTATTTCCAGTAGATTCCTCAAGGTCACATAGTCAGGGCAGCCCAGACCACTCTACTCTCCAGCCCCACAACCACGAATCCATGGCAGCAACACAACAATGATCCCTCTGCTCACTGCTGGGCCTCGCATTGCTCCACACCCCTCCGCAGCCTGAATCCAGGCATTTTTCCCCGCCATCTCTCTCATCTTTAGACTTGGGTGGCCATCTGTATAGAGAGAATCTTCCGGGTACACAGCTGAGATGAAACAATGGATTTCCAGTCTCTTTTAAACACATCTTGCCTCAGGTGAGTCATCCAAAACAAATACTCATTAAATGTTTAAAAATACTCTTTTAAAGAAATTAATTCCTTTTTTTTCCCCAGTACTGGGGATTGAACCCAGGGCCTCTATATTGAGCTACATCCCCAGCCCTTTATCTTGGGACAGGGTCTTGCTAAATTACTAAATTGCCCAATCTTGGCTCAAACTTGTGATCCTCCTGCCTCAGCCTCCCAGACTTCTGGGATTACAGGCTTGTTCCACTACGCCAAGAAATCAATTCTTTAAAGAATAATTTATTTGTAAGGGGACCAAGAGATAAAGGAAGAGGGTAAGGAGAACAGGGGACGAGGAAGTAAAAAGAA
Organism: Hystrix cristata; assembly: GCA_004026905.1. NCBI lineage: Eukaryota > Metazoa > Chordata > Mammalia > Rodentia > Hystricidae > Hystrix > Hystrix cristata. Next base: position 134,553 of record PVJO010000663.1, read on the forward strand.
TTAAGATGTATTGTGTACATGTGCCAACTCCTCAACATGAATGCAATCATTATGTAATAAAAACATGTACTAATAAAAACAAAAATTTTAAAATTATTTAAAGAATAATTTATTTGTAAGCAACTGAAATGAATCCTAGTGACAGAGATTTTCTAATTTTTGGTATACATCATGTCATATCGATCTTAGTAAAATTCATAAGATACACAATACATTCAATTTTAGTTTATAAAGAGCATGTAAAAAATAAAAGTCTTGGGCTGGGGATTTAGCTCAAGTGGTAGAGCACTTGCCTTGCATGCACACAGCCCTGACTTCGATACCCAGCACCAAAATAAATAAGTAAAACTAAAGGTCTTTGAAATTTTGTACATTTACTTCTAAAAATGTCAAAATGTTTGGATCACTATGCATGAAACAAAGTTCTAAGTAAACACATCCTCATATAAGAATATTTCAGTCAACAGTGCCCCAGGGTGAAAATTCCCAGTCAGGCAGTGAAATTATTCTATAAGACACTGTAACACTGGATACATGTCATTATATATTTGGTGCTACCCACAGGACATACAATACACAGAATGAGCCCTAATGTCAATGATGGACTTTACCAATAATTTATCAACACAGGCTAATCCACGGTAACCAATCCATCCCACATTAGTAATGAGAGAGACTGACAACACGGAAATCTGCAGATGTGAAGGGGGTGGGAGGGGGGGGTCTGTGGAAACTCTATACTTTCTGTTTAGTTTTTCTGTAAACCTAAAACCCTGCTAAGAAATGAAATTTATTAATTTAAAAATAAATATGCAAGTAAAAAAAGCTTCCTCTCACCTAAGATTTCCATATCTTACTCTGATGTGTCTGTAGGAAGCACCAAGTTAGAACACACAAAGAGCAGGAAAGAACAAAAGTGTTTGTCCATGAAAATATTTTTCACTTACTGCCAGTGACTACACACACACACACACACACACACACACGCACACACACGTGTGCAGAGAATGTCAGAAATTCATTATTTAGAATAACTATCTTCTTTTCTAGTATTGGGGTGGCAGACTGTTCTTCTATGTAAGAAAATATAATGCAAAATGTATTCAAATAAAAGCAAGAATAAGGGTCGACTTTAATACCACAGGGAGAAATCCAATCAATTGGGTCCATGAGGAAAGATGTATGTGTTAGGTGCTCCCTAATTACGGCTGCTTTGGTGGGCAGCGGCGTTGGTGAAACAGATGTGGGAGACCTATTAAAGAACGGGTTTCAAACATCTGCTTACAATTTTAAGGTAATTGTAAATACAGCAGAGAAGGTCAATTGGGCCAATTAAGGCCGATGTGCAAATCCAACACCGCAGGTTTCTTTTCAAGCTTAGACGGACTTGATATTTTATGTTTCTCTTTTCTACAAGCATACAAAATAATTTTTAAAACAGGAAATGGGCTTAATAATAACGTCTGTTCATTTTTTTATTGTGATTTTTTTTTAAAGAAGATGACAGCAGACTTTCTGTTCAAGGTGGTAAGTGTGCACCTTTCACTTCATGAAGAAGGGTTTTCCTTCCTCCCCTCCCACATGAGGGGGTTCCTTGGTACCAGGACGTGGGAAATGCCAAACACTGACTTTCTTTCAGCCCAGAATAAATGAGGGCAGGTATCACCTTCAGAAAGCCAATACTGTGCCGTGCAACTCAACAGTACTCTCCACTGTGGGGACATCAGAGCCTGGGGCATCAGCATTTCTACAACAGGCAACTTCATCAGCCTTGACTAGAAACTCTTAAATTTCACAAAACAAAATACACTGGCAAATTTTACTATTCATAATCTAATTGCACAAAAACTAAAAAGGCCCCATGGGATAAAAAGCTCATTCATGTCAGAGATGACACAGGGAGAAGCTTCTACAAAATTCTAGGCCAGTGTTCCCAAGCCTGAGACTCAACTTCTGTTTGACAACTGGCTCCCAGGGTAAAGTGACTCAGGAATGCAAGAGGTGGGTGAAGAGGTGCAGCTGTCTATCCCAAAACCATGTAAGTTTTCATGAAGCTGTAAGTTTATTGGTTACATATACTGAGTAGATATATGGGCATCTTGGAGAGGATAGGAAATAAGCATGACCTACCTTCTTTCCTATGAGCTTGAAGTCCTGGCCATCAAATTATATTTTTACCACTGTTTTGATGGCTCAGACCCCTAAATTATTCTCTTTATGGAGAGAAAAAAGCAAAGTTAGGCAGACCCAAATTCAAATCTGCACTTTCCAGCCCAGGGACCTCACAGCCTCAGCTTCCCTATCCATATTATGGGAATGCTCCACCTTCTAGAGTTGTCAATGTTGATACACAGTAGACATTCAATAAATGTTGGTTTCCCAAAGTGGACACATAGCAGACAAGAAATGTTGGATTCGTAAAGCTGACACACAGCAGGCACTCAATAAGTGTTGGCTTCACAAAGGTGATAAACATGAGGTGCTTAATAAATGTTGGGCTCTAGCAAGACACCTCCAGGGGGCCTGTGTCCCAAACAGCAGGGGACAGTTCTCCTGAAAGTTTCTTTGCTTTCTGGAGGAAGGTGTACCTAGTTTTTGTGGTGCTGTTGTTGATGTTGTTGCTGTTTTTTATTACTTAGTTTGATTTTTGTTGGTGAAACAGTGAAAAAATGAAAGCACAAAATAATTTCTAAAAGAAGCCCTGTGGCAGCAGAATGGGAAGAAATAGTATTAAGAACAAAGCAAATCCTGAAGGAAACTCAAGCCCAGAGAAATCTAAGTTGAGAAAAGACTTTTTCTTCTTACGTCCCCTTTCTACTTTTCAACCTTGAGGCTCAGCTCCCTCAGGTCTGAGCAAGAATAAAGAGTCCTGCTTGTCTAAACAACTGCTAAATCTGAAAGCAAACAGCTCAACTCCGTGCGGCTCTGCAGCAGCATTCCTGTCGATAAAGCCGTCCTGGCTTGACTGGCCGACAATGCCAGACCTACAGCCCTGGACTCACCGTCCTCCAGCCTGCACGGGGATTTTCAAAAAGGCCATTCCAAGAACAGCTCTCACGATTTTTGCAGCCTTTTCGAAAACACAAAAATCTAATTCACTTGGCTCACTGTTTTGGCTACTCAGCTTAAGATAATTTTAAAACCGCCCCTTTTGTAAATAGATGTTTGAAATGCCATCACTGCCAAAACAAAATGAATGACTGTATCATTCTTTTCGCAATCAAATCGCCCTCATTTTATATAGCTTCAGACAGAAACTTCACAGTTGGGCAAAATTACCTGGGGCTTAAAAGATACAAATAGTGCCAGGTGCTGGGAATATTTTTAACGCCAAAATGAAAGCTTGGTGGTCACAATTTCCTCTCTTAAAAATCAAGAATTTAGCACAGGATCTGGTATAAAACTGATCTAGTAGTTGTGGCAGCCTACTAGAATCAGGGCCCTCTGAGTTCCGGCAGAGACTGGTTTCTATGAATCACTGAAAAGGAATTTCACAGCGCTGAAGAGTCACGGAAACACTAAGTGGGGATCTAAATGTGACTAACCTACGACTTAGTCTCAATCTGTTAGAACGACAGATGAGCTAAGCAACTATCTAAGGTACCTTCATTTTAAAAAGTCTCCACAATATCTTGTATTTAAAATAACACATATGGAAAACTGCAAAACTAAAACGTTTGGGCCAGAACTCCAGAGAGTTAGAGTATCACGGCACTTAAAAAAAAAAAAAAAAAAGGCAACAAAAAGGGCATATTGCTGATATTGTATGTGCCAAAAACACTATTTCCTTCAACAGGATGTAATATTTTCTTTCTATTTTACATCCACAATATATAGTCACAAAAGAAATTTTAGAAAAAAATTTTTTAAATCACAAAGAGGAGGAAAGTATCCTGATATTCCATCTCCCAAAGAGAAATGCCTTTAATTTATCCTGATAAATTTTTCTTATCTTTTTCAATGCATGCATAAACCTTTTTAATTTACATTTTTAAAACAAAAATTGGGTCATAATGCAGGCATTCACTTTTGATGTTTTTATGGTTTTAACAGCCATACAATATTAATCAAATGGATGTGCAATTTAACCTATTATCAAAGACTGTGATTTTTACTGTATTTTAAATAAGTGCACAACAAGCATTCGCTGTTTATGTCTCTCTGCCTATTTTATCTTCCTTGCAGTAAACTCCTATGAACTGCACTGTTGGGTAAAACTAGGTACATTTTAAGGTGTGTGACACACAACACACCAGAAAGGTGATGTTAAATCTGCACCCACAGTGTATGAACATACTCTTTTCCCCCTTTGCCCAAACGATTTTTTTAAACTTCACTAATTTAACAGCAAAAAACTATGTGCCATTTCCATTTTTATTAATAATGACTTTCGAGTTAGTTCCCACATTTTTTTATTGATCACCTGACTTCTTTTGGGAAATGACCATTCATTTTCTTGACCATTTTTTCAACTGTAAAATTTTTTTGTATACTGAAAATATGAACCCCTGGTTACTATGTTCCAAAATACCTTTCCTCCATTAGTCACGTAACTGTTTCACAGTCTTGCCTGACATACAGAACTTTATCGTTATAGACAAAAACCTATCAACCTTTTTAGTCTATCATTTTTTTCGTTACATTTTTAAGCTTAAAAAGACCTTCCCTGTCCTAAGAGCAAATAATCTATTTTACACATTGAACTAATATTGGGATGGCACTGGTTTTGATTGCAATGATTGAGGGGACAATATAGAGTTAAGGAAAGAAAAAAAAGAATCCCACAGGGCTGAGAAAGAGGTGAGAAGGCTTCTAAAAATAACATTTGGCAGACACGGGCTAAATGCAGGTCTAATTTGCCTCTTAGTTAATGAAGGAGAAAATGGAGATGGTGAAGGAATAAAAGGTCTATTCTAGAATAGTAATAATGAAATCCCCTCTGAAGACAATATCGACATTCTTGTTATACATGGAAATCTAATCCTAAAATAATAAAGAATATATTGATATAACAGCACTGTGAATAAATTCCATTTAAGCCATGTTATTTTAACAGTGACCCAGAAAATGTTGAACTAAAGTAGTTTGTTACCTGCCCCATTTAGGGGGATAAAACCCACTTAGAGAGTCACAGGCTCCCGGAACATGCACGGAAGACTTTTGTCTACAGTCGACCTGTCAGTAACTCTGTGCCAACAAGCTGACACGTGTATGTTTACCAAGAGCTCACACACACGGATGTGCATACACATATAACTTTTCCTCTATCAAAAGGTAAAGAATCCATTGACTTTGGCTTATGCTGTCCAGTCATTAGACGGAATCATCCTCTCACGAAAACCAACCGAAGTGGAGGACTGGCAGCCATCCCGCCAGCCCCGCTCCGCCCTCCTGTGGGCTGGAAAGGAGGCCCTCGAGGGTCTGGATGCTGGCTGAACCCCACTCCATGTGGCAGAAGCATCTAGAATGGTCTGAATTCCTGCCGGGGGGAGGGGTGGGTGGCCAGGGCTGCTGAGTCTGGCTCTGCTCACCCTGGATCCTAACTTGCTTTCCATCACCGGTCCCAACCTCCCCTTAGCATCTCAAGCTCCCAACCTCCATCTTTCCAGTGCATTTCTTTCGTAAATTGCCCAGGCAATTTCTGCTGTTTGCAATCAGGAACAGTGACTGTAAACACTCTTACTAACTCCTGACACAAATGGAAACTAGCAGGCGCTGGCTCTGGTGCACAGGCCCCCAGCAGGGAGGCACGACTCACAAGAAACTCCTGTTCACCTCGCTGCCCTGTGCCCAAGAGCGAGCTTCACGCCAATGCCGATCCGTCTGCTGTCTCCTCCTCGTGCCCAACTCCTCTCCCTAGAATAAGTCTGGTGGCAGGTGAGGGAAAAGCACAGAGAGATGGAAATACTGGAAACATTTCAGAAAACATCTGTATGGCAGCAGCAGCGCTCCAGTAGCTGTTAGAGGATTAATTTTTCCCTATAAATACATTAAAAGTACGTCAGACCTGGATTTGCACCTTAACATTTTGGCTGATGGTTTCAATATCTTTATGTTCTCTGTGAATGCAAAGAGGGCAGGAGAGAGCCCAGGCAGGGACCATGGGGGAGCTGGCTCCCAGAGGCAGCCCTGCGCTCTGGCCTCTCCATCCCTGGTGGGGTTTGCTTGGGATCTCCGGCTGCGGAGGTGGGGGCTCAGAGCCAAGCCACCACCACTCTGCTCTGCTTGGGGGACTAAGGGAACCTGGGAGACTGCTGTCCACCTCCTAGTCTGGCAGGGCCATCTTGGGAAGCCCTAGTGGAGCCCAGTCCCAAGTCTGCCCAGCAACACAGCTTGGCCACACGCCGAGCGAAAAAGGGACACATGTGTGCACTGTCCTAGATTCCTGAGTCTTAAGGCCCCAGCTCCTCCCGGCTCCCTTCCTTCCAGAGGGATGTAGGCAGATGTGCCCTCATGGGGATCTGCACCATGGCCACCTCTTGAGATGTCAGGGTTGGGGGATAGGCAGCAAGTCCGAGGGGACAGCAGGGTGCCACTGGTCGATAGGTAGGAAAGTCCTGGTTGAATTTCACCACAAGTGTGCAAGAAGCATGGTGGGCATTACTTCTGCCTTCAACCTCCAGGGAGGAATGGCCCCAGCCAGAGCAGTGGGACCCCACACGTCAGCCAAGAAGTGGGAGGATGGACGGAAGGCCACTTCCCAGGACACCCTTTAGGTGTGGGATCCCACCTGTCTGGAGCCGGAGGCTTGCCGTCTCCAGCAGAGAGTGCCAAGGTGGGCTGGAAACTGTGTACCCCAGAACTGGCTGGGTTTTCTCTTAGTAAAGGCTTTGCACACCCCCTCCATGTGCACGCATGTGCACATGCACACACACACACATACACACACAGGCTATGAGGGAAAACATGAGACTTCAACATTTGGGTTAAAATCCTTCCATATTCCAGAAACATACCCTTGAAAATTCAAAACTAAACTTACTACTTTTTTGTATTCTGATTCCTAAATATGTTTTAAAGAGATTTTTCTGAGGATGATGAAGAGAACTATTCAAGACACCTGACTTCATCCAGGGGACACACTCCCAGCTTTATCCACCCATTTCAGGATGAGAACGAAGTGAGATTTCACCACCAGAACATGCACACCAACAGACTTATCTGAGCTGAAAGATACAGTTAGACTTTCTAGCAGAAAATCTCACTTGACTAACGGGTGTGCAAGTTCAGACTGGCTTTGTCAGCTAGGTGCTCTTGAGAAAATACAAGAGTCAAATCTGCAGCTCCAAAGTTTTAATGAAAGTATACTTAAAACAGGATAAAGCCTGGTGTGGTGGTATACACCTGCGATCCCAGCACTCAGGAGGCTGGAGCAGGAAGTGTGCCAGGAGTTCGAGATTGGCCTGGGCTACATAGTGAATTCAAGGCCAGCCTGAGCTATACGGCAAGACCCCATCTTGGAAAAATAAAGAAATAAAAATTTGAGTATATTGTGTGGATGACAATGTACTAAACAACTATTTTAATTTTTCTTTACTGTTTTTAAATATATTAAGTTAAACCAGGTGTCTTTAGATAAATCACTAACAGGTACAATAATCTGGTAAGTGACAATGAAGCCTCTTAAAAATCCTTTTGAGTATTAACAGACTGAACAACTCCAGTGACCAGGAGCAAACTCTTCCACCAGTCAAGTGAGTTCCAGTTCTTTGATTTCAACAAACTGAAGAAGATCTAACTAAGCCGAAACTGACAAGAAAGCAAAAGTAATTACTGATTTGAAAGCAATGTGATTCTTGGCATATAACATGTAAACATTTCAAAATTTGAAAGGCAATGCTATTTTCAAAAAATCAAATCCTTCCATTCTGATAGAATTAACATATATTTACGTTGTAGAGAAGTATCCTAGAGTGATTAATAAAAGATTTTCAAGCATAAAAATGGACTACATTAATATAACCTTCTACCTTCTATAGGGAAATACAATGGAAATAATGAATTCAAGGAGATCAAATACCAATGTGAAATTCTGACTTAAAAAAGACCTTCTAAAAACTTTTAAGGGATGATGATAGGCGTCAAATAGGAATGGCTAAAAATCTTTAGTTTTCTTCAAATTTCAAATTCAGTTTTAGAAAGACCCACAACTCTCTGAATGTCAATATTTATCTTTTGTTAAAAACTGCATCATTCATAATTAAACTTCTGATGAAAATTGTTAGATCCACTTCAAACCTATTTAGGAGTATTTACAGACTTGCAAATTATTTTAGGGGTACACAAGTGAGGAAGGTTAAAAACCACTGCTGCCACAGCACCCAACTCCATTCTCCCAGGGGAACAAATCCTCACTAGTCCCCCAGGAGGTAGGCACATCCTGGGCACCAGAAAGGATGCTCAGGAGGCCGCTCACGTGAAAAGATCACTGGTGACACGGAGCTGTACAGGGCGAACAACGAGAGGAGATGCAGGGCCTCGGAACTCTGCACAGGCGTGACTTCTAGGAGGGTCTAGAGCACGCACTGTCCTCCTGTGCGTGGCAGCAGGACCCAGAAGGAGAGCTGCCAGAGGGCAGCGGGGAGAGCTCTGATCCTGCGCAGGCACAGGGAGACCCCAAGCACAGGTCCTCCATGGGTGCAGGCCTGCCCCCTAGGGGTCACTGCAGGACTCTGTTTTACTGATTGTTAGAATGAGTCCAAGCCAAGAACTCGTGTACTCTTGCAACTCTCCCATTTAAGGAAACATTTTTTTATGCTCTAATGGACTCTTGTGTAAGATGAGACACTTGTTCACAACTACCTGACTTGAGAGCCTTTTTTTTTGCATGTAAAGAAAAGGTATTTTTTGTACAGCTTTATTAAATCCTACATAGTCCACAGATGTTATTGTCACATAATCAAGGGGATATGGATAAAGCCCACACAAATGAGAAGTTGTTTCCATTATGTCCAATCATGTCATTTAAGGCAGCAGCATTTCTGGTGCCTGAATTGCCACCACAAATATCCCAGAAACTGTCACTGTCCTGACTTTATGCACAGGTGCAAGTATCCAACTACTTCACCCACCTTCCTGGACACACAGGAAGCTGCACACCATTCTACTTTAGGAAGCACTTCCCTTTCTTTTTATTTTTGCTTTATTATATTTAGAGTACTATATTATTTAAAGTCTATGTATAGATATGTTTCGTGTTCTATGAATTTAATTTCAAAAGGTTAGAGATGGAACTATAAAATATTTATTACAAAAAGAAAAGTAAATGTGCTACAACATGGATGAACCTTAAAAAATTACATGAAGTGGAAGAAGCCAGGAGCAAACATGAAAGGCTCTATGTTATATGAGTGTATCTATATGAAATGTCCACAAAAGACAGAGCTACTGCCAACAGGTAAGAGGCAGAGGTTGCCCAGCGCTGGAGGAATGCGGGGTGACTGTTCTGGGAACAGGTTTCTCTCTGGGGGTGATGAGAATGTTCTCAAGTTGAGTATGAGATGAATACACACCAGAAATATACTGAAAACCACTGAGTTCCCTGCCATACACTTCAAATGGCTGAACTGTGCAGAATGTGAATTACATCTTTCAAAAGCTGCTTTAAGAAAGTATAGGTCTAATCTGGTTGGAAACCACTACTCTCAGCCTGCTCACAAGGAAAAGACTCAGGAAAGAGGTAACAGAACATTTTGGTGGGATGTCTGCACTGTCCAAACCTCTGTGAAGTCACAGAGTACCTCTGATATTTAGCGTTGGAAGGCTTCGGTTTTATTGTTCTTGCTGTTGTTACTACAGTAGTGGGGGTTGAACCCAGGAGCTGTGCAGTAAGTTACACCCCAGCCCTTTTTAAATTTATTTTGAGTCACTAAGTTGCCCAAGCTGAGCATGAACTTACAATCTTCCTACCTCAGTCTCCCAAAGTGCTGGATTACAGATGTACACCACCACACCCAGCTAAAGACCTCAGTTTTAAAGGACAAATATCAATAAACATAGGTTAGACTTTCAAAAACACAATCTGTCTCAGCTTTCATATAAACACCATGGCTTCTGTGGGTCAGAAGGACATAAAGAACATGTACCACAACACAGCAGTCCTCTGAGTCCCTCCAGACCCAACCAGCACACTGAAAGGGCACTAAAAGGTAACCCTTCTAGGAAGTACATCCCCAGGCCACATAATACAGCCTGTACCACAACAGAAAGAAAAATGGAAGAAAAAAGAACACACAAACCCAAATAGCACCCACTACCAATAATCACCTAGTTAAGAGAAAACCACATCTAGAGATCAGGTTCCCACACCTCCAGTTATGAGGTGGGTACAAGCCAGCACATGAAACAGCTAATGTGTTCTGGAATCAGAAAACCAGCACAGAGGAATTAAGATCTATTAGCATGGAAAAGCATGTGCATGTGCATGCGCGCGCGCACACACACACACACACGCACACACACACACAAATTTCCCCAGGCAGTGTCATACTTTGATTACCTTTAATTTATTAACTTACTAACCTGAGCAGCTCTCCCTTTACATGGCATCATGCTGACCTCACGCATGTAGGAATCATGTCCACGGAAAGCATGCAGAGTGAGGCCATCATTCTGATACACGCAAGTTGTCAGGCATACTGTTGCCACACAAAGCAAAAAGTGCCAGTCCTGACACTTCTATAAGCCTTCACTAATGAAGGAAGATGTTCAATGACTTGTCTCCGAGTCTACATGAGTTGCCTCAATGATACTTGCAAGGAGAAAACAAACCTTCGAGACCCTCTCTCCTTCCCTTTAACTTTTTTGTACTTTTCCCCTGGTGCTGAGACTCATACCAGTGCGGAGAAGTGTGGCTTCTTGGGCTGTGGCTTATGGAGGGAAACCATGCCAGTGTCCCAAGATGGGCAACAAAAACCAAGCACAAATTAACGAAGTGGGGTGGATTGGTCAGCCCAATGTCTGGGGAAAGGTGCTGATGTTTTATTATTAATAAAACCCCAAGCCCAAATTTTACTTGGACATTCAAATTTTAATTTTAAGCTAGTTTTGAGAAAAATACACAGTAATGCTCTTATTAATTTTGTGTAAGTCAAGTAAAATGCACCAAATGACAATTTTAGTTTTATTTTAGAAGGAGACTATGAAGAAAAGAGCAATAAATAAAAAGGGGAAAAAATTACTTCTCTTAGAAATTCACCTGATAGAGAAACTACTGCATTTTCTACATCACATCCAGGTTAGATGTGGCACATGTGCTATGATAGATGCTGTGTATGAATGGAAACAAGTTTAGAGTAATAAATGTTTCCCAGTGTTAAAATAAACACCTCAGCGGCCCGGGTTTGGGCCAGGCAATTTCCCCACAGTAGGAGGCACTTATCTACTTTAACACTTGGCTACTTAGAAATTATCACTCAATCAATTACTGTCCACCTGGGTTTATTTTTACAGAGCGCTTCAATAAAATGAGTGTGAAAATAAGTTAAACACATTCTATTCATTTTCTCAATTTTTCACCTCTCCCATGGTGGACATGTTGACAGAAAAATTACTTCGTTTTATTTCCATAGACATTTATGGAATGCTGAGCAGGCTGTGTGCTGTGGGCTGGGAGGCAGAAAGGAAGGACGGGGGTCCCCACCGCAGGACCACACCGACCCACCGAGACAGGGGCCATACCTCCACAGGTCGAATGGAGACAACCGAAGGGGCCTTCTGGAGTCCTTCCTTTCTCCACCCGAGCCCTCTGCCTCTGCCCAGACCATACACCTGCACGCGCCATGCTGGGCGGCCCGTCAGGCTACACGCAGCTGCTTCCAGTGTGCACAGAGACATTCATTACACTGTATTTTTAGAGCTCCTCCCCATTACATCACTTCTGATGTAAACTTCTGAATTTCTATATGGCCTATGTTTTTGAAATGACAGCTTTACTGGGATATAATTCAGGTCCCATAAACTCACCCTTTACGGTGCAAGATTCAGTGCTCTTGGTAAAAGTACCAAGCTGTACAACATTCACTAAGTCCCAAAGAAACCCCTTCCAGACCAGAGTCACTCCGCCCCCTCCTCCTCCCTTCAGCTATCCCCACTTCCTACCTGAGTCCACTTCCTACCTGTACAGCATTTCATACACATGAGGTCATACACTCCCTGCCCATCCGTGTGCATCTGGCATCTTTCGCTTAATGCCATGTCTTCAAGGTTCATCTTCAGTACAGCTGGCCTCAGTGTCTCGTTCCCTTCTGTAGCTGACATTCCATTGTACGGATGGACCACGTGTTGCAGATCCATCTGCTGCTACACATTTGGGTTGTCCGGCCTTTGGGGCTGTTATGGATAGTGATGCTATAAACATCTATGTGTGAATTTTTGTGTGGACACCTACTTCCAGTTCTCTTGGGCAGACACTGAGAAGCACAACTGCTGGCTGTGTGGTTAACTCCGTTTAGCCACGCGAGGTGCTATGGACTGTTTTCCAGACAGACTGCGCCATACTCCGTTCCCACCCACCAGTCGTGTATGACAGTTCCAACTTCTCCACAACCTCGCAACACTTACTACTGCCTCTTTTTCGTTATACCCACCTTAGCAGGTGGGAAGTGGTATCTTATAAAAGGTGGGTTTTCTGTTCCGTTTTGTTTGCAGTACTAGGGATTGAACCCGAAGCCCTGTGGATACTTGACAAGTGATCTACCACTAAGCTACTAGAGTGTTTTTGTTTTTGTTGTTGTTGGTTTTTGAGACTAGGTCTTTTTTATTTTTGAGAGACAATCTTGCTAAGTTGCTCAGGATGACCCTGATCTTGGGATCCTCCTGTCTCAGCCTCAAAGTAGCTGGGATTATAAACATGCGCCACCACCCCCAGCCTCATTTTGGTTCTGACTTCCATCTCTCTGATGGCTAATGTTGTCGGGCATCCTCATGTGTTCATTAAAAGATCTGTTTTCCCTTGCAAAGCTTTCTGAGATTTTTCAATCTTTCCAATTTCACACGTTGACCTTGAGGTTCAGAAGCGCTGACATCAGCCCGCTCCAACCTCCGGTGAAGCCTGCCTGAATCACAGCCTCCCCCCGTCTGGGCCTGCAACCACCCCAGCTCCACATGACGAATGAGCTACACAAAGACTCAGCCTGGCTTTTAGACTCGGGAGACACTGGTCTGTATTGTTTTTATTAAAACAAAATACCTGAGCCTGGATACTTCATTTTAAAAGGGGTTCATGTGGCTCACAGTTCTAGAGGCTTCCAAGCACAGTGCCAGCTTCTGCTCAGTGCTGGTGAGGACCCAGGGCAGATGGCGCCCCAGGGGGGGAGGGGAAGACACCCCCCCCACCAGACAAGAAGCCAAGGGCACACAGAGGAGGAGCCAGGACAGCCTCCCACTAGGCTCCACCTCTTACAGGTCCACCACCTGTCAAGATGGCCTCCCACAGAGCCTGGCACACACACAAAAACCACCACTGAACCAAAACAAGGGGGACATACAATCTCCGCTTCTGCTCTTCTGACAGGGACAGCAGGGAAGGATCAGAGGAAAGGCCTGACCATCCCACCAGAGAGGAAGCAACTCAGGGCCAGCTAACAGGAAGGTTTGAGGTCCAGGGACCTGCTTTCTACCACACTAAGCCACACCCCTACTCCAGTGCCCATTACCCCTTCATTACTACAAATCCCTCACGTCCCATCAACTAAAATGTATACTCAGTTTGGTGTACATTGTTCCCCTAGGCTCCTGCATTTGTGGTGCGCTGTGGGTGTGAACACGGCATGAACCACACCACACCACACTGTCCTCAGAACGGGATTCCAGACCAAGGCTTCCCAAACAGAGGACTGGCCAGATTGGAAACGGTGGGCAACACTGCGAGGTAGAAGAACAGCACATTTGGAGATCCTGTTTCAGGAAATAGCAGGTGCTAAGTGAAACAACAAGTATGAGGGTCATGGGCAGGATCACAGGGACTCAAGGCTGGAAGGAAAGGTTGGGGCCAGATGCTGGCCAGTCTTTGCTGCCCTGCTCAGGGCTGCGGTAGCACAGACAAGGAAAGGTAAAGCCTGTGTGTTTCTGAGCAAGAATCTGGACCTAAAAGAACTCATTTTAGCCAGGCGTGGTAGTGCATGTCTGCAATCTCAGCACTCGGGAGGCTGAGGCAGGAGAATCACCAAGAATTCAAGGCCAGCCTGGGCTACACAGTGAGTTCATGGCCAGCCTGAACTACAGAGCAAAACCCTGTATCAAGATGGAAGGAAGGAACTCTAGCAATGGTATCCATGAACATTACACAGACAGATTTTTTTCAGCATTGTTATGAAAACTGAAAACTTTCATAAACTCTTTGGATCATTTCTTCTTGGGAAAATTTTGTTGCTTAAGATCCAATAAACCATCCCAACCCCTTCCCCAAGGCCCTGTGTGCTCCCTCAAGTGAGGTCTTCTGGTCTCTGGTGTCATACCAACTAAGAGAATTGCAAAAAACTGTGACAGGCTTTCATATTTTTAAATTAATATATATATTTTTTCAGTGTAAGGGTAGTTGTGAAGGACAGAATTCCTGGCTTAGAGTAGATATTGACATTTGAAATACAACTATTACATCACTCTTCTAAATGTATTCAAGGAAACACAGGTACTATAGGAATGTGGTATTCACCATTTATTTTAAAAGTACATGAACGAATTCCTCTTTAGTCAGAAATTTGTATTCCTTTTTCTCCTTCAAGAAAATTCTACTTCACCTAGAATCCCATATAATTCTGCTTGAGTCTTAATCTCCCTCTTTTATCCACATTAAGAATATTTATGTAAAAATTGAACATTTTAAATTGTTTCATTTCCTATCATAATTAAGTTCCAACTGTTGCACTTTTGTATTGAGGGCTGATTTAGTCATAATTACTAGTTGTAAGGAATCGCTGAAATTATTAATGTTTCCAATGTTGATAAAATATTGCACATAAAAACTTGAAATCTATTAGAAATATATCTCTTAGTGAGACAAGTGGGCCTTTTCTTATTGTAAGCAGGGATGAATACTACTCGTTGCTAGAGTGAGACAGGCATCAGGCAGTTCTGTTCCTGCTTTGTGCTTTGGTAGATGTGAACACTGAAAAGACTTGTCCACACACCTGAGTACAGGGAAACAGGGGTTTGTTTTCTTATAGTTACGTCACTCAGTTCTTTAAACTCCTTCCCACGTGTGATCATTAATAAAGACAGGTCAACTGATTTAAGAACGAACCACATAGCAGATCAGTCAACTCAGGGTGTGTCTGTGGATACTGACACACAGGCCACAAACTCAGGGGGGAAGTGGATGAACTCTCTTGCCCCCCGAAATGGGGGGCACCAACCAACAGCCTTGCAACCTGGGTAGAATGAAAAGGGAAAGAAGTAAGTCTGCCTGTTTTCCAGAGAACTCCAGTCTTCACCACTGCCACCGGCCTCCAGCCTTCCAGCGCAGTCTCTTTTCAGCCCTCCTGCACAGCCTCACACCAGGCACTACAGTGAGCTGAGCTTCCAGATCTTTACCTCTGACTGCAGCTGCTGCTTCCAGCTTTCCAGCGTGCAGACAGCCACTCTGGGTTCTCCCACCTGATTCTGCAAATGGCCAATGGGACTCTTCCTCTTCTGATCCTGGCAGCTACCCAATAAACCTCTTGTATAGTTATACACATACTTTAAACTGAGTCCACTTCTCTGGCGAATCCTAACCCATACCACCACATATCTGCCAAAAATCATACTCTTACCTATCATCAAAAAGTCTTTTTAAATCGTCAGTTGGATGGCAAATATGTTAGTTCCTCTTTCAACTTCATCCAAAGAACTGAAAACGACCTGAGGTACAAAAGAAATTGACACCAGTATCGCTTGCTTTCTTATATCAATATTTCACACACTATCCTTTTGTCTGCTCCGTTTCGGACTAGACTTCAACTGTACCAAGGTTACAGACGAATGAAAAAGAACAAGTGTGGAGGGGCAAGGTGGTGGGTGAGAAAATACATCAGGCTGATGTCCCTGGCCCAGGCATTTGCTGGGATGGCTGGATGTTAGGAAGGACTTCACATCAAGGCTAGAGTCTGAAACCGCACCACTCTTGCTTTAAAGCTACCACCCTAAGGCAAGTCTGTGGACTCCTGGTCTACCACACTCTTGAGTTTTGCTGCTATTAACCTGAGAAAAAGCAGCAGAAAATAGGAAAGCAGCAAAAATGGAGAAAGATGAATAATTATAGAAAACAAGATAAAAAGAACAAGAATTTTTTTTTTTTTATAAATAGGAGAAAGCAGGCTGGGGATTTAGCTCAGAGGTTAGAGTGCTTGCCTAGCAAGCACAGGGCCCTGAGTTTGATCCCCAACACCAAAAAATAAAATAAAATAAAATAAAATAAAATAAAATAAAATAAAATAATAAAATAGGAGAAAGCTCTATAAATTAAAACCCTGCAGGTTGCCCTACACAAAGTCCATCAAATTTCAGCAGGGCTTTAACCCGAAAATGCTGCCTCCTCCCCACCTCCTAAAAATATTCACAAACCTCTTTAGTCTTTGCACTCATTTCTTGTGGGTGGATTTTTTTTTTTCTCTGTTTTAAGCAGAGGGTCATCATTCCAACCCTGGTTTTTCCAAACAAATAGTAAAATGTGATAGAAAATTCTGAACATTCCACTACCAGTGACCCTTACTATTCTGATATGGTCTAATAACTCAAAATTATTCCCTATCATACGTACTTTATATGACATCAGCTACCACACAAGTTTTTAATACACAGTAAGCAGGTGGCCCCAGCAATTCTTCTCATGTCTCACATCTGGTATTGTACTCCATATAAGGTGCTGAGTCCGATTTTTTAATAAAAACATGGCCTGAGCTTGTAAAAGTTCAAGTAAAATATACCTTTAAAACTGCTGTATTTAATTTCCAGTCATGAAAGTCTAAAATTATTGTAAAATAATACTCAACCTTTTTCATAGATCCATTCAATGAAGCTTAAAACTACTTTCCTTCCAGAAGGGAAAAGAGCTTCATAACCAACAGCTTCCTGAAATCACATGTGCTGTCTTACTTTTGTGAGCCCGAGTCATATAAGTTTTATAACCTTTCAATCTGAATGAAATTAGTTTGGTTGGTAGTGCAAGGTAATAAGACATGGATGTTTCTGGACAGAGGTCAGGGGGCAGAGAGGTGGAAGATTAAAGCGATAACCTGAGATCTGGAGGAATTATTTTTTCCAAAAACGAAACTGAGATCTAAATGAGAGATGCACACTACTGAAGAAACATATTGATACCTGCATATATGATTATGAATACTGTCTCGTAGCTGGAGGAATAACCATTTTGACTTCTGTCATACTTCACATGAGGTTGTAAAATTGTGTCTATAAAATAGTACAGATTTCTGCAAGTTCAAATGTGTGATCATGAGCCGGGTGTGGTGGAGCATGCCTATAATCTCAGCACTCAGGAGGATCACTGAGAGTGAAAGGCCAGTCTGGGCTACATAGTGAATTCGAGGCCAGCCTGAACTATATAGTGAGATCATGTCTCAAAAAACAAAAACAAAATGAAGAAAAATTTTTTTAGTGGCTAAGGTTCCTGAACCTGACCAGACAGAAGTTGTTGCGTGAGTCCTGTGCTCCTCCTTGGCTAAAAGGCGGAGACCTTGGAATTCAGGTGACCATTCCGATGTAGACTGAGCAAATCCATGGCGGAAACTTGGGGTTCACATCCTCTCCATCGTAAAATCCTCACAAGCAGTCCTGCTCCGAGGCACCTGGTTCTAAACCAAAAGGTAACTTTCATTTCCTTTAAATAATTTGGTTTCATCTTTAGCCATCATCTCTAGCCAAAGATTTTTGAATTGATACTAAATCGGGGAACTAAGTGGAAATAAATTAGTGGGAGATGCTGGTTATAAAAACAAAGCCAAGAGCTTAAGTACTTTTCATAAGTGTTCTGCACTAATAAATCTATTTGATAATAAATATCTCTCCAGAGAACTCTTATACTAGTCTTCATTTTTTCCTTAGGGAGGGAGTGGGGGTGGGAGGATGCTTGTGTGCCTTCTGTATCAGCACTAAAATGCAGAAAGCCCACAGACCACTGCAGAGAAGGTAGCTCACTTAAACCCTGAGGGCAGAAGCGGAGACTGGAACATCCCCTCAGTGTGGCGGTCAGTTTAACAACAGCTGTCCACGCTGCACACACATCCCTGGGACCCAGTTCCCACAGGAAGGCAGATCACACATGTTCACAAGAAGCAGGGCCCCGGTGGCACTGTGACGTTGGTTCGAGGGACCAAATGATGGAAATCAGCTGGCAGCCACCAAGATGGAAATGACTAGACCAAGAGCAATCTGTTTGTTCTGCGGTGTAATGCACAGGAGCTAGGAGCAAGCTAGCCCGACGTGCTGCAACACACGTACGTCTCCACGTCCAGGGCTGGACCACAGAACAGCACGCAGCAAGCCAGGCAGCAAGCAGTCCACTCCAGTCTGTCCTTCCCTCCAGGAAACAGTTCGGTCTGCAACTCACATATCCTGCTCACCCAGTTTGCCACTCCAGCCCACTTGATAAGACAAAGTGCCTGGGCTACTCTCTCCACCTTGTCCTACCTGCTGGCTGGAAGACCAGTGACCGGACTGGCCAAGGAAACCACTCGGTAGAGACAGCAGGCCATGTCGGCCAGGTCCCGGAATGGCTGCACGGAACACAGCAGCCCATGACAAGACTGCTTGTCCTGGGTGACCAGAGAGGCAGGAGTAAACGCCTTTCCTCTACAAATTCGTGCTGGGTCTCCTGCTACAGCAACTGAGTCTTTTATCCCAATATGGAGACACACAGTAATGTATGGACTTCACATAAAACTGGAGGGAAAAGTTTTGAGAATGAGGGCAGGAAGGGGGGGATAAAGGAGATAAACAGCATTGGAGTGGACTTTAATATTAGTGGTAATTTTTAGTTTTATGAAACGAAAATATATTAATGTATTACTTGTGAAATTGAAAGCTGAGAGTAACCCTACAGATTTAATGATTTTAAGAACCGATTCCATTTTTCCTCTAAATTCTTTATTAATTACATTCTGATGTAACTCCAGTTAATTGAATCTTTCCATAAAGAAAATAGCAACCAAAATAAAAATTGTAATGGAAAAAAGGGTAGCAAGAGAATGTGTCCACAATTCATAATTTAGAAAAGGGTACAAAACATTTGGCTGCCTTGACCAAAGAACTTGGTTCCCTCCGGGCTACTGTACACAGCCTGCCTCTATTTCAGGCCCTCCAAAAGCTGGCAGCAACCCACGTATTCTGGTCCAGGAGGCAGGTGAAGGGCTTGGGGTGCTCCAGCTCCGGCCACCAGGAGTCAGAAGGCAAGAGCAGTCCTTCCTCTCTCCCAGGTGTGGCTTCTTCCAGTGAAAAATGAAGATACTGGCTATATCTGACCTCCAACTCCCCAGTTTCAAGTCTCAGCTGGACAATATGATTGGTTGATTGGCCAATTGATTGATTTCGTAGTGGGGATTGGACCCAGGACCTACTAACTGAGCTACAAAACCAGGCTTTTTTTTTTAAAGACAGGATCTTGTTAAATGACTGTTGGTAGGCTGGACTCCATCTACTAGAGTGCTGGATTACAAGCATGCACCATGGAAGAGTCTAAGGGAAAAACTACACTTTTTGTTTTGTTTTGTTTTATTTTGGTTTTTTGAAAAGGGTCTCACTGTGTAGTTCAAGTTGGGCTTGCACTCACTATGTAGCCCAGGCTGGCCTCAAACTCATGGTGATCTTCCTGCCTCAGCCTCCCAAGTGCTGGGATTACATTTTTAAAATGATCTGTATCAATTCATGAAGGAAAAGATGTTTAATTTTAGATGCATTTCTTTCAGGCTTCTCACTCATGATCTACCAGAAAAGAGGCTTAGAATGTCCCATTGTACACTGCATTTTGTGTTTTCAAAATATCTGAATTTTAAAAAGCATTGTGACATGTTTAAGAGGTTTCATGATATTCAGAGATAAAAAGTTCTACCCTTTAGTCCAACTAGCTTATCCACTTTGTAAGAAATTTTTCTTCAGGTTCTGTTATGGTTTGTGTCTAGATGTCCCCCCAAAGCCTCATGCGGTAAGAGATAGCTGGATCTAGAGTGTGTGGTTACTAAATTGATCCATTGATCGGTTTGGCGTGGTCCTGCTGGGATCAAGGATGTAAGACTGAGATTGGGGGTGGGAGTGCTGCCCGCCCTGGAGACAGGTAGCCTAGATAAGATACAGGAAGAAGCTAACTAGCTGCTTGTTTGCATTGCTTATTTGCATACATTCCTTGCATTTCTCACTTTACTTTGCTGCAGGTCAGCTGGCTGCCTGTCAGCTGCCGGTCTGCCCTGCCTCTGCCATGCCGACCTGCCTCGGACCCAGCGGACTATAGACTGAAACCTCTGCAGACTGTGAGCTAATAAACCTTTCTTCCCCAACTTTGGGTGTCGGGTATTCTGTCCCAACGACGAGAGAAAAGTAACTAAAACAGGTTCCATATTCTTATTTCATTCAATCCTTCAATTACATGTATTAATGTCCTCCAGCCCATGTTTATAACAGCTGGGTTAAAACCGCAGACTCACAGAACCTGAGGGATCCAATCCAAAATCCTTACTAAAAACACAAGAACAGAGTTCTCCTCACCTAGGATCTTCTTTTTTTTTTAAACAATGAGGGAACTTTCGCTTCTGGGAAACCCTAGAATGGTGCTTCAGAATCTTTTGGGAGTGAGAACAGGAATAAGAACTGGAGAAAACCACCTTTAAAATAAAACCTGTGAACTCTAGTTCCTGCAGCCTCCAACTGAAAAGAATCTTGAAAAGTTGTTTGCCATGGCTTTCAAATGAATTCCACACCAAGGCATGTGTTTTCATTTAAAAGACTTCAGAACTGGATCCTGAGGACTGTCAGCAGGGGCCCGGGCTGCTGCTCTTGTTTCTGCCCCTGCACCGCAGTAAGAACAGCCACCCAGGGGGACCAACTCTGCTGTCCGTGAGGAGCTGTGTGCTAGGACCAGCGCTGCTAGGACCAGCGCTCCGGGACTAATCCCAACCCTAACTACCTCCCCGTGCAGCCTCAGGCTTCCCGCTACCATGGAGTGCTGGGGGGTGTCCCCGCCACACACAGGTCCTAGCAGCAGGCCTGGTACACAGTCTCAGAGAACAATCACCTTCTGGCTAGGCACTTTACCTCTCTATTTTTATTAGTTATCACCCATATGATTTTTACTTTATATGAACACATTTTCCTTCCCACTTCTTAAAAACATGTTCCCCTATAATAATTTTTTTTCCTTTTGCAGTACTGGGGATTGAATCTGGAGCCTCGCACCTGAGAGGCAAGCACTCTACCACTGAGCAACATCACCGGCCCCCTGCCTTTTTTATTATGATAGGGTCTCATTAGGTTGCCCAAGATGACCTCAAAGTTTCGATCTTCCTGCCTCAGCTTCCCAAGCAGCTGAGATTACCATCATGCATCACCACACCCAGTGCATATCATAGTTAATTATTAAAAACTAGATAATAGATATATCAAAAGAGGCATTCTCCTTGGGCCCTCTTTGCATCAGTTATTGGTGAACGTGCTATATTTGGAGCCAGGAGGATCTGCAGCCCAGCCCTCCACCACAGGCCACTGGTGAGGGGTCACAGTTACAGATTTCCCTAAGAGTAAGGGAGTCATCAAGACAAAAACACATACGAGGAAAAGTATCTAAAGGACCAATTTGCAGCGGGAAAGCGTCAATCAAATGCTGAGCTAGCTATATCAAGACCAGGAAAAGGAGAAAGGGCTCCTAACTCCACACAGGCCTGGTCCCCAGGCAAAGAGCCTAGGCAGAGGATTTAGAAACCAGCACAGAGGAGGAAGAGGAGGATTTGGCCTCTCCTGCCACCTGGGCCCCACCCTGCCGCCTACCGGGCCTTGGAGAGAGCCCTTTGGGCAATTATGGAGTAAAATTACATCAGCATATACATTAATGAGAATATTTTCAAGAATGAGAGCGCTGCTAATTATATCTTCTCCTTCACCACGGGGTAGAATATTTTACAGCGACCCCGAGCCCAGCCGCGTGCCCGGCAGGGAGCCTCGTATTCCGCACACCCTTGTAAAGGCTGTGATGCGGGCTGTGTGATATGAGGTGTGAGAAATGAAAACTTTATGTGCATACAAATTTAGATTTTTAAAATATTTTTGCTAGGGGCATAAATAAAGAGAAATTAGGCCTGTGGGATTTCAGAGAATGAGAATATAGACTGTGATTTTTGTTTTAAATTTTAGTACTTGGGGTACCCAGCACCCTAGGAGTGAAAAATCCAGTGAGTCACCAAAAGTAACACTTCAGTTTTGATTTTATACTCTTCATATAATTTAAGCTATTTTGTTCAAGGAAGGAGAGAAAATTCTGCATGTTTAAGTGAAAGAAAGAAGACAAGGGAAGAAAAATACAAGCATAAGAGACACAGGATCTCTCTCTTCATGATCAGCCTTTGCACACATTTACAAGGAAGGTACCAAAAGGGGGGGTTGCATAAATCCAACTTTTGTAAAATTTACTTAAAATATACTACCCTATTTTCTAAACTCTCCCACAGTGACTTGCTCATCATGAGAACAGATGCATTAATTGCATCAAGGCTGATAAGAGCATGAGCATCTATCTCCCGCATCCCCACCACCTAGATTCTACCATCATTTTCAACCACTTAGTATTTGCTGCAGCACACACCAACCTGGCTACCCACCCCCCAACTCATCATCCTGCGCTGTGCACTTCAACACAAACTGCAGATCTGACCTCTACTGGACTTGGACAAATGTGTCATGAAAACCCAGCAAAATAAGGGACTTTAATATTGCTCAGAATGCTCCACATGCTTTGTCCAAGTTGGTCCCTCTGCCATACCCAGAGCCAATCGTTCTTGATTTCTAATGCCACAGCCTAGATCTTCCTGCTCCAGAGCGTCGTGTGATGGGCTCAGACAGTCCCGACTCTTGAGGAAGGGGCCCCGCCCTCCGCTAAGGCCTGGGGTTCATGCGAGCTGCTGCACGCCCCACTCCTCTTCACTGCTGCCTGATTCTCCTGCTACACGCACGCTGCAGTGTAGCCACACATCTGCTGATGGGCCCTGGGGCTGGTTCCAGCTTCTGGCTACTAGAAATAAAGCTGCTACGAGCCATGGTGCACGGGGCTTTGCGCAGATACAGATGTCCTTTTCTCTTGGGTAAAAAGCCTAGGAGTAGGGTTGTTGGGTCATAGGGAAGTGAGTGTGCACTTTTATTAAAGAATTGCTACATCCTTTTTCCAAAATGGCTGGGCCACTTTATATTCCCACCAATGATGTCGGGTATTGCAGCTGCTCCACATCTGCACCACTACTTGGAGTGGTCAGACTTCAGCTACTCTGGTGAGTGTGCAGTGGGTCTCGCTCTGCTTTCAATTTGCATTTGCCTAAAGGACAATGGATTTCCTTCTGGGTGCTCCTCTGGCTGCTGGTATTCTTAGTTCGTGAAGTGGTGTTCAAACACTGTACCCATGTTTAATATGGGTTGTCTTTTTATCACTGGGTTTTACAGGTATTCATACATCCTAAGTATTAGTCCTTTGTCAGATATGTTTTGCAAATATTATCTCCCCATATGTAACTTGTCTATTTGTTCTCTTAGGATGAGCAGAATTTTAAAGTTTTTATGAAATCTAACTTAACCCTTTTTCTTTTTAAGGCTATTATTTTCTGTGACCAATTTAAGGAATCTCTGCCTAGCTCCAAGACACTATTTTCCTTGAAAAGCTTTATGATTTTAGCTTCTGTATTAAGGTCTATGACCCATCTCAAATCCATTTTAGTAGATGAGGTAAGGTAGGGGCCAAGATACAGTTATTTTCTAAATGGAGCCTGAATCTGGTTATTCTTGAAAAGACTTTTTTCACTGGATCACTTTGACACTTGTCTCAAAAATCAGCTGGCCAATTAAATGCAAGTCTATTTCCTGGGTTATTTTATTCTGCTAATTTGCTTTTTTTGTTAACGTGAATACCATATAGCTTTGATCATCACGGTTTTATAGTCAAGCAGTATGACTTCTCTAAATTTGTTCTTGTTCAAAATTATTTTCTCTTGGATGTCTATATACTTGCTAGAATCAGCATTATACATTTCTTTTAAATTCTGTACCATGATTTCGGTTGAGTTTGTCCTGAATCCATAAATCAACTACATCAAACTGCTCTCTTACCAATACTGGGTCATTTAATATCTATATCATGGTACCTCTTTAGTCTTCCTTGGTTTCAAAATATGGTCTAATTTCCTCTTTGACTTATTGGATTATTTAGCTATGTACTAATTTCCATACATTTATGATTTTCCTGGATATATTTGATATTGGTTTCTAACTTAATTTCAGTGTGGACAGAAGTATTCTCCGTGATTTCAATCATACTATATTTACTGAGCCTTGTCTCATGGCCCAGCAACAGCCCACCAAGCAAAGACACCAAGTGCCCTGAGGGGCGTATGCACCGGGCAACGTGCACTGCACCAGGGTCATCCAGTGATGGTGCTGCTCAAACCACTCAGATCTTCTGTGTTTTTCATGATTTGCTGCTTTGCCAAGGGAGAAATATTAAAACCCCCAGCTCCAACTGTGGACTTGTCTGTTTCTTGACTGTACACACTTCTACCCTGTACATTCGGAAGGTCTGTTGCCTGATGCACATGTGCACATCTCTGACTGCAGCACCTGCTCTGTGGCCCGACCCTTCCGTCCTGTGAAGCGCCTGGCTCTGCCTTTTGTGATCCCTTCTTCGGGCCGGTTTTACGTCGTGTTCCCAAGTTGCGCAGCCCTCCCAGGTCTGTTTTCCTGCTGCAGCTCTCTCCACTCTTTCAATCTGTGCCATGGTAATTACAAAGCGTCTTGAAGAGAAGGCACGTTGAGGTCTCGCGTTTTCTTTTTTAGCCCATTCTAGCATCCTCTGCCTTTTGATGGCAGTGCTTAGTACTTTAGCAGCTGGTGTAAATACTGAGAAGGTTGAACTAGGTTAAACAGTTCTGTTACTTCTCTGATTGTTCCTCATTTTTTGTCTGTTTCTCTAGTTCTCTTCTGAGCCCTTTTCTTTTCCACCCTCAGTGTGGGTAACATCTCAGCCTTCCTTTGGATTAGATTTTTTTTAGCATTGCATTTTAATTTATCTATTGGCTTTCACTTTTATTTTTGAGATGGAGGCTTGCTCTATCACCAAGGTTGGTCTCTAATTCCTACGCCAGTGATAGCGAACCTTTTAGAGAGCGAGTGACCAAACTGCAACCCAAAACCCACTTACTTATCGCAAAGTGCCAACACTGCAATTAAATCCGCATACTGAGATTTTAGTTTAGGAAAAATAACTTATACATTAACAACTTTTATCTTAAAAGACAACAAGTAACACACATGCCACAGGTTCACCATCAATGTCCTAGGCTCAAGTGAGCCTCCCACCTCAGCTCCCAAGCACTGGGACTACGGTGTACCCCACCATCCCCGAGCTGGCATTTTAACTCCACCTTTTGCCCTGTTTTTAGTGGTTACCCAGGTGGTACAACGTATGGCGTTAACTTACACATCTTCTGAGTTCCTACTGTACCATGCCACACTGATGCAGAAAGGCTACAATGCTATAGGTCCATTTAGTACCCTTCACTGTTCTTTATGCTGGAGTTATGTATCACTTTGACATATGTGACCACACAGAAGACTGCTATCGATTTTGCTTTCTGCTGACACACACATATCTAAAGAAGCCTGATGGGGGGTACTTTAAGTGTACCCAGATATGTTTCCTCCTGAGGATCCTGCCCCTCTGGTGCATCACCTCTACCCTTTGGAGCCTGCTCTGGCATCTCTCCACAGCAGACCTGCAATGGGACAGACTGCCTTAGTGTTCTTGTGCCTGAAAATGTACTTTTCCTTCAGCACTGAAGCACACTGTTAGGTTTCATCATATAATTCTAGATTAAATTTATTCACTCTGAGTCATTTTGAAATATTGCTCCATTCTCTCCTGACCTCTATGATTTCTGATGAGAAATTCAAATCCTATTCCTCTGTATGTGAAGTACTGTTTTCCTCAGACTGCTTTCGGTGGTTTCTTTCTATCTTGACCCTTTAGCGGTCCAAGTATGATGTGTCCAGGTGTATTTTCATCATATTTATCCTGCTTCAGTTTGCTGATCTTTTTGAACCTGTAAATTTATGTCTTTTGCCAAACTGGGGAACATCTGGCCATTATTTCTTCAAATATTATTTTGTGTCTCTTCTCCTTCTGGAATTCGAATTGCACATATATTAGACGTTTTGATAGCATCCCACAGGTCCCTGAGACTCTGTTTATTTTTTAAATACGTTTCTCTCTTTTGCAGATTACAAAATTGTTACTATTTTGAAGTTCACAGAACTTAACAACGTAAGAATGATGTAATTATTCACTATCACTGATCTTTGAAGGAGAGGTTACTATGAACCAGGCAGAAGTTAAAAGAAACATGCAGCTGTAACTTCCAAAAGAAATTGTACTAACTAGAGATTCCATCCAGTTGACACATCAGCAAAGAAAGAAACCACTTTTTTTTCTTTTTTTACATACAGGAGATTGAGCCCAGGGTCTTCACACTGAGCTACATCCCCATCCCTTTTAAAAACTTTTAAATTTTGAGACAAGGTCTCACTACATCACTAAATTGCTTAAACTGGGCTCAAACTTAAGATCCTCCTGCCTCACCCTTCCAAAATACTGGGATTACAGGTTTTCTAGCACTCAGCTAGAAAACTACCATTAACAAGCACCTGTGACAGGTAGGATTGGCACTGGCACTTTCATGCCTTCCACTGCATTTACTCTAGATCACAGCCCATTAATATAGGTGTCACTGGCCATATTTAGAACAGTGCCACACAGGGACAGATAAGAAACCTGTCCTACTAGTAAGCCCAAGAGTGGGACTCTGATTTAGGACTCCCATTATAGCTCTTTCTCCCACATCTCATTAAATTTTAAAAAAAGATAAGAGCACTGCCAAGCATAAGACATGTTAGCTAACCTGAGTTTCATAACAAGATTACAGATGCTCCTCAACTTACAGCAGGGTTCGGTCCCAATAAACCCATTTGAAAACTGAAAACTCCTAAATTAAACAATCTTAAACTGGGGGTCATATTACACATGTAGATGCTGGAGGTCTGAGGAACACATATTAGGATTTCAGCAAAGCAATTGCAGGGGGTAAAAGAGAGACTAAGAATTAAGGCTCATGGAGAGGCGAATCTTCCAAATGCTGCTTCTACCATGTACTGTTTATGTGGCCCTAACCAAGTCAGTTAAATGCTCTGAACAACAGCTTCCTCATTTCTTAAAATGGGAACCGCCATGGTGCCCCTCTCATGGGTTCTGGTAAAGATTGAGTAGGAAAAATGTACACAATGCATTTAGCACAACACCTGCCACTCAGTAAACACAAAGTTAATGTTAGCTACTATGGTCTACAGACAAAAAGATGCTATAATGTGAAACAACTGTATAACAATGATGAAATAACACAAAATATTAAAACAATAATTAGTAACACCGTCTTGTTCAACTTCTATCAATGTCTATTTTTGTTTTAATTGTCCTCTAAAAAAATAAGATTTGTGTGCTTGTGTGTGTATAGTTTTGGGGACTGAAACCAGAGCCTTCACAATGAGCTACATCCCCACCCCTGTATAGTTTGAGACAGGGTCTCAGTAAGTTACTGAGTTGCCCAGGCTTGGCTCAAATTTGAGATCCTCCTGTCTCAGCCTCTCAGAATGCTGGGATTACAGGTGTACACCACCACACCCAGTTTAGAAATGAAAAATTATAAAACAGTTGCTAAAGAATTATACAGAACTGATGGCTCAAAAAGAAAATGCCTATTATTTGAAACAGAAAAATACTGGGAGTGACAGAAATACATTGATAGGGGATTGCTTAAAGAAACTATGATCAGACTATCTGCACCCAATAAAACACCTGTCTTTAGGACACCACTTGACTGCATGGGGGAAGTGCTTACCTCACATACAATACAGTGACAATCTGAAGCTACATGGGAGGAAAAAGACTAGCAGGAAATATACCAGAAGATTAACATGATTCTTCATGGGTGGCAGGGTTACGGGTTAGTTTGGTATCTCATTATATACTGTATTACCATATTTCCAAGTTCTCTATAATTTATAAGGACTTTTTTGTAACAGAAAAATATTTCCAGAAAACATGTGGTCTTACACACCTGAAGAGCATATATCAAGGTTTCTGGGTCTCTGGGCCTAAAGCTTTGATCTCCAGTACTGGAGAGATATAGAAATGTTTAATACTGGAGAAGTGGGCTGTGGATTCAGCTCAGTGGTCAGAGTGCTTGCCTAGGAAGTGCAAGGCCCAGAGTTCGATCCCTGGCACCAAAAAAAAAAAAAAAAATACTGGAGAAGGTTTAGAGAAAAAAACAATATAAGGAGAAGGGAGGTCATAGTAACTCCCTCCAACATAGTGTAAACTAATGAACAAATATCTCAACTATCATTTAGAAGCAGATTTAATTTTTTCCACTTGGATTCATGGTCAGATTTCCGGGAGACAAGTTATTGGAAGGTGGCTGGTCAGGGCTGCCTCGCAGGGTAACACAGTTCAATACGTATGTTTTAAGTGAATGAACGGTAGGAAGTGGCTTGGAACTGGGGTGCACAGACATGTCCACACCCTGGCAGCAGTGGCGACGGGCCTGTCTGAGGTCACAGGGATCAGAGTTCTGGCAGACACTGTCTGATTCAGGGGTTAGCAGCTGTGGGCCCATCCTACTCATTTCCAGCTACACCATGCCATGCTGGAAAATGCTGGTCTGTTTCATGACAGCTGTCCAGGTATTGGCAGTACACATCAGAAACTGCCTGGAATCTCATCTCCGTTTACCAGGAGCAAAAGCTCCAAGAAGGCCTGAAGACCCTGAGCAGCTGGGAGGGACTGAGACTCTGCATCAAAAAGAAGGGAAGAGAAAGCAAGAGAATAAAAGATAGGGTAATAAAGGGGGTGGAATAAAAAACAGGGGATAAAAGATAGGGTCATACAAAAAAAAGGGGGATAAAAAAGGTCAAAAGGTGCTTTAAATGAGCCTCCAACCAACAACAAATTCTTCTACAAGCTAAACATCAGAGATACAGACCCCTGGTTTGCAACATCTGAGTTTCTTATATTACCTCCACGGTATCACAAAACGATTTTAAAAAATCAAATTATATTTCATCTTGTTTAAATTTAGAAAAAAGAAGATGCTGTGGGGCACTTTCTAAAGGTAGGAAGAGGGGTTGGGGATTTAGCTCAGTGGTAGAGTGCTTGCCTAGCACCATCCCCCCAAAAAAGAAAAGATAGGAACGGTACTGAAAATAAGTGAAAAGGATTAAAAATAACAGCAAACTCAGCATGGTGCTTCATGCCTGTAATCCCAGCTATTTGGAAGGCTGAGGGAAGAGGATTACAGGTCAGCAGTCAGCCTCGGGCAACTAAGCCAGACCTGCTCTCAAAATTTAAAAACTTTAAAAAGGGCTGAAGGTATAGCTCAGTGCAAGGCCCTGGGTTCAATCCCAGTATCAAGGGAGACCAAAAAAAAAAAAAAAAAAAAAAAGTCACCAAGAAAGCAGGGAGAAAGCGCAGCTCGCATCCACCCTCAACATGAACACCACGCCCCTGTTCCAGCCAGGTGTGCCCCACGCTGACTCTGAGCTCTGCACATGCCCCGCCTGTGAGCCACACGAGCTTTCCTGAAACTTCAGTCTGAAATGTTAGCCAAGACCTCACCCAGGACCCCTCCATCCCTCCCCGAACTCCCCGCCCCATCCCCTCTGCCCCCAGGAGCATCCCGGAGATCCCGCGAGCTGAGGGGCATCTCCCTCAGCTGCAGAGTCTTCGCCCTACACCGCCATCCCCTCCTGGAGTCTCGATGTGTGGACATGGACAGGAAGCAACTCAAGCTCATGTTCTCAGATGTCACTTACTCTAGTGGAGATGAGGACCCGACACCATAATCACCTCCCACCTGGACAAGCACCCCATGCACAACCTCACCCACGAGAGCAGCCACTTAGCTCAATGGAGACGTAGAACCCAGTCGGAACTCCCTCGGCCCCAGAAGAGTGATGATCACTTAGCCATCACTGCTGCTGCTGGGGAAATGGAGGCACTCAGAAGGCTGTGACACATCACGAACCACACACGGGTGTACTGACTGCTGTCCCGTGACACCTCCTCCCAGAGAAGTAGAGTCAACTCCATCTGATTGCACACCCATCAGGAGGCAAAAAGAACTTGGATAAAATGAAATCCTCATTGACTAAAACCTTTTGGAAGAGAACAGGGTACAAAGAGAAGTCATCCAGCCAATCACTAAAATAAAGGAGCTGCCTTAGGTCAGTGGGCCTGGTGGGTGTCCAGGATGCAGGGACCATGGGCACTTCATCCAGTGACCTGGACACCGAAGCACTAAGGCTGCCGGCTCCGAGAAAGCTCCCGGCGCACCTGTGCTGGGGGGCCCTGTATTCTGCTTCATGTGAAAAGCAAGAAAAAAGTAAGCCACAGAACTCATCGGATCCTTGCATGCATCTAAAGCTAAGGAAAGGGACTCAGAGAGGATGGATGCCCCACCCTATGTCAAAATGACATGAGATGAAGTGACAGGCTGAGGTCTCCCGGTTCTTAATGCTGCCACCCTGCCACACAGTTCTGTGTTAGGATAAACTCTGCACACACACACACATACTGTCAACTTTAAACTGTGAGAACTATGTTAGCATCCAGGTGGCCGCTGGAAGCACGGGCAAAGAAAGGGGTGGGGACAGACCTCACGGTCATCCCTCCCCCTCCTCTCGTCTCTCCCCCGCCAACATCCTGAGAAAATCCCTCTCTGCCAGGCAATGACTTCATCACTCCCCTTCTCACTAATTTGAATACTCTTGTGGGAGCTCCAAGCAAAAAAATGAAAATGATGAATGACTCCTTGTGCAATGCAGAAAGAATGTGGTGTGTGGGATCTCCACGTGATGGAATGCCCGTCATGCAGAAACCCTACCTCTCTTCTCCAGAACAAAGCAGAAACAAAGGGACTGCAGAGTTCCGGGCAGGCCCAGCCAAGTGGCCGGGTGTACAAGACCGTGAGGGGCAGGTGGGAGCAGATCACCTGGCGCCTCTGAAGCAGACAAAGGCTTGATTAGAAAGAAAAATAAAAATTCTAAATAAATCACAAAGCAAAGTCAGAGGAGAGGTAGAACTGAGGAAGAAGGCGGCTTCATAAGGAGAAAAATACCTGCCTAATTACTCAACACATTTTTTTGCAGGTTTTGCTTTTTACACATTTACAGAATTTTACACACCACATACTGTTTAACCCACAGCTCGGCCTCTGTCTCCATATCACATGTACACAGGTGAGCAGTGACATGGGAACAATCAGAGCACTAAATTGCACAGCTGTCTAAAACGTCTCAAATTAGCAACTAACTTTAACCAACATGTCAACTTTTGAAGATGCTGTTTTCCTTATATTTCTTACTGCATCAGACCCTTGGGATATCTCTCCCAGCCCTTATTTTTTCCACTGTACAGGTAGGAAACTGTCAGCAATCTCTGTGTGGGGAAAGCAACCATTTTAGTTGGGAAGCAAAGAGGAGATTAATCCAAATCATGCTCCACCCAAGGCTGTGCACAGGGCTTTACTGCTGCCCCCAGACCTTGCAGCAAGAGTAGGCACTGCTGGGTTTGCCCAATGGAGGAAAAGAAAATGTGGCTTTCACCCTACGCCAGTAGCCAATGAAGCTTCAAGGCCCGTGCTGCTCTGGCACCCTGGTTGCCATGCCCAGTGGAAGCCAGACCTCCAGCAAGCTCGTTCTGGTGCACCAAGCTGAGGCCAAGCCCAGGGCCCCACCACTGTGTACCAGCTCTGTGCAGACGAGAGTGAAAGCCTTCCCAGCCATCAGTGGGCTTGCCTCTCTTCTGAACACCAATCAATACTCTTGCCTCTTCTCTAAGATAAACCTGAACTATAGGAAAGAAAAGTCCCTGCTGCAGTCTTAGTTGACTGCCTTTTCTAATCCAGGTTGCATTTTAGTAACTTCTGTGTTCTTTCATTGCTTGTCTAAATATAACAGTGGCATCTGGCAAATATGGTATAACAAGCAAGCAATTCTACAAAGAGCTCCAAGAGAAGGAAGCTATGCTGAGCATGTGCATTTCTGACTGGCTCAAGTTTGGGGTCTTAGGCTGAGTAGATAATGCCCAGGCAGACCTGTGGGACACTGGAGACTTCTCAACAGCTAAAGGTTTGGGCATTCACAGCAGACTGTGAATTACCTGTGACAATGATAAAGTGTTATGATTTAAGCAGAGTAAGAGTTTAATGGAACATACAACTTGCCCAGACATTTTAAGGGAAACACAAGCAAAAATAATTGGCTGTTTTCTTATCTTGCAAAAAAAAAAAAAAAAAAACTTGAACTAAAAGAACACATTTTTAGCAGAACAGTAACCAGCAATGAACCATCACGTTTCTAGTAGAATGAGGAAAAACCATCAGAATCTTCGGCAGAAACTCTATCCTGAGAAAATGCCTGTCACAATTCCAAGTGCACACGAGGTCAATTTGTTTCACGGACATTCACAGAACCACAGTTGAAGGTCATAAAGGGAAAAGAGCTGGGCATAGCAGTCCATGCCTGCAATCACAGCACTCTGGGAGGCTGAGGCAGGAGAACTGCAGGTTGGAGGGCAGTCTGGCAATTTAGCAAGACTCTGTCTCAAAAAAGTAAATTAAAAATGGCTACGAATGTAGCTCAGTGGGAAGGACCTGGGTTCCAACCTCACTAACACACACACACAAAGAAAAACAGAACTGTATACACAAAGTTTAAAGAATAATGAAAGTTCAGTAGTGATTAGCTATGTACCAAGAGCTTTGCAAACATATTTTAATGTATCCTCACCCCACCCTGGAGGGCCCTTGAGCACAGGACCATATTGGGGTGCTCCCCACTGGTTTCTAGAGCCCAGCTCAGGGCCCTGCACATAGCTGGTGCTCATGAGAAATTAGTTTGGGGCAGACTATCACCAAGAACATTACACAGATAAAGAAACAGGTAGGAAAGGTGGCCAACATGCCCACAGTTACTGGCCTAGTACTTGGCAGAAATGGGATTTATCCCAGGGCAGCAGGACCACATCCCAAAATCTAAGTCATGAGGGCAAGTTATTCCATCCTGAGGGATGTCAAACAGTTGAGCCATGGGCAGCTAACGACACCCGCAAGTACGTGCCCTGATGCATACCATATTGTCTGCTTTTGATCCTGAAAGTCCCATATTCCCTGAAAAGATTAAGACTGCCACCATCGAGGATATCCAAAGACTGTGCTGCAGGTTGGAAAGGGCTGCAACTGTGTTCTGGGCAGGCAGAGCCCTGCATGGCTGCCAGCTTGCCTTACCCCGGAGGAAACGCTGTTCCTGCACTCTCAGCTATCTTCAGCCACGCCCTTCTGGACAGTAAAGTCTGGGGTCAGTGCTTCTGGTAGGCCCGTATGTAGTGCCTGACTGCAACGGGCAGAATGCTTGAGCCCCGCCTCATTTGTATGTGAAATCATCACCCCCAAATTGATGGAAGGAGGAGGCAATCAGGTCATGAGGGGGCAGCCCTTGTGACCTTATCACAGGAGCTCTCAGGGACACTCCCACCCTCTGTCTAGCACTTGAGCAGTCTGCAACCTGAAAGAGGGCCTCACTAGAACCCACCGTGTTGGCACCTTGACCTCAAATGTCCAAGCTCCAGCGAGGTGAGAGGGAGTCCTGTTGTCGCAGCCACCCTGTAGACAGCACTCTGTTACAGCCATGCCAACTAGACCAACATCGTGAGAGGAACTGGCTGCTCAGTTCTAATGAAAATCTCCTCTAGACAGAACACGCGTACCCATCATAAAATGGTAAACGTTACGATCAGTTGACCCTACTCCAAAAAATGTTACAAATGTAAAAATAAACCTCCCAGAACACTAAAAATTAAAGTGGAGGCAATGAAATAATTCGTCTTCAGGAGCTTGGCATGTGAAAGGTTAACTCATTCAGGTGTTGAATTGGAACAAGAAAACAAATCTGATGGAGCGCTGGCCAGACTCGTCCCTCATGACCGCTACCAAAGTCAAAGGCTGGAATTACATTCTAAACTTTAATTTAGAAGTAAACATTAAAACAAACGAAAAACTCTCCAATCATTTTCACTTTTAAAGTACTAAATTGGCCCACACACACAAAAAAAAAAACCCACGCTAATTACTCCAAAGCAATCAAATTCTTAAAAACCCTTTATTTCACAATTACACTAATACCCCATTAATTTGGGACACTTCCCAATGTATTTATTCTTTGCTCATTACCTGTGTGCACATTAATAGCACACCAATAACACAATAGCGGCATTAATATGTAAAATATCAACAAAAGCCATCTGGAAAGCTAATGAATAATCAAGGGATTTCAAATTAAACTACAGAATTTTCCCTTAGAATCTTTAGGACAACACTGTCAAGTCCAATCTATTCACTTCGCCTCCAGAATCAATTTTTCAAATTTTATGACAGCGCTAATCGCTTCCACCTGTGTCTCGGGCCTGACTCTTGACTGGCATGCTACCAGCCAGGGTGGAAATGTAGACAAAGACCCCTATTAGGATCCGGCTGTTTCTCTACTGTGAGGTCACTCAGCCATTAAATTAGTTCCAGCCCAATTTCTGTCCTCTCAGGCCTGGACTCCAGGGGAGGGGTGCAGGGTGGAGGGAGTTCACCAAGCAGAACCTGAAGGGGAGAAAAGGGAGGAGATGGCTCCGGACGGTACACCGGTGTGGGGCTGAAGAGCTGAGGTTGGCCCCAGACTCTGAAACCAAAATATTCTTTCCCAGAGGATGGTGGCCACGCTCCCAATGCGATTCCCCCAAAGAACGGATTTTAAAGGCTACCTTATGAGCCTGTGTCTCCTTTTCCTTCTGCTTATGGAAAGTCAACTGTGTCTCATATAGTGAGTGTCTCCTCAACTAACAGGAGGCAGAGGCCCGAAACATCTTCAGTGCTGGGGTAAGCACGAGACAGCAAAGCTGGCTGGGGGCGGCTCTGCTGCGGGCACTAGGAGGCAGCGAGGTCGAGCTGAGGGTGCCCAGGAAGCATCTACTGTTCAACACTGCTGCTCTCACGACTGGGCACAGCAAGGCCCAGAGAGGGGATACTGCCAAGGTCACAGAGCTAGTCACAGGTAAAATCTTGGCTCTTGCATTCTCCCCTCTAGACTGTGAGCTTATGACATTAGCAACAATGCTTAGCACGCAGTAACTCCCCTGCCACTCTCCCTGTATCAATCTTCTGCTGTGCCCGCTTCTAGCCTCCGCAACAACCTCATGAACTGCACCGTGCACCAGGATGTGCTGCAGTGGACACATCATAAGGCAAGGTTGGGACCTTAGCCATCGTCTCCTCTCTGTGGCATATCACAGTGGCTGGCTTATGCCATAAAGTGCAGAAGGCAAACTTGGGCCTGAAATATCAAGGGACTTGCACAATGACGAAGAAATAACCTTGTTTAACGAGGAAACCTGAATTATTCTTTGTGAATAAACCAAAAAAAAAAAAAACAAAAAACCAAGGCTTGGCCAGTGGACAAGTGTGCAAAGGAAATCAGCACAAGCACTGTGGCTTCGCATGTAAGTCATTTCAATATCTGACAGAGACTTGGGACAAGTCAATCAAAAAAGAGATTACAACTCAATAAAAGATTATTCCAAAAATAATGATGACTCCGCTACCCCTCACTCTTATGCCCCACAGTCCAGCCCTGTGCTGTCCCCGTGGCACAGCAGCCATCATCACTTATCTCTAGATTAAAGAGATGTGCCAGGCTCCACCCAGGCATCAGGGCAGAGGGTGCCTGGAGCCGCCTCGCCAGCAGTGGCGATGGATTCGGGGGGCGTCCAACTCCCTGTCTCAACCCCACCACCACTGAGCGCTCACAGCTGCTGAAGGCTGCAGCTGTCTGACGTGACCACGGAGCACAGGTGAGCTCACTGGCCCGGACACCGTGCTGAGCCCGAGCCGAGCCCGAGCCCCAAGATCAGCCAACTGGCTGGGCTCACTGGACACAGGGAAACCTACCAGGAAACAGTGCAAAAGAAAACCAAAGGTCTCTCAAGTCCAA
The DNA here is from genome assembly GCA_004026905.1 of Hystrix cristata. Classification (NCBI taxonomy): domain Eukaryota; kingdom Metazoa; phylum Chordata; class Mammalia; order Rodentia; family Hystricidae; genus Hystrix; species Hystrix cristata. Next base: position 170,865 of record PVJO010000663.1, read on the forward strand.
CAAAGCCAACGAAGCTCCGTGGAGCTTCGGTCCAGAAGACGGCATTCCCGTGATGGGGTAGGAAAAGCATTCTGTGGCCAGGAAGATACCACAAAGTAACAGGGTAGGGGCCAAAAGACAGAAAGACCTCTTCTCCCCAAGGAACTGGAGGCCACAGCCAAGTCAGGCCACTGGGGGAACAGCACCCACTGACCTGGTTTTTACTTTCAGAGGGAAACTGCGAACCCACCCATTGCTTTCACTAAATTACCAGTTCCCCAATTTTCCCTCTGCCGCGCCCCTTCCTGAATTACCAAAGTGGCTTCCAAGTCCACGGAAGGTGAAGGAAGCAGAGGTGCACAGCTTCAAGTCCCACCTGCTGGTCAGACTTAGAGTCCAAACGAAAGCTGTCAGCATCTATTCCACCACCATGGTAACCGAGCTAGGTTTGTAATCAAAGAAGAAAATATGACATTCACCAAAATAGTTGTCAGATGAGAAATTTCCAAATCCTTCTAGATTTACAATAACACAGGAAAAACGACTCTGACGACCTGAAGTAAGCAGTGAATCAAAACAAGTGACATGTCAAAAACTTATCTTTACTTCTGACTGTGAATTGTGTGGGCACTGGGGCTATGATAAGGCACACACAGCTTTACAGGTCTCCGGCAGAAGTCCCTGCCCATGACAAAGACTCTCAATTGTCCCCTGGTGCCTACTCTCACTCTGCTTTAATAACAGAAGTGCAGTTTTCAGTTGGATCCGTGGATGCCACATATAAAGACCACTTTCATTTCCTAACCTTTTCTCATAGCAGGTCAGGGAGCCAGGTGGTGGCCAAAGGCTATGAACAAAGAGGTCACGTGCAACTTCTGGGATGGGGCACAGCCTGCTTTCCAGCTATAATGAGAACATCTATGCTTGAGGCACCATGTCCTCAGGCTGCAGAATGACTCAACAGGGTCCTTGAGACCATGGGCCAGCACGCCCCCATCCCCAGACTCCCTCAGTCACAGGAGAGAGAAATATGCTTCATGTTTAAACAACTTTTATTTGGGGATATCTATCTTCTACAGCGAACCTAATCCTAACTGAGAGACCCCCCCTAATCTTAGACATGGGCACCTGAATGGGGTGTGCTAAATATTAGACCTTGTGAGAGCCACCAGAAACAAGGCCTGAAAGTGCAGGCTGATTCGGAGGGGCTGGGAAGAGGGTAAGCAGGAAGGGCACAAGTCCCATGAGGTGACCACTGGCCACACTGTCATACAGCAGACAAGCATTTGATGGAGCCCAGAACTTCTATACCATGGGAGGTAAACCAGATGTCTGTTAAAAGCTGCATAACTGCAAAAAATAGCTCTGAAAAAAATCACAATATCACTGTTTGAAGGTTTTCTTTGCCACTCTTGGTAAAGCTGGATGAGACAAATGTCCCACTAGAACTATCCCATCTGAAAAAGGTAGAAAAGAATACAGATCTGATGAGTTCTCCGTCTGCAACCAGCAGTCTGAGTTGGAACCGCCAGGGCTGTCCTGCAGCCCTAGAAGGAGTGAAGACAGATATTTCACCACAGAGAGCCCAGTGCCTGTGCCCAGGCTGAGGTCCAGTGCCTGGTTCCGCCCAAGCCCAAGATTGCTTCAGCCCACCATTACGCAAGGAGAGCAGAGTACTGAGGTCTGAAAAAGACCAGCCTAGACCAAAGCTCTAGGCTTAAAATCTGTTGCAGATAATATCTTTGATTGTTACTTACATGGAACCTATTAGAGGCGAACTGACTAGAGGCCTGCTACAGCTCTGGGAGAGACAGCTCCACAGAAGCCACAAGGCTAGCCTATAAAATGCTGCACGTTCACAGCTCCCAAACCCTCCCCGGAAATGTCGGAAGTCCTGTCCTTTCCAGTGTCCATCTCAGATGTGGCACAGGGCAGACCCTCATAGAAGGCACAACCATGACCCCAACAGACACAGACCAAGAGGGTTCTCCTGCACTGCACAGTCTGGGCTGCAAGACGGCACTAGGGAACTTACTGACACCCAATGCAGGGTCCCAGGGGCCAATGCTCTCTATTTCAACTGTGGTGGCACGGTACTCGGTGTGTCGGGGCACAGAGCTTCGCTGGATGTTCCCCCCAGTGACAGGGCCTTGCACACACTGAGCTCAAAATGCTTTACTGAGCTACATCCTCAGTCTGAGCTCATCTGTTTAACAGACTCCCACACCCAGACCTGAGAGAGAAGGCTGTACATCTCTAGACCATGAATCAGTTCCAGGGGAAGGAAGAAGAATGTGGCCAACATGCAAGACTTGTCTTCCTAGACGAGGGGTAAGAGTTTCCTATAGAGGGGCAGAAAGGTGTACATGGGTATTTGAACCGTAGCAGCGATTTCTGATAGTCCCCACCACATACTTCTTCCCAGGACCAGAACTCCCAGTTTCTAGCTAATACACGTTCCAAGGCAAAGAGAAGGTTGACAGAGGAAAAAAGAGTTTAAGAATCTTATAACAAAGGCCTAAATCCAATTTAAATTTTACTTCTCCTTCAGTCTATTAGGCAAGAGCTGCTGAACTGCCACAGAACAGAAAAATAAACATGGAGTGAACCCAGTCCACAATCTGGAAAATTCTTCTTGCCTTATGTGCTTGGCCCATTGAAGTGGTACATCAGGTGTAAAGTACCATACATCTTCATGAATATTCAGAAACAGGAAGCATTCCCCACCCAGCAAGTCCTGTAACTAGCAGCCTATGCACTTGCTGTGGTGGTAGCATTTGACTCTGCCCAGTGATGACCAAGAAACATACATGACCATGCGTCAGATTAGCCTGTACATGGAAAGCACACAGAAGCAGCATCTGGAGGAGAAAGCTTGTGGTACATGTTAGTGACACACAGTAGTCTGTTTCCAGAAGCCCACCTCATGTGGCAGCAAATATGGTATTGGAGGTAGAAATCATTTTGCTTGTATTCTTGACCCATAACCTTTTGGGTTTCATTTATCTATGTCATGATACCATAGTGGGCAATTCTGGGTCCTTTTGACACCAAGAGGACTCTTTAACTACCTTCTCCCAAACAGCCAGGGCCCCCCAGGAACTGCTTATCAGGGTTGCTGATCTACAGGCTCCTGTGGGTAACTTGGCCTCCAAGCAGAAGGAAGGAGCCCACACGAAGAGCGGAAGGAAGGAGCCCACACGAAGAGCTACAGTGTGGCAACTTTGTCGTACCTGCCCTGTAGCCTGCAGAGGGATTAGCAAGGAACAGTCGACGCCATTTCACTCCCTGCACTCTGCAGGGACCAGACAAGAGGAGAAGCAGGATGGAATGCCCAGGGAAGCCTAAGATACTTTCCTCTTTTATAAAAATAAGAACTCTTAATCCCATGGAAGGCTCTGCCTCTGGTACTGACAAGCTCAGCCACACGGCTTCAATGCCTGTCACATGCTTCTACACAGCCAAGTTGCTCGGGGCAGAATCTTTGTTTTGAAGCTCAATATGAAGAAAGAACTTACCAATATTCAAGAGTACTGAAGTAGAGTATTTGTACAGGAGATGTGTGTGTGTGTGTGTGTGTGTGTGTGTGTGTGTGTGTGTGTGAACACATGAGCGTGTATGTAATCATAAAATATAGTTTGGACAGCAGGATAAAACTTGGCCGTCTGATCAAACAGACATCCTGGCAGAATGCCTGCCGCCCTCCCGGCAATGCTCTGGCCATGGCACAGGCATGGTGACCACATTTCCGACGTTTCAAGACTGTCCTGAAATCAAACACTCCTCACTATCACCCACAGAAACAAGAAGAAAGGTCTGAAAGTAGCGGTATTTTTTAACTGAACTTCATCTCCCAAAATCTTTTGTTAAATACTCTGTATGTTTGTCACTTAGAAACTAATTATCATAAGCCAACCTTCCATGGAACACAGCCTTCTCCTGAGCGGAAGAGGGTCACCACCAGGCTTGGTGGCGCACACCTATAACACCAGCCCTTGGGAGGGTGAGGCAGGAAGACGGCCACAAGTTCAAGGCCAGCCTGACTACACAGTGTGTTGAAGACCAGGCTAATCTACACAGTGAGATGTACCTCAAAAAAAAAACAAGGATTACTGCAGCGTATACCACAAGCAGGTTGTGATCCTTCCATCTACAAGAATGGGCTTTTCCTTCTATGAAGTAAGTACCTGTGACAACACAAGGTAACTCCATAAGCAAAATCTCGTCACTAACCCCGCCCATGGTACCCTCCCCAGCCCACCCTGCCTCGCCAGCTCTCCTAGACTTCACACACTAATGCTGCTGCTCTGCTGAGCTTGGGTGGGAATGTCAAGAAAATGCTAAAGTTATCTACCATTTTAGATCAATAGATTACATTTTAGAAGCAAAGAACCAAGGCAAAAACACTTCCACATGTAAATCACACATCCATCTCATCAAACTCAGTCTAGTGGGTGAACACCTACCAACTATGAATCCAGTGATTGGTGAAGAATCTCACATTCCTTAAATCTTGGTCCCACATTGAAGGAAGACATTTTTCTTATTTGCTCCCTCTATAACTCCAATTTTAAACTAAAATGTATTAATTGACACTCACGAATTGGGGAGCTCACATCTACAGAACAGAAGGAAAAAGAAAGGAAACCTGCAATAAATTTGGAATTTCAAACATCCAAATGAGACTACAGAGTGCTTGGAGAATGTACAAGGTGTGAACATACCAGAACGGTATTAAAAATACAAAGCTCCAACTTATTTCAATTCAACCCAGTCTCTCAAATTAGCTATTCTAGTGTCCATCCTAAATTAAGTACCTAACACTGATTGTGACAGCACAAAAGTAAAGCAGTAACCTGAGCGATAATGCCACCTGTTAAGTGTTTTCTCATAATATCCTCTTTTCCAAGGACATTCAGAAAGGCCTGAGCAGAGGGAGAGGGAAGGAAGGGAGACACAGCCACAAAACACACAGATCCGCCGGGTGTGGTGGCATGCACCTGTATCCCAGCACTTGAGAGGCTGAGGCAGGAGGACTGCTGTGAGTTCAAGGCCAGCATGCATCACATAGTGAGTTCAAGGCCAGTCAGTCTGAGACCCTCTCTCAAAAAAACAAACAAACAAAAAACTCCACAGAGATCTGTGTTTTTCTTACCATAAAATACAGATCTCTGATCAAAGAACTTAACTCCGTTTCCTACACTGTAGCTCTTGGAGGACAGGAGCACACACACCTTGTTAGCAGGTTTGCTGGGATGTATATGCTCTGCTCCACCCTCCCCTGACAGCAGTCACAAAGCGCAGTCCACACGCTGACTTCTCAGCACGAGGCCCACTCAGAGCTTACCCGTCTAGAAGACTCATGGTGGTGGGGGTCACTTCAGCAAACAGAATTATTTTCCCGAGGCGCATGGTCTGCAGATTCTGTCGATAGATGTCTAGGTTAAAATGTTCTGATGAGAAGGCCTCCACATCAGTGACCACAGGTATGGAAGACGGGGTGATTTCCACTTTCGGTGTGTAAGAAGAAACAAATTTAAGAGCGAGCTTGCTGGACTTTATTACTCCTTCAGTGCCCACATGTCTCTCAAGCCACCGCATAAATGGATCCCGGATTTCCTGTGTCAAAACAGAACAACAACAAAAAAAGGAAATGAAAAGATTGTAACTTGGCATTTCATTAGATGATTGTACCTCTTCCTAAAAATGCCATTTGGGTAATATAAGTACTTCCTAATTCATGACCAGTAAAAGCTGACTGACATACTCTGTACACCTAAACTATTTCACCAGATGGTAACAAATATCCTGAGTGAAATGGTCTGAAGGCTTGTCCCAGAATTCACATGCTGGCAACTTAACCCCCAAATTCATATGTTAATGGTGTCTGGAGCTGAGGCCTTTGGTAGGTGACAGGGGGCTCTGCCCTAAAGAGCGGGTTAATCAATTAATGGATCACCAGGCTACTGCAGGAGCAGGTTCAGTATCACAAGAGCAGGTCTGCTACAAAAGCCAGGTGGCCATCTCCTGTGAGGTCCCTGCCACCTTGGACAGCACACGGAGTCCCCACCAGCAGAAGCGTCCCCACCAGATGCGGCTCCTCCATCTTGGACTTCCTAGCATTCAGAACTATGTATAAGAAATTAGCCAAAAAAAAAAAAAAAAAGAGAGAGAGAAAGAGAGAAAGAAAGAAATTAGCTTCTTTTCTTTTTAAATTACCTAGTCTCAGGGTTGGGAATTTATATCAGTCATAGAATACTTGCCTAGCAAGTGCAAGGCCCTGAGTTCAATCCCCAGCACCACCCCCCTGCCCAAAAAAATTACCTAGCTCAAGTATACAGGTACAGCAACAGAAAATGGACCAAAACACTAAGTATGCTTACACTACAAAAATAAACTTCTGAAATCAGGATCCAAGGAAACAACGACAGCTGTTAGTATACTTTCTATCCTAATGGTGTCTCAGAAGTCCCCTCGGTCTCCAGAGTTCATGAGTAACTCTCTAGTCCACTGTGCATCTTACAAAATACTTGTATCTTTATACTTCAGACTCATGAGGAAATTCACTATCCTATCTGCAAACCGAACATTCAAACAGAAGCCCGAAGTGGAAGAGTCATAGAACGAAAAGCACTAAGGTACTCATCAGTGATGGTGAACGTTTCGGAGCTTTCGATGATCACAAACAGCCCACTGCAGTATGCGTGCCGCAGGTTCACCACCACTGTACTAGAGCACCCAATCCATACCTCTAGCAGACTGTGGCTTCTGCTCCTGAAGATGCGCGGAACCCTGGTCACCAACAGGGCAGAAATGAATTTCCACACAGAGAAAATAATGGGGACCCAAAGCTGTTTTCTGTTTGCCCCAAACTCGAATCCAAGGACAGGAAGGAAAGCAGAACCTAGAACAGATGCCGCCCAACTCAGGCAGGGCTCGCTCTTACCCCCAAACCACAAGGGTACCCCTTCCCCACTCCAGACTCCAGAGGTCCCAGGGGTCTCTCTCTGGGATGGCTCATTTGGATCTGGGAGTTCAAGGGAGTCATCATCCTGAAATGACTGCACAACATAGATCTAGGGCCTCAGGGCATCCTCAGGCAAATGCCAGGTCTTTCAAAGAAAAGTCTTGTCCCTCTCTATGACATCAGGTAGGTCCCCAAAGTTCCCATCTGCTGTGTTGATGGGACTGAAACAGAGGCAAGAGTCAGGTCACAACCCTGGGACCAGCATGGGACCACCATGACAGCAGCCAGGGTGAAGAGTCAGAATCCCAGCCTGCTCTGACGGAGAGGCTGCAAGATTTGCTAATGCATCATATCCGGGATGTCATAAGAAAAAGAGAATCAAAAATGAGCCCAAGATTTCAGGCCCAGCCACGCAGCAGGCCAGAGTGACTGGTGGAAATGCACTGGAAGAGCAGGTTTGGACAGCAGTCATGGCTGGTCAGCTCTGGCTCGCTGAGTGTGAGATTCGTGCATGCCAGAATCCAATGGGCATGCCAGGGAGGGACAAGACACGTGGGCCACAGTTCAGGGAGAGGCCCGCACTGCGCATTCAAATTTGGGGACCATCAGTTTATATGCGATCATTTAAGGCCAGGAGAGAAGATGGGATGAATGAGGGAGAGAGGTAGAGAAAGTAGGAGGGATGCCAATTTCCTGGGAATCTGCAACAAAGACCACAGACAGGGATGGGGGCTTGAAATGACAGGAATTTATTTTAGTTTTGGAGGCTTCAAGTCTAAAATCAAGGTGTCAGCAGGGCCATGTCCCCTCTGAAAGCTCGCTGCAGACTGAGCACGTCCTCAAATCTCACTGCAGGAACCGTGAGCCTCAGCGAAGCTGTGCTGGGAGGTGGGGCCTCCAGGAGGGGATGGCTCTGAGGGTTCTGCCATCACCAGTGTGTTACTGCCATTTTCATGGGTGGGGAAGCCACTGCAGACAGGATTCCTTACAGAAAGACGGGTCTGACCCCCTTCTGTCTGTCTGCCTGCCTCTGTCTCCCCGCTTTGCCCTTCTGCCATGGAGAAACAGTCAAAAGGCCCCTGCTGGACAATAGTCCGCCGTCTTGGACTTCCCAGCCTCAGGAAGCAGGGGCCGTAAGCCCCTGTTCACTACAAAGCCTGCAGTCCTGGGCACTCCGTCACAGCAGCACAGGACAGGCTCAGACAGGCTCTGAGGAGAGTCTGTCCACACTCTTGCCTAGCCTCAGGCGCTGCCTTCCTGCACACGTGCACCTCACGCCATCTCTCCTGCCGTCACCCCACGGTGCTCTCCTCTCTGTGAGTCCTCAGCCCGGGTCTCTTCCTCAGAGGCACCAGTCATACTGATTAGGGACCACTCTGGTGAGCTTAGCTTGACTTGATGACACCTGCAAAGACCCAACTTCCGAGTAAGTCACATTCAACATGTTTCTGAGGGACACAAGTGATAATAGAGGTCAATGCTTGGGCGTGGGGAGGTAAGGAGGAGCCTGCAAAGGAGACCAAGAAGGCAAGAGAAAACCCAGCCTGTGTGTGGATGGCGGTAGGCCAAGGTACGTGTCATGGGAGGTCTCTGGGTCCAGATTCGAAGGCCAGAAGAGGGGCCAGGGCAGTAAGGAGGGCTGTGAAGCAACCACAGGAGGACTCAGTGAGATGTCATGTGTCTGGACTCTGATGAAAGCAGCCTCAGAGTGTAATGGAGGCCAAAGTCTCTCGGGAGTGATGGGAGGAGAGAAACTACACAGCCCAAGAACAAAACTCAGGTAGAGTGTCCTCTAATGGGAAAGAGGAGAATGGGGCAGAGACTAGAGGGAAAACAGGACCAAAACACCTTTGGGTGGGTTTGAGTGGGAGAAATGATGCATTTTTTAAAACGTCAATGTGAATGGTCCCATAGAGTCAAGTGAGGTGGATAATATCAGAAATCTCAGCCCTGGAGGCCGAGAGGACAGGCTCATGTCCTCTAGTGGGGACACCATGTCTTTCGTCCCCTGGGTCCCAGCCCTCATCGGTGCCATGCTGGCTGCACAGACACAGAGCACAGTCCTGGTCATGAGTGTCGCTGCTCACACCCGGCTCGGAAGCTGCAGGGAGGTGGGGATCCCAGTGCTGGTACCCTGGTACCCACAATGGCTTCTGCTTCCTCAAAAAGCAGGGAGTAAGATCACCAGCAAGGAGAGAAAAGGAGGAAGCAGGTGCTGGAGATCTCGGGGGAGGGGGGGAGGAGGAGGAGGAGGAGGTGTGCGGCCAGGGGAAGCACACAGGCCCACTGGAGGTTAGCAATTCTGAATGCAGATGAGGTCAGCACCAACTTGCCTTTCTGTCCAGCCATGTGGGCCAGGCACAGAGAAGAGCTGAGGGCAGGCATAAAGGAGCAGCAGGGTGGGAGGAGCACGGCAGCAGTGACCCAGCGTGCACAGACGCATGGTCAGAAGAGGGCAAGGTCAGGAGAGCTCCATGACGGCACCAGCTGTCCATCTCCCACTACAGAATACCAAGGTAAATTCACAGGGAACGTCCCCTTCCTGTTCCCACATCCTCTAGGGGAGGAAGAAGAGGGAATAAATATCATACAAATGTGACCACGAATCTGGCCATTCGGTAAAACCAGATCTGCTCCTGAAACTCTGGCTACCACCCTTAAGGCACAAAATGAATTTCCATCACTTTCCCCAGGACAGGCAGATGGTCACCAGGACACCACACAGACTATAAAGATACACATAGGTGAACAGCTTCAAACACAAAAACAGAGGTAAAACTATTAACTAATTCCAGTTCCCACAAACTCAGAGGTAATTCATCAGGTGTGAGTAATGTGCATCCCCTATTAAAGGTCATTAAAAACCAGGATGAAACAGGACAGAAACTTCCACCAGGCAGGACTTTTAAAAGAGGAGCCAAGCAGGGAGTCTCCCCTAAATTGAGTGATCCAGATTGGTCATCTGTATGCCATTCATTAAAAACCACGCTGGAGGACCCAAGGAGTCTCGAAAACAGTAACACAGTGGAAAGAGAGGAGAAAGGACAGACGTGTACAAATAACTATCACATAGGGTAACAAGTGCCAAGAAAATTCACTCCAACTATTCAAATACATACCTCTCTCCAGCAACGTGGGTCAATGCAACTCGCCAAATTTAATCATCTACTCTTATTCACATGTACCTCAGGAGCCAGATTCTCAATGAAACCTCCTCACTGTTATGTCTACTAATTACTCACTCAATATTCCCAATCCTGTGTTTTTCTAAAGCAATTCTTAGAAATGTACAAATTAAAATTCATGAAAACAAAAAGCAAAGATTTTTTCTTACACCCCTTATACACAATCTTTCAGAAGGATTTACTCAGAACGAAGGACATTTAAAAGATACCAAATGACACTAGGAACCTCTTAAGAAATATAACCATATACCATTCTCTAATTCTTCTAAATATTTATATTCACTGCAGCCAAAGTCAATCTTAAGCCATAAAACAGAACTGACTACATATGGGAAGCACTGAGACTCCACCCACACTTTCCCTCTAATTTGCCTGGACAGGTGAATAAAATTACAAGCAATGTCAAAAGGAGCATCTCTTCGATGCCAATCTGTCCAATGCGTCCTCTCAATGCCCTAAAGTGACAATGATGACCAAGAGCTGCAGAGACAGCTGCCAGTAACACACATAAGGTGCAAGGGCTTGAGTGTGTCCCGAATTCACATGTTGGAAACTTAATCCTCGATGTCACCGTATTGAGAGACGGGACCTTTAGGCAGTGATCAGGCCACAAGACCTCTGCCCTTGTGAATGGACTAATATGCTTACCTCAGCAGGGAGTGAATTAGTGCTCTACCACTGAGTCACATTTCCCAGCCTGGTATTCTCTTACACCAACATAACATTAACTGAGAGATGGAGGAAAAAGAAACAATTTAAGATTGTGAGCTGAATTTTACTAGTAACTATTGAGGCAGTATGGAAATGCTATTGAACAAAAATGTTTTGTTATCATATATCTCAAGGCAAGTAGGTTAATATATAGGTAGTAGTACCCACCCTCAGCCCCCAAATCCACCTAATTCTTTAATCTGAATCACCAGAGCACACCTAAAATGTCATTTCTTTAGGGAAGAGGTCTCTGACCCATGACTCCTCACAGTCTAGGTTGTAAAATTTTCTCTCATAACCTCTTATTTTATAGAGTTATCACAACTGTAATTAGCAAATTTGTATAACCTCTTATTCAGTGACCCACTGCTTAGTGGAATAGTGTCTTGGCTACTTCTCTTGTTGCTGAGACAAAATACCCAATGCCCAAAGTTAAAGGAGGAAAGGTTCATTTCAGCTCACAGTTTGTAAAGGTTTCGGTCCACAGTCAGCTGGTTCCAGGGCAGGGCGGCACGGCAGACAGGCATCACAGAGAAGAAACAGTCCATGGCATGGTAAGCAGAGGCAGTGAGCAGCAAGGAGCAAGCCTCCTTTTCTCTTTTATCCGATTCAGGATAACAGCCTTTTGGGTGGTGTACCCAAACCTAGGGTGAGCCTTTTCATTACCCATACCCATGACTATGCTAAACCAATCGGTGGACTAATTTAGTACCACACACCTTTACTCCCTTAATCCCAGTATCACACACCCTAGATCAGTGACGGCTAATCTTTTAGAGACAAATGCCCAAAATGCAAGCTAAAACTCACTTATCACAAAGTGCCAACACTGAAATTAAACCTTAATACTGAGGTTTTAGTTTAGAAAAAACACCTCATATATTAATATCTTCTGTCTTAAAAGAAAAACAAGTAACAGGTTCACCTCCACTGCCCTAGCACCAGCCAGCTCCAAAAATCTCCACCTATGAGTGCATGAGGCTTTGGGGGGGACACCTGGCTACAAACTATAACAAATATAAACTCTATGAAGACAGCATATGAATGTTTCTGTCTTGCTCCTATGACATCCAGTTTCAGGTTTGGCAAAACAGTGCATACTTAATAAGGATTAATGGTAGAAGTGCACATTAAATTCCTTACCAAGGACAACCCTACAAGTAACAGATAAATAGGTATACCCAGTATCTTAGATACTTTTCTCATTGCTGAGACAAAATACCCAACACCCAAAATTAAAGGAACAAAGGTTTATTTCAGGTCACAGTTTGTAGAGGTTGTAGTTCATAGTTGGCTGGCACCAAGGCAGGGCAGCATGGCAGAGGGGCATCACAGAGGAGAACAGTCCACGGTGTGGCAGGCAGAAGGCAGCAAGGCAGTGAAGTAGCAAGCAGCAAGCGACAAGCAGCAAGCAACAAGCAGCAACCCTGTTTCTGTCCCTCATGTCCTTCCAGGCTATCCACTCAGGGCGGGCAGCGCTCACACCCAGGGTGGGGCAGCCTTAATCCTGGCATCGCACCACAAATCAATCCCAGTATCACATCTTGATCCCCGGAGCACAAACCCTAGATCCAGCCACCTTCAAAAAGCCTCACCTATGACCACATGAGGCTCTGGGGGACACATCTAGATACAAGCCATAACACTCAGAGATTAAAAAAAAAGAATAATAAGGCAATGACAATGTATGGTCTCGACATGAATACAAAAGCATCAAAAAGAAAAGCAAAATTCTTGACGCCAAATCAATTACAGCTAGTTCTACTGAAAACAAAACAAGCACTATCAGGTACGACTTCAGCGAGGTTTATAAAATCCTTCAAATTAATGTGATTTTTCTAACATTTCAAGCAACCTCGGTGGTATTTATCTTTCTCTAAGATATGAGTTTAATTAAATACCATTTAGGTAAAACCAACAACTGAATGCATTTCGCATTAATCACCCCTACACTAGGAAGTCATTCTCAAAAAAGGTGAGCATACCTTTGTTTCTTATTGGGACATATTACGTACAACATGACGAACCTAAAGAATTGCGGGGAGAAAACTAGAACTAGGATTTACTAAGGCTGCAGGATACAAGGTCAATTATACAAACACTAGGTGTATTAACAGGAATAGTAGCTACAAATATTTGGACACCAATTTTTTTTTTAAATACCATGGTCAGTGACATCAACAGATTTCAAACATTTAGGGGTAAATTAAACAAAATATGTGTCAGATTTGTATACTGAAATCTACCCAGTACTCTTGAATTAAAAATTTAAAAATTCATAAATAACCAAAGAAATATACCAAGTTCGTGGACCAAGAGACTTAATACTATAGAGATGTCAATTCTTCAAACTGATTTAAGTTCAGTGTGATCCCAATCAAAATCTCAGCATGCTTTTTTTTTTTTTTTAAAGAAACTGATCAGCTGATTCTGAAATCCGTACAGAAGTAGAAAATACTCAGAATGGCCAAAACAATCTTGGGAAAAGAAAGGTGGACGACTTGCATTGCCTGGTTCCAAGGCTTATTATAAAGCTGGAGTAATCAAGACAGGGTTTATAAAAACTGATCCTCTCATCTATACACAAAAATTAACTTGAATCAGAGATCTAAGTGTAAAGCTATGACACTTCTAAAACATACAGGAAAAAAATTTCTGACCTTGGAATACCTAAATCTTTTCTCAGACGAACAAAAGAAGCAAAAAGAACCATTAAAAAAAAAAAAAAGATACGCAACACTGTTGCTCTTGATGAGACCATGTTAAGGCTGCGGGTGTCAGGTGCAGCTCAGGGATACAGCACTTGCCAGCATGGAGAGAGCAGAGGCAAAGAGACCCAGAAAAAGGTTTAAAAAAAGTGAAAAGTCAAACAACAACCTGGGAAAAACTATTCTCGATACATATATCAGACAAAGGACATAATCCAGAATACGAAAAAAGAACTCTTAAAATTATAAGAAAACAAACAGTTCCATTTATAACATTGGGAAAGAATCAAACAGACCCTGCCGAAAAGACATTACCAGACAGCCAACAAGCACATTAACAAACACTGAATGTCTTCTGTCACCAGGGAAATGCAAATCGATGCCACCACAAACCATGAAAATGGTTCAAAATTAAAATTCCATAGCTGGGCGTGGTGGCACACGCAGCTCTTGGGAGGCTGAGGCAGGAGGATCACTGAGAGTTCGAGGTCAGCCTGGGCTACACAGTGAGTTCAAGGCTAGCCTGAACTACATAGCAAGACTCTGTCTCAAAAAACCAAAAATTCCAACAATATCCAAGAGTTGACAAAAAAGTAAAGTCACTAGAACTCTCATACATTGCTGGTAAGAATGTAAAATAGTACAATGATTTTGGAAAACCACTTGGCAGTTTCCTATAAAGTGAAACACACTTACCAAATGACCCAGAAATTCAACTCCTGGAGACCTACATCTCCCCATGAGAAGGAAAACACGTGTGTACACAAAGATTTGTCTGTGGGTGTTCACAGCAGCTTTACTCAGAATAGGCAAAAAGTACAAACTCAACATTCACTAACAGGTGAGTGAATAGACAAACTGCGGGAAACAGCAGTCAGGAATAAAAGGAAATAAACTACTCACATGTGCAACAACATGGAGCGATCTCAAAAAAGAAATGCTGGTTCCATTTCAGCAAAATTTCAGAAAAGGCCGCTCTCACAATCTTTGAGATCAAGAGTGCGAAAGCGGTTGTCTGAGGCTGGGCGTGGAGGTGGACGGCAGATGAGCCCTGACAGGGAAGGGAACAAGGGGCGCCCTGGGGTTAGTGGGAATGTTCTACATCTCCACCATAAAGGTGCTGACACAACGTATGCATTTATCAAAGTGTACACTGAAACAGGTGCACTTTCTCGAATATAAAATCATACCAAAGTAGATTTTTAAAACGCGAACAGCACCAAGTACGTGCAAAATGAAACAATAATACGACCACAGGACTCTGTGTCCACTAATGTCCAAAATCACACCACGAAGGGGACTGCTGGCATCTAGCACGAATGCGCAAAGCGGCAGCTCTGAGGCTGCAGCACTGTACTGCGTGCTCCGCCCAGGGCGCAGCAAAGGGCCAGACCCTCGGCCTGCCGTGGCAACACGACAGGGCTGTGCCACCCATTTCTCGCCCTGTCTGCTAAATCTGCCCATTTCACAAGATTCTGCATGGGTTTCAGACATTTATTGTAGTCTCCACCAAATAACTGATCTGAACCTACGAAGGTTTTTATCTCAGAGACACATTGGCTCATGGTGGATAATGAGATTAGTCCTGCTTCAGGCATAACGGTGCAAGTTGCTAGGCAACCAGAAGCGGTAAATCAGAAGAGGAATCATCAAAGACAAGGCACCCGAGCCCTTTTATGGGTGTCTCCTTCTTACTTCCAAGGAAACAGGAGCAAATATACATCTCCTGTTGTGGAAACAGCCCAACTGCTTTTTTTTTTTCTCATCTAGTCAAGAAGAAAATTTTACAGCATTTTTTTAAAAGGTGCATTTACTTATTTATTTTTGCAATACTAAGTATTGATCCCAGGCCCCCACACATACTAAACACATGCTCTACCACTGAACTACAGCCTCACCCCCAACAAACAGTCACCAAGCACCTCTGTGACGGAATGCTGCCCAGAGGTGACCTTGCTCTGCAGGACCCCTGATCTAAGGACAAGGTGGGCGGGCAAGTGCGAAGTACACAGGCCCTCTAAAGTGCACTGACTGATCACAAACTGTAGAATCACATCTTCCTGGGAAATTTACCTTTTAAAAGCAGCCTCCTTAACACTGAGTATCTTGAGAACATTAAAAATGGAGCCCTAGGGGTTGGGGATTTAGCTCTAGGGGTTGGGGATTTAGCTCAAGTGGTAGAGCGCTAGCCCCTGAGTTCAATTCCCAGTACTGCCCCCCCAAAAAAATGGAACCCTAGTTGGGCGTGGCAGTGCACACCTGCAAGCTGAGCACTCAGGAGGCTGAGGCAGGCGGACTGCTGTGAGTTCAAGGCCAGCCTGGGCTACATAGCGAGTTCAAGTCCAGCCTGAACTGCATAGTAAGACCCTGTCTAAAAAAAAAAAAAAAAAAAAAATTATTAAATAAAAGTGGATCCTTAATGGGGGTAGCTGATAATGGGTAAGCAGCCAGGGACCCCAATTAGATGTCCCTTAATTCCCCAAGCACTGTCATCTAATTTTTCGATCAACTTCTTTCCCTCTAAGGAATCCTTTCTCCCCGCACTCGTACAAGAGTGGTGGTGCAGATAAAACCCTGTATGACTGCCAGAAATGCCAAAAGGCAGGATAAGAACAGTTATTCGAGTCATCTTTCAGAAAACACCTCAACATTTCCTCCCCAGTCAGTTCCTTCTTATAAAACTAAAGTCAGCCAAAAAAATGTTTATGCACGTCAGGAAAAGAACAACTTATATAAATATTTTAACACTGCATTTATTGAGACATCATGAGGTTGATACAAGTTACCTTTGGCCTCTACAATTACAAGAGGCACTCAAAGTGGTAGCCATTCGCTTCCAAACATTTATTAGCACAGCGAACTGCTGCTCTAACCTTGGTCAGAGATTGCTGCACGGGTATGTTCAATTTCTTCTCCAAGAGCCAGCAGTGTCGTGGGTTGCTGCGATATAAGACATCCTCTAGGGTCCCCCATACAAGGGTAACACCGTCAGTTGAAGAAATATCGTACTATTTTTCTTTTCCTTTAGTGTGTATACATTTCTTGGTGGACTTTGAATATATATACACACATACATATATATATACACATCTATATATATACACACATACATACATACATACATATCAATAAGCCCATTTTCCTAATAGAGTTCTTGAAAAGAGGGTTTGAGATACCTTTTTCATCACATAGCTCAGGATCACTTAAAAACTTTACTCTTAAATTCAATTACTGCCACCCTCACCCCATCACTAGAGCCAGCCTTGTCAGAAGATGAACCAGGCCTTTACCTCCTCCACAGAACTTACCAACTCCCACACAGCTGCGCTGCCGCATGCCCTGGCAATGCCCAGTCTGCTGAGCTCAGCCCTGCCTGAAGGAGCCCTGCCCTAGGAAACAGTGAGACGGGGTCAGGGGTGCCTGGTGGGGATGTGAGCAGGGCTCAGGAAGGTATTCCAGAGACATGGTGCCTCAGTTTGTAAGGGAATGAAGAGGACCTGCCAGGTACAGGAGCACAGATTTTGTTTCCGCCCTTCCTGGCACCTGGCATATCCCAAATCCAGGAACACAGAGGGCATTTTATGGCTACTCAAGTTAACAACAGAGACAGACTCCTGTGACCTGACAATACTCGTGAAAGCGGGCCACGCAGGACGGCCATGTGGGCAGCGGGAAGCCTCGCTGCAGAGTACAGAAGCTGTTCGGACACCCTCCCCTGCCCATGAGGCAAGGAGCCGGAGAGAAATGAGCACCAGTCAGGGAACAGTGATCAGAAAGGTGACTCCACCAGAGGGTGCCATACCAGGTGGCTTTTAACGAGCTACAACTACAGAATTCCTTCTTGCTAAATTGTGGTCAACTGCCAGGCATGGCAGTGCACATCTATAATCCCAGAACTCTAGAGGCTGAGGCAAGATGATCACAAGTTCAAGGCCAGCCTGAGCTACACGGTGAACTGCCTGAACTACCTAGCAAGACCATCTATACACACAGGCATACACACACCACCACCACCAAAATTAAATAAACAAATTGTGGCAAACTCTGCATAAACTGGAAGCTAGTAAGTTAATAGGAAGTTCTGCTAATTTTTCTACGATCTTGCCTATGTGAGGAAACAACCTAATACTCAGTACTGTATTCTACCCACAAAATATTCGCTGGTAATTCTGTTTTTCTCAGCATCTTCACCCACTCAGCACAACCGTCTTCATAGTCAAAGGTGGCACCCCAGGACGACAGGCCTGTCCTAGGCACTGACATCACTTCAGGCAGGGCTCGCTCCCTGGGCAACTCTCCCAGTGGACTTTGGTACCGAGCAAAGTGGGGCTCCAGGTAGGGATGAGGTGCAGTCTATACCAGCATGTGCACCTCATGGTCCGACTGTCCCCAACCAAGCTTTCCACCCCAGCCATGCTGGCCGCTCTACGGTCTGCAGTCCGTGCCTTGCTGGCCCAGGATCCTCACAGGACGACGCTGTTCCCAGCTTGGTCACCAGCCAAATCCCTGTCAGGTACAGTGAAGGGGCCTGGAGGGGCTTCTGGCTTTAGTGATACTGCTAAAGCCAGTCCATTCTACAGACATCCAGGGCAAATGGTGCCCCAGGGCCATGGCGATGTGTTTTCTTTGACCCACTCACTTTGAACTAGTGGCTAACACTTAAAAATTGTGATATTTCACACCAATTTCCAGCTGTATTTGAAGACATGGTGACTCTGTCCCATATGGTAGTCACTGGCTGGGGCCTCACGAGTGTCCTCACCCATGGGGACACATTACACACTCTGCAGCAGGACCCCTGGGGACAGGCACCTGGTTAAGACCATCATCTGGCTCTGGCATTGCACCAGGCCCTGACCCAGCAGGCTCTCCCCGGCACCCTCCGTGACTTCCTTCTGGGTCGGTCCACATTAGCTCATTGGAGTGCGGCTGGAGACGCAGACCCTCAAAATGCAAGGGATCCACTTGAGTAGTTCCTCAAAAAGCTAAACAGAGGATTCACATAAGCCCCCAAAACTGAAAGACACATGCAGGCTAAGGCCTATGGCAGCCAAAGTCACAGCAGCCAAAAGCAGAACCTGTGCCCACAAACAGACATGTGGATAAACACGCTACAGTCCATGTACTTTCAGTTCAGTATTCTCCAGCCAAAAAGAGGAAGTTCTGATGCACGCTTTACACAGGCAGACCTCGAAAACACTGTGCTAAATGAATAAGCAGACGCAAAAGCACAGATGCATGATTCCACATCAGCGCAGTATCAAGAACAGGGCAAAGTCACAGAAACAGAAGGAACAGAGGTTATCAGCAGCTGGAAAGAGGGGAATGGAGAGTTGTGAACTAATGGGCATAGAGTTTATGTCTGGAGTGACACAAAGTAGGAAACAGTGCATTTGGTCAGTCAATACTGTGAATGAACCTATGCCACTGAACTGTAGACTTAAAAATTGTTACAACAGCAAATGTTGTGTGTGTGTGTGTGTGTGTGTGTGTGTGTGTATGTATGTATGTATGTATTGTATTGAGAGGGAGAAAGAGTCAGGATTTCATTCCCTTTACTCCCAAGAAATTCCCTGTCCCTTATGCAATTAGCCCCCATACCAGGCGGGAAGGGAAGGGGGAGGGGAAGCAAAAGAAGGGGGAAAGGGGAAGGGGAGGGGACGGGAAGGGGACGGGAAGGGGAAGGGGGAAGAGAAAGGGAAGGGCAGGGTGGCCTGTGCGGGCACCAAAGGCCTCGCTCACTATGCTGCTTCCCTCGGGTCCCTCCCTGTGGTGTCTCAGCATCACTACAAGAGGCCGCTGGGGGAACTTCTCAAAAGGAGTTTCTTGCGAAGTGAGTTCCACCTGGCCCGTGAAGCACCGGCAACTTCTCCAGCTAGATTACGTTATGACCTAGCTCATCCCACGCACAGCTGTGCTAACTGTATGCCAGCTGTCGCCTGCTCCGCGCCTGCCCTGGGCAACTGGGCCCCCCCCAGTCCTTCCCGTGACACCTCCGCATGGCTGGCGCCATCCACAGGAGAGGACATGGAAGCAGAGAGAACACTAAGGACTCACCCGAACCACACAGGCAGGAAGTCGCTGAGCTGGAATCGGAACCCACGAAAACAAATCCGCCCAGCTCCCAAATCCTTGCTCTAATTCTTCTCCCACAGCAAGGAGACCCACATAACCCAAAAGGAAGCAGCACTAGAAATGGCCTGTTTACTGTCGCCAAAATGCCCACAGTGACTAAAGAAAGGTATATACACATATACCATGCAAATGTGAGACAGTGATAAAATGAACGCATAAGACTTGGAGCTGGGCAGCAGGGTGGGACCGGCCAGGGGACTGGTCAGAGGAACTCAAATCTGATCTTTGTGTGGATCCACTCTCCACTAAGTGCATCTACTTATAAGCTCTAAAGCCACCCTGTAGACAAAGCTATAAGAGGGTATTTTCACAAAGAAACAAAGACAATAGGCATGGTGGCACATGCTTGTAATCCCAGCACTCCGGGAGGCTGAGGCAGGAGGATCACAAGTCTGAGCCTATAAACACTGGTAGACACACACTGCTGTAATATGAGGTCTTTAGCTCTTTTGGGAAGAGACCTAGAAGGAGAATAGCTGGGTCAAATGGAATTTCTAATTTTAGTTCTTTGAGAAATCTCCGTACTAATTTCCATAATGGTTGTACTAGTTTGTATGCATACCAATGTTTATAGTAGCACAATTCATCACAGCTAAACCCTGGAAGCAACCTGTATGCCCATCAACAGACAAATGAATAAAGAAAATATGCATCTACATATAATGGAATACTACTCAGCTATAAAGAAGGACAACTTCAAGACAACTGTAGGAAAATGGATGCACCTGGAAAATACAACGTTGGGTGAAATGAATCACACAAGTTTAAACACCACATGGTATCTCTCATCTGAGTAAGGTGAAGTACAAATAGAGAGCAAAATAAAGGACTGATAGAAGGAAACAAGGATATAAATCTTTTACAAATAGGAAGGGGTCCAGAAGAATGAGGGGGAGGGGAGGAAGAAGGGGAAGGGAAAGTAAAAAGATTTAAGATGTGTCGCTTACATATACCAAATACCCATAATGAATGTAAACATTATATGCTATAAACACAAACTGAAAATCATAATGAGAATGAAAATGGGGAAAGGGGATTTGGAGAGAGGGAGGAAGATGGTTGGAAAGCAAGAGATTAAAAAGAATCAAGCTGTGTTGCATACATGCACCTACTCCCTAAAATGAACATAGTTCGATCCCCAGCACCACAAAAAAAAAATAAAAAAAATAAAATAAAATGAACATAAACTTCATGTACTCCAAACACGTATAATAAAATTTAAAAATCTAAGAAATGAAATTTTTAAAAAACACTAGTTTGAGCATAGCCTGGAAAATTTAGGGACTTCACGAGACTCTGTCTCAAAACAGGGAGAAGGGAGCTGGGGACGTAGCTCAGCGCCAAGCCTCCCAGTGCCAGAAACAAAAACCAAAGACTCCCATTTAGGCGAGTCACCCCGTCATCTGGTTCCAGCGGACTGACACAGCACAGCGAGAAGGCTTCTATAGGGCTCCAGACCGGGAGAGCAAGCACCTCCATGTCTCTCCCTTCCTGCGCCTGTCTCCTCCAGAGCAACACGAGGGATAGAGTCAGCCAGCGCTACAGGCTGGACCATCACTGTCACGAGCCCAGGAACAGTCCACTGCTTGGAGCTAGCCAGCGGGCTCGCGGCTGAAGTGGCTCTTTCTCACCTCCTGGCCTGGGACGCAACTCTGACTTCAGTTCCCACCACATGAATCCCCCCACATGCCAGTCCTTTGTGAGTGCCAAGACTCACCTGCGAAGGGAGTCCGCAGCACAGAAGGATTTGCTACAATGCCACCAGCCACCTGCATACTAGGACCAGGGGTTCCTGGAGGGCCACGCCTCCAGGTCTGCACACAGTAGGTCTTCAACCAATGGCTGCTGGTCTTCCTTTTATTGTGCAAAGCAATGGCTCAGGCCCAGTTGCTGAAAGGCCCAGATTTACTGAGTTTTTTTGTTTCCGGCCAACTTAGTGAAGACCACAAAAGGCTTGAGGGGAGCAGTAAAAGAGAGGAATGAGTAAGTCATTTCTAACAAGGCTGGTTTTATAGCCCTCACACCTCCTCTGGGCCAAGCAGGCTCATTCCAGAGGCGAGATCCATCCTGCAAGCACTGAGACCAAAGAGAGCCACAGAGGCCCCGAAGACCACAGACCCTGCTGCTGTGGGGAGAGGCCCGTGGCTGCGAGCTCGACATCCACACGGTCTCGGGGGCCTTCATTAAGCCTGCTTGCCTAGAACACCCGCCACTTGTCGGGGTCCAACACAAACAGGTTTCTGATGGAGCGGGGAAGTTGGGGGTGCAGGGCCAAGAACACTGAGCCCGGGGTGCTGGTAGGAAAAGCCTGCCTGGCTCCCCCAGAGTGGCCAGTCCTGGCTGACGGGCAACCTTCCTGCTAGGTTCAGAGTGGGTTCCCCAGAAGCTCGTGGCAGCAGTGCTGGGAAGGAGTGCAGGGAGAGGTGTCTGGGCCCAGCGACAGAGGATGGAGCCCTCCTGCATGGATTCCCGCCTGTCTCCGGGAGCAGCTTCTCGGTTACACACACACACACTTGTCACCTAAAAAGACAGACACAGCCTGGGAGAAGTGACACTTGTCCCTGGCACATCCGCAGCTGGCTCTCTTCAGCTGCTTCTCGCCACTGTCCCTCACATCCTGCTCCACCCTGGGTAAGGGGCAGAGCTCAGGGACCAGGCGGCCACCCCTGGGTGGGTGGGCTGTGGCCCTGCAGGAAAAGCCACACACTTTGTAAGCATCCACACAACACTGCTGAATGCTGCAATAAAGCAAAACACTGAAAAAGGGACACAAAGATTCACAACATACACTCTGTGCCTTCCGATGGTCTTATGTCACTGTTTCAAGGGGCAGACCACTATTTACAAAAATCATACGACAGCATGTGTACAGTACTTAAACAGTTTTAAAAATTTTTATGGAATGGCAAGTGCGCCTGTAACCCCAGCACTGTGGAGGCTGAGGCAGGAGGGTCACAAGTTCAAGCCCAACCTAGGCAACTTAGTGACTTAGCAAGACCCTGCCTCAAAATAAAAAAAGACTAAGGATGCAGCTCCATGAGAAAGCCCCGGCTTCCATCTCCAGTAACAAAACCAAACAAAACAAAAATAGTGCTAAGGTTCAACGTCATAATACTTGGGTTAAGAAACTGAGAAAAAAATTTAAATCCTATACCCACGAGATGAGCAGGGATGGAATTTTCTTACATCAGGGGTAAAACCCTTTTTGTTGGGCATAAAAGATCAGCTACTTATCCTCAGAGCGTCTGGCTGTAAGATTTTCTACATTCTAAAATTTAAGACTTTTAGGTAGAAATGGTGGTGCACACCTATAATCCTGGCACACAGGAGGCTGAGGCAGGGGGATGCCACGAACTATATAGTGAGTTTAAGACCAGTCTAACCTACATAGTGAGACCCTGTCTCAAAAAACCTAAATAACAGTAATAGGAAAATAAAATTTCCGACTTTTCAACTATTTCACTTCATACCATGCGCTTTACCCGTGCCAGTTCACAGGGGACAGGACACACCCCTCTCCAGGCAGGAGGGGGACAGGCAGCCAAGCAGGGCGCTGCACACACGTGAGCCAGTAGTTTCACTTCCCATCAACAGAACAAACCCACCCGGGGCCAAGCGGAAGAAAGCACTGCTCCTCCAACAACTCCTCAGAGCAACACCATCAACTCCTATCCTTGTCACGAACTCGGGGGAAGCTCTGTGCTTTATGTTTCTTAAGGGCAGCAACATGTGTATCTTTCAAAAAACACAGACACTCTGTCAAGTAAAAGTGACAAAACGTTAAGCAGGGGAAGTCCTGGTGAAGGTTACATGAGGCTTACCTACCACCTTTTTACCATTTTTTTTTTTTTGGTACCAGGAATCGAACTCGGGGCCTCATGCTTGCGAGGCAAGCACTCTAAGCACTGAGCTAAATCCCCAGCCCCTACCATTTTTTTTTTTAAGTTTAACTTTTTGAGTAAGAAACTGGGGTGAAATGAAGGGACTGTTTCCAGAAGTTCTCTCTAACGCCCCACCCAGCTGCGACATTAGCTGTATATTTTTGTTCTGCTTTTAAGCCTGGAATTGTCAAAAGTTTAATCTACATTTAAAAAAAAAAAAAAAAAAACAAGGAAGAACGTCTTCAGGTATTCCACACTCTGCCAGACCACAGCAGCCCTTGCACTGTCTACACTGCACGCAGCAGAGTGGAGACTCCACGGGGGCAAGAATACCTCCTGAATCTCACAGAATTCCCTCATCACAGAGCCACTCCTCCAGAGCCCAGATCTCAAACACAGCAAATGCAGGACGTACTTTCCCGAGCCCAAACCCAGCATTTCAGGCAGCCCCTCGGTCTGGGAGGGACCAGTGTATCAGTAACAGCTTCCTGGCACTAAATGAACAACACCCAAGTCTTAATCTTGGGTCTTGGAGCCTGTCCAGGTCCTACATAAGAGCTGGCTGCAAGGGCTGTGAGCAGGCTGCGAGCAGGCTCAGTGACTGCGGGCTGTGTCGTGAGACCTGAGTCCTGAAACCAGGAGGTAGCTTAACAAAATTTACTGGTTGTAGAAACAGTAAACTGGCCTCCAGGGAGGTGAGCTCAGCCTCACCATCCTGACAGCAGCCCCTGGTGGCCAGTTTAGTAGAAAGTGTTGGCTCAGAGGCTGAAAGCTCTGACCTTCCCTACTTAATGAAGGTCATGCGAGCCGACAGGCCATTCTAGGCAACAGCTGGGGGGGTGGCAAGAGGGGTGGCAGGGGGGTTGGCACCCCTAAGAAGTGCCTTTGAGCCATGGAAAATGCCCAGTCATTAGACAACCTGCCTCTTGCATTAAAAAAAAAAAAATAGAGTGTTATTTTGCAAAGTAGAAAAAGGGCTGAGGATCTATAGATTGGGGTGGAGCATTGGCCTATTGTGCATTAGGCCCTGGGCTACAAAAATAATAAATAGAAAAAATAAATGAGATCATTTTGTCTTGTTTTCTAAAACAAGGTCTTGATAGGTAGTCCAGGCTGGCCTTGAGCTCAATTCTCCTGCCTCAGCCTCCCGAGTGCTTGGATTACAGGTGTGCACCGCTGTGCCTAGCGAAGCAAATCCATTTCAGAAGGGCTCCAGGCACAAGGCAGATAATCCTTAGTCTGAGAGCAATGTCTTTCCTGAGTTGCACAGAAAGCCTTTTAATGCCCAGGGAGCACATGCCTGTATGAAGCCGAGCAGCCACGGACTGCTCATCCGCACGGCCCCCAAGTGTGCTGATGACTTCCATGTCCAGGTGCTGGGAGTATACACTGTGACACTAAGACCTGGTCCTTACAGCCAAAACTTGGAGAACATGCTGCTCCCTCTCAGAGGATGAAAGAATGTTCTGGATTTGGGGCCCAAACAGTGCCCCAGAGTCACATATCCCGCGAGACATAAACACAGGCCTGGCCAGAGGCTGGCATGAGCCTCTGGGCGGAGGGTGTGGGAGGAGGAGCCCAAGCTCCAGCACGCTCTCCATAAAGTGTGCTTGCTCTTAGCCACCCGAGAACAGTCTGGAAACAATCTTGGGCAGCTGCTCTCATCAACAAACTGTTTATTGTAAGAAAGTGGCTGGGTCAAAGGCTAAACATCAACCCGAACTGAAAGCATACAGAGCAAAAATCAATACAGTCCCTGCGAAGGAAGCCCAAGGCTTAGCGTGCAGAGCCCAGGCAAGAACCCCAAACTCCATTCTGAGAGGGTGGCAGCTGGGGCAAAACCTGCACATTTCAACACACGGCGTCGTTCTGCACGTTGTAACAACCAGCTGCTTGCTGCTTGTTTCAGGATGGCTTTATTACAAGGGCTTATGCTGCACTGAAGAGAGACACAGAAATCAATGTTCTTTCACTTCCCCAAAACATTAGCGGTGGCTTAGAATTTGGTTCCTTCTCACATTTGACAACAGGCCTAAAATGTCCACAACACGTGAGCAACATAGTCCTGCTTTACATATGCACAATCGGAGCGGGCAGGCTGATTAGATAGATGGCAGGAAGGAACTGTTGCATGTGTGACAGTCCTCTTATGCCTATGTTTTCATACAGAGCTCTTATCTTTTAGAAACACACACTGAAATATTCACAGATGAGAGATACAATACAATATCCAGAATTTGGTTCAAAATAGGACAGCAGGAGGAGGAAAAGGAAGGAATAGATGAAACAGACTGGCCACAAAGAGATGGCTGTGAAGGGGACCAATGACTACATAGCAGTTCACTGCACTACTTGCTTTTATCTACAAAATGTTTGCTTTTACTTAACAGGCATAGATAAACAGTTCCTTCGAAATTAGAAAAAAAAAGTTTTCTTAAATATAAGAAAGGAACCAACCTACTAGGACAAATGCATGACCTTACTATGAGAACATGCATAGACATACACCGTGGTGTTGCCAGGCATCCCACACTACTGGCTGAGTGGTATCTGAAGCCATACGGTTATCGTCAGAGCCGGACACTAGAGAAACAGAAAGGGATGCTGTGTCTTCCCATGGTGCTCACAGTCCACCCGGCCAGATTCTGTCACAGAAACAGGACCATCTGATGGCACCCAACAAGGACCAGGGGGGTGGTGCCACAGCACAGCACTTGCCTGGCATGTGCATGACCCTGGTGTTGATGCCCAACACCACCAAAAAAAAAAAAAAACAAAACAAAAAACTATAAAACATGCAGTTGCGTTATATCCTATGGTTTAACTGCATTATGGAGCATTAAGAACATAGGTGAGCTGCTAAGAAAATCCAACACATAAAAGGGGGAGGAAGAAAATAAAAGGAAAAAATGGAAACAAAGCTTTTATAAATAAGGAGAGGAAGAAGGGTTGAAGGGAGGGTAGGAGATTGGGGAAAAAAAGAATTAAAATATATTATGTACAGGTACAAATTCCCTATAATGAATGTGATCATTACGTATATCAAAAGAGTACCAATAAAATTACTTTTACCAATAAAAGTAATTTTTAAAAAGTAGGGACAAAGTTTTCAGAGCAGACAATCTGGTACACAAACTTTGAAAGTGAAACTTCTTCTGTAAAGAGGCTGCTTTACATTGCACACTGATAATTCCCAAGTTGAAAGGAAAATTCATTTGACAAAGAGACTGAAATAAATAAAACGAAGCAGAAAGCAAGATATTCTTTCATTAAGTTAACTAAGAGGCTGTATCTATCAATGATTTCAATGTGTTCCAGTGTACAAAAAAAAGTAGCAATCATCACAAATTCTTAGAAAAAGGTGCATTTAAGAGAACTGCGTAAAGAGTTCAAAGAAATGTAATCGAGTCTAATTGCTTTACAGGGACCAGTATAAATCCTAGAGTCCTAGAAAAGATGAGAAAGGTCAGCTTGTCCTTCCTGTACTGTTTCCAAAAGAATAAGAGAGAGTTCTGTAACAAGAGTCTGGTGACATCTTACCTGACAAACTCGTGCCAGTCTGAGACACCACATCTAACCCCAACGTCATGGAAGATAATATACATGAAGAGGGCAACCTACAAAATTAGAGACTTTTGACCTTTCAAGCATTTTGATGGACCAAAAAGCTGCAGAAAAACAAACCGAATATAGCGAGGATGCCAATGGGAAATAACAATCCAGAGTAATAATCTGGGTAATTCTAGACAGAAAGAGTCTGGATCTGCCCCTTCCAAGAGTAACCATTGTTTTCTAAGTCATGAAATCACTGTTTTGCATTCCTTTTAAAAGCTGTATTTCCTTACAAAGATTAAAAATGGGAAGGAGTAATCTGATTCAAACATTACACATGTATTCACATTTCAAAACATCATATAGAACCCCATAAATATGTACAATTTTTATGTTTTTATGAATCAGTTAAATGTTTTAATTTTTTTTAAATGGGAAAGGGAATTAATGATGCTATCATTCACTTACTCTCCGATAACTGCCACATGTTAGACTCATTTTTATTTAAAGAAAAGAAAGAAACTCACCAGATTCTTTTCTAGGGCACAGAAAAAGAAATCTTTGCAAGTTTTGTTGAAGCACAGTTGCTTTTAGTTTTAATTTTTCGAACTTTTACTTTGTACACAGGATGCAATCTGGTATATTCTGAAACTTTTCAGTCCAGTGCTCTGGAGAAACTCGTTGTTTATCCTGCCAACGAATGGCCAGAGCTGGGCTCGGTGGTGCAGGCCTGTAATCTCAGCATTCAGGAGGCTGAGGCAGGAGGATCACGGAGAGTTTGAGGCCAGCCTGGGCTACATAGCAAGATCCTACCTAAAAAAAAAAAAAAAAAAAAAAACCAAAAAACAGCCTGACGATGCGCACATTCCTGCCGACTATGATGGACAGTGCTCTCAGCTCCACTCACAGTTAAAATGTGGCTTTCAGTCTCGGATGCATCACAGTCCAGGGCGAAGGCACCTCTTCCTTTCGCCTTCCCCCATCTCCCTGCACAAACCTACATCCACACAACAAACACTACATCATGACACTCGTGTGTCACAGGGAAAGTGTGGTTCCGTTTTAGCAGAAACCTCCAATCTTCCAATCTACGTCTTCTCATCTTCAGGGTCATGTGGAAAAGACTATTCCACAAAAGGAAGGTTCTATTTAAGCAGTGCTATATTCTCCTATAGTTTTAGTTAAATCAGAAGTAAGAATTGAAATAAATCAGTGGGTGGGTAGCTGAAACTGAAAAAACTCAAATACCACTGAAAAGTGTCAGTGAAAAGAAGTATTCTAGGGGCAGGAGACAGGGCTCAGTGGTCGAGCAGTTGCCTAGCATGTACAAGGCCCTGGATTCAATCCCCAGCACAGCAACAATGACAGAAAGCAACGTCCCTCAGCCGAGGAAATGGGGTTTAAACTCCAGGACTCTTTGTGAGGAATGTATCTCCCATCATCCATAAGAACCAAAATCACAGTGCGTAACTCTAATAGTCCTTCTTTCTTAAAAATGTATTTATTTTAATGGACCACAATTACATGTATTTATGATGTCCCTCCCGATGTTTTGATTGATATTTGTATACATGATGCAATAAAAACCCCACTATTTCTTCCACTGATTATATTATTAAACCAAAGCCTGGAAACATTTAAATAGGAAAAACACCCCCACCCCAGACAGCAGGAACCTGTAGAAGGGTTCAAGAGACCCAAGATACCTGGAGACACATTTGTGTGTGGCCCAGTCCACAGTACCTGGAGACACGATGCATATCCACTATTCATGGCAGCTATGGGAAACAAGAGCAGAACCAAGGCATCCAGAGGCCTGCTAGGTAGCAGAGGGCACCCTGCTCTTCCCTGCAGGAGAAAGGGCCTACCGAACTACCCTGGCTACATCTCCCTTTCCTGACGAAGCCAGAGAACCGTGACAGTGTCTCTACTGATCTGTGACCCAGGACAGCAGTGCCCGCACCCCAGGCTGGCTAAGCCCTTCCCAAAAGGGTGGGGGAAATGAGGATTAAACTGCCTGTCTGCTCTGAAAGCCCCTAAAACAGCATCAGCATTTCCCCCACACATTCTCCAAACAATGGTCTCAAGTGATCAGCATGAACAGAAACAAAATGTGCTCCCAACTCCAATTCCCAATCCTAGAACTGAAGGGGAACATTCATCACACGGCGTTCAGGTCTCAGACCCCAGCACTCCTGAACGGAGGCAGAGAGCCCCACGTGCTGTGTTTCCCTGTCGCCACAGCACCCTGCCACGAGGCCGGCTCTAATCCGGTCCCCAGCTCTGCACCCAACCACAAGGGCATCGACCATGCACTCCCACCCAGTACCAGGGTAAGATCGCGCCCCAGCGTGTATCTTTTGGACCTGGGAGAATGTTTCAAGATTTCCTAGAGACAGCTTCAATCGACTTCCCCAGGCGGTAACCCCATAATCCATCCACACACACACATGGCAGCGATTAGGGAACTGGTGCAGAAGACAAAAAGCATTTGGTCTTGGAGGGGTTTTTATTCCAAAAGAGCCTGTTTCCCATCCACAAATTTGTGACTGCATTAACGGTGGTTACAAATAGTCTGAGGAAATAAAGCTGTGCTTGCTAGATGGGGTGCCATCCCGGAAGGGGCAACATCCCTCCACTCCCGAGGCCCAGGCACCCTGTCCCCAGACCCCACAACGAAACCAGAAACACAGAGAAAAACCAAGATTATAAAGTGGAAAACTAATGAAGGTATGTTTGTTTCTACTTCCCACAGGCATTCCTGATCTCTACCTCGGTTCTAACCCTAAGTGCTGACTCCGCAGGAGGGTTGGGACCTCGCTTGTGGAAACACGATTAGAGCGAAAAACAGGTTACACAGTAGCTGAAAAGCCTTCTCCCTCCCAAAAGTGAAACTGTGAAAAAGGAAGCTAAGGAAAACACCTCACTTATTATTTCTCCTCCCTTTCAATGTCAAAAAAGCATCATGTCACCTCTTGCTATGGGTATTATGTCTGATAACAGAAAGTCAGTCAAAATGAACAAAAAAGTTCCCGTTTTGGGGAAGGGCAAAGGGAAAAAAAAAAAGAAAGGAGAGAAAGAGGTATATGAAAGACCCTTAAAAACATCCATGGCTATAAAAGCTTTTAAATGTTTGCTTTAATCTGCCAGCTGCTGCTAGCTGTGCAGTATTGTAAAATAGCCGCCAAAGACCACGGCGGCCACGTCGCAAGCTATTCAGGGCGCACCTGGGCGTCTGACTTTCTCGCTAATTTGGCTTTCCAGAAATTGTGTTTTAACTGTATTTTAGAGAAATGCTAGAGGAGTCCCTCATACTGTACGTTCAAGATTCAGAGTTAGGACTAAAGGTAGCAGAAGGACAGAATTCCATATCAGATACTATGCTAAAAAACGGCTGGCAAAGATTTTGTTTTTAATGGAGAATTCTAATTAACTCAATAGAAAAATGTACCAGCGTCTTTACCATTCTAGGACCCAGTCTCTAGGCTGAGGACGCAGCTCAGTGGTAGAGCCTTGCTTGGCATGCACCAGGAACTAGGTTTGACCTCCAGTACTGCAAGCAAACAAGCGAACAAACAAACCCAGTTTCCTCTTTCACGGCTCAGGAGCCCTCACCGGCTCCATCCCACCTATCCGGGCCCCTGTGAGATCCACAGGGAACCACGGACATCTATAAAAGGGCTGGGCTACCTATAAAGTATGCCACACAGATGAGACTTCCACGGCTTCTGGAAAAAGTTAGCAGGCCCTCAAATGTTTGCTAATGATCAGGTTAAAGAAAGAGGGAGAACCATTTGGTATGGCTTAGTTTCTTCATAAAGCAAACAATGGTGGCACATGCCTGTAATCCCAGCATCATGGAGGCTGAGGCAGGAGGATCACTGTGATTTTGAGGCCAGGCTGAACTATATAGTGAGTTCAAGGCCAGCCTGAAGAATACAGGAAGACTATCTCAAAGAACCAAAAAATACACACATAAATAAAAATATAAAAATAAACAGTATTAGAGAAGTAGTTCCCATTTCACTATAGACACGTACATCAAAACGATTGTGTAGATACCTTAAATACGGGCAATAAAAAAAAGAAGCAATTCCCTGAGCAGAAGGGGACTATAGTAGGAGATTTTTGACACATTTATAAATATCAAAATTATCCCTTCCCAGCCACACCTGTTTTTTGAGGGAGGAAAAACAGTCTTGTAATGAAGTCTGGATGGAATCAAAATGAAATGTTCTAACTCATTTTTGTTTTAAGCATGTATTATCCATCCCACAACTCCCACACTATCAAAATTGTGCACGTACACAGCATGGTGATTCCGCCCAGTTACTTTAATAACAAACTGGGTTGTCACTTCTTGTTACCATTACATCTGGATCCCGAGGGTCAGGTAACCAGACACCCCCGCACAGGACCCCTGCCAAAAGTCTAGCCAGCTTCTATTTCTCAAGTCGCCTACACATCGTTAGCTCCCGGCCACAATGAAAGCCCAAAAGAATCTAGAGATTTTTCATTTTGGAAAAAAAGAAAAAAAATTCAGGCTCCCGAGGTCCCAAGCAGGAAGCTAGGCTGAAGGGATCCGCAAAGCAGCCTCAGGTCCCCGAGAGCAACAGCCGCCCACCATGCTGCGGAGCGGGACACCTGAGGGACCCTGGCAGGTGACCCAGGAGCAGGAGCAGCCCTGCCTCCACGACAGGCCTAGGAACCAGCCAGGCCCAGTCAGTCAGGGGTGCTGACGGTGGGCCGCGGGCCCTCTTCTTTGCCAGGTCTCTGGCGGAGACCAAGTGAAAACAGAAGCAGAGAAATCGAAACGAGACGGCCAGTTTTTTAATTGAGGAAGAACTGTATGTTTTCTATAAAACTAAATTTTATACAAAATAAATCATAATTTTCCTATAAAATAACAGAGTTTCCTTTCCACAAGGAGAAAAAAAGAAAAAAAAATCAAGGAATTGTGTTCTTTTTGGTGTTCCACAAAGGAAAGGACTGTGGTTTTCCTATAAAACTGTTGTCCCTCAGAACTGCAATCACACCCTACTGCAATAAAGGTATCTTCCCTGTCACTCGTCAATGGTGGCACATTGACAAGGAGGCCACCATGCACTGTCACTCCACAGCACCCTGTGCCAACCATGCAGCTAACCAGTCCCTCACTCCACTGACACTGTGGAGAGGAAGCCATGGGAGGAGAGAGGTTTGTTTGAGACAAGTCTCGCTATACAGTGAGGCTGGCCTTGAACTCACTGTGGAGCCCAGAGATACGTGGTACATGTATGCTCAAGGGTCTCGTGGTCTAACACACTGGAACTCTGCTGCAGCCTGCACTTCCACCCTGCCCCGGGTAAACAGGACGACACCGGCCAGAGAGGAAGCTGAGCCCGGTCACCCAGAGCCCGGGCTTCAGCAGCACCACGTCTCTTCCTCTTGTCACACACGGTGAAGCAGACCAAGTCACACGTGATGGGATTTTACTGCGGGCCTCACATGCCTGCTGCGGTGCTCAGGTACCCAGGAAGGCCTTGGAACGGTGCCTGAGGACGGCAGGACCGACGGTGCCCCAGGTTGGTTCCTCCTCCTCAGACACGGTGCCATTCTTTCTGCTTGCAACGCGGTAATAAGGACGCTCACAGGTGCCCCGTGAGTCTCTGCCCCCGCTATGAAGAGCTGTCAGGCTCCAAACTACACAAACACAGCTGGTGTGCAGTGAAACTATTCAGACAATTCTTGTATTTATTTTGTTCTTTCGTATCTCATCCTGTAATAGGACCAAGTATGGAGTAATTACGGAATGAAAGATGAATATTATGAACTGTGATGGTCAAATAATTTCAACAGACCCAAAAATAAAGTGCCACCGATATAATAGAAAACTTTAAAATTATACTATGTGACACTGATATAGAAAAAAATTAAATTTCCAAAGAGCAACTTCATAGTTCTCGGCTTCTGTACACCAGAGAGCTTAGCTCAGCAGCGACACCTTGTGGTGAGAGCTTTGATTTCCAGTATTTTACAGGAAGCGGGAAACAGAAAGTGGTCTCAGACGTCTAAGTCTACGCAGGGGATGAGTCCAACAGATGTGCAATGCCAAGCGCCCGTAACTTAATTCCATAGAGATCAATGGGATCTAGCAAGTGTGGCAGCAAGAAGGAAAACCAAATAAAAGGCAAACCCAGTTCTACTCCCCATGTCTGTGGCCTGTGTCTATAAATGTGGGGGCGTTCTGACAGACCTCGGCCTCGGCATCAGGACAAGCCTAAGAGCAACAGTCCAACTGTCTCCAAAAGAACCATCTCAGTCAGTGAGTATTTCTGTTCAAATCTATTTGCACACTAATCCTTCTAGTCCAGGAAAATATAAAACTTCTGATACTTCTTTCTGCAGCACATTCAAGGTCTCCTAAGAGGAGTTAATAAACACTAAGAAATGGATAGAGGCTAGGTGT
Organism: Hystrix cristata; assembly: GCA_004026905.1. Lineage (NCBI taxonomy): Eukaryota > Metazoa > Chordata > Mammalia > Rodentia > Hystricidae > Hystrix > Hystrix cristata. Next base: position 204,431 of record PVJO010000663.1, read on the forward strand.
GCGGCTCCATGGTACAGCACTTGCCTGGTATGCATAAGGCCCTGTGTTCAATCCCCAGGACAGCAAAAAGTAAGACAAAAAGAAAAATGGGAACGGGTATATACAGCAAGCACAAACACACTTGCTCAGGTCCTTGAGCTCCCAAAGAAAAACAGAAGGCAGCCAGAAATGAACAAGGGGAGGCCAAACACAGGATCAACACAAGAAGGGTGCTCATCCAAAAGTCACTTTTCAAAGGCTGTTATGTAAGACGGGAGTGTCTGTGTACACGCACATACTGCGAACATCTGCTTCCATCTTGCTCAAGTGCTTCACTCCCATGGTTTGTAAATGGGTGAATCGGTTTTCCCCCATCGATCAACAATAAGGACAAACAGATATCCCCCACTGGCTGCCCCGAAGCAGTTCACAGAACCAGAAACCCAGAGATCCTGACGCTCAGGTCTGTAGTTTCACGTAGATACACACGACACCAAGCCTCAGCTCAGGACTGCAGGACGCGCTCCCCACAAAAGCCAAACACCCCACACATCTGCCCGCAGGAAAGTAACAAGCTGAGGTGACGCCATGCTCTTCCGCTCTCCGTCCGAGAGTTCAGAAGGCCAAGTCCCGAGTCCAGCATGGTCAGGACCCCGGAAAGGGCCAGGCAGCACTGCCAGGCGCTAGCTGCAGCCACCTCCCCCACAGGCGAGCCCTTCCTTCCTCCAGCCAGCCCCTGCCCGCACACCCAGACGGGAGCTCTGGAAGACTCGCCTGGGGACAGGCGCAGCTGCCCTTAAGTCAGGCGTCTGCAGGACTCCAAGCTCTGAGCACCAGCTTCATCTGGCTATCTCCATAAGCCACAGTTCCTATTAACAGGGAAGACCTGCCCGCCTCTGGAAACTGAGCTCACCCAGCAAAAAGGAGGACAAGGCCTCCTCTTTCGAGAACACTGGGGTGAAGGTGCACTCTGTTCTCCTTCAGGGAGAGCAAGGGTGTGGGTGTAGTCACCTGGACTATGAGTATTTGCTGAAAGTACCTGGTTATACCACTTCACTCTCAAGTTTGGCTATGATGGGGAGACAACAAAAAGAGACAGACAAAATTATCTGTCACAGTGACTGCGAGACTGACAGTGTGTCAGGCTGAGGAGACTGGCAAGAACCCACACCCGGAGGACCTGGCACCTGCCCAAAACCAGCTATCAGTCACAGGCAGCGAACACAGAAGCAGCCCGAGAATCCCAAATACTCCACGGGCAGTCTCCTCTAAGGGGCAACCCAGACAGAAACTGAAATCCAGAGCCCTCTGGCCACAAGATGGCGACCACCAGCCCAACTGAAACGAGCTGCGATTTCCTCCTCTGAAGATTGCTGAGAAAAGCCCCGATCAAAACCACTGACTGCGGTTCTGAAGAGTCACCCCTTGGTATCCACAGGGGGGTCAGTTCCAGCACCCCCTTCCCACGGACACCAAAATCACAGAGGCTCAAAATGCCACTGAAACGGTACAGTACTTGCACATAACCCACAGACATTCTCCATGACCATCTCTACACAACTCAGAACACTGAACACAGCAGAAATGCTCTGTAAATAGATGCTGTTGCACTGTACTGTTCAAGGAATAACAACAAGAAAAAGGTCTGTCCACACGCAGTGGCACACGCCTGTATTCCTACCTACTCAGGAGGCTGAGGCAGGGGGATCACAAGCTTGGCCAGCAGGGAACTTAGGAAGACGCTATCTCCAAATAAAAAATGAAGAAGGGCTAGGGAAGTAGCTCCATGGCAGAGCACTTGCCTAGCATGTGCCAGCCCCTGGCTCAAACAAAGAACCTGGACGTGTTCACTATAGACACAGGCATTTCTTCCAACATCTCTGATCCATGGTCACAGAGCTCACCAATGTGGAGGCGCTATGCACACTCCTGACGCACACAACAGGGATCTTCTCCCCCAGAAACGGCCATAACCTGCAGACTCCACAGCTTCCAAATGCCTCAGTCCACTGCCCCTTGTCATACACAAACACTAAAACCATCACAGACACTTGCATATCAAGACAGTTTCTAAACCCCAGGTCTAAACAGAAATCAAAATGAAGCCAGGTGTGGTGGCATACAACCTGTGACCCCAGCACGCCAGAGGCTGAGGCAGGAGGATCAAGGCCAGCCTAGGCTATATAGTGAGTACGGGACCAGCCTGGACTACACTTCGAGACACGGTCTCAAAACAACAACAAAAAACAAAAACAGAAAGCAAAAGTGAAACCTGCTGAAACAAGACAACGACAGAAAAGGGTCCTGAGGAGCCCCAGACTCACCTCGGTGGCCGCCAGTAAGTGCAGCGGTGTTAAGGCAGGAGTCTGCCGTGCACCACAGCTCAGGCCCAGGGCTGCCAGGATCTCCCTGAGGACTTCATACCGCTGAACATTGCTTGATTTGAGCAAGTTCAATTCTTCCTGGCTTTGCACGATGGAGGAGCTGGGAGGTAGCTCTAAGTGCACCTGAGAAAAAGACACATTTGGTAAAGCAGGGCCTTCACAGGTATTAAGAGAAACAGTTTCATCAGCGGGGTGTAGTGGCACATGCCTGCAATCCCAGCACTCAGGAGGCTGAGGCAGGAGGATCACTAGGAATTCAAGGCCTGAGTGGGCTACAGAGCAAAACCCTGTCTCAAAATACCAAAAGAAAAGAAAGAGGCAAAAAAGTGAGTTTCAGTCCCGGGTTTTCTGAAAACTTGACCATAAATTGTTTTCCTTATTGACAGAATATTAACTCCAAATTCCTCACGGTAGCCCACCCTACACTGTAAGGTGTATTTTTTTCTCCCCTTTTTCCACCTTTAGTTCCAAACTTGCTCTATAGAACCTGTTTTTTCCTACCTTTAATAAATGTAAAACTTTGCCACCATTAAAAAAAAAGAGTATTAACTCTAAAACTGAACACCTCTAAAGTAGCAACATTCAGGCCATGTGACCTTGGCCAGTCGCTCCACTTGGTCATGGCCTAAAACGTTTCAAATGCAGTTAACTGGGACCCCAGGGGACACATCCCATGCACCTGTCAGTCGAAGCAGGAACAACACCAGGAGGAAGAAGCATGTTCATTCGCAGAATTCACAGGGTGCAGCTTCCCAGGCACCAAAAGGCTTCCCTAGGACCTTCCTCCACCTGACTGCATTCCCAGAGCTGGGGTTCCCTGTCTGGGCTCTACTGTCCGGTTAAAATGAAAATCTCCCCACGTGCCAAGGTGCTCTCATAGGAAAGAATATGCTGGCCTTTCCAGCTCCGTGGAGGTCAGATGTGAACAGGGGGTGAAAGCCCAAAGTACCAGAATTCTGAGTACCCAGAAAAGCAATCTAGGCCCGTCTGCTTCATTTTGTTTTTGCCCTCTGTATTCAGAGAAGCACAGTGCCAGCCTTCGGGGAGCTTGACATCTCTCAGTCCCCACACAGGGGTCTTAGCCAAGGCAAACACACCATGCAAACACACTGTCCACATGGCACAGCAGTGACAGGTCAAGGCCAAGCTGCAGAGGCTTGCGGAGCACTGCTCAACTCAGGTCCCACCAACAGCTCGGCAGCTGTGGGCTGCTAAGGCGCCTGGAGGGGGACAAGGCAGGAGTGCAGCCGCGAAGGGACCCACATCCACCCCACCTCTTCAGAGCCACTGTGGGCCTCTGCCCTCTGCTGTGGCCATCCTGGGGAAAAGAGCTTACAGAAGGCAGAAAGAAAAGGAGCAGAGTGTGTTCCCTGTGGAGCTCGAGGGAGCCACATGGGCAAACACAGAGTGACCCACCCGACGGCAGAATACACAGAGAACTCAGGAAGCACATACAATAAAATGGCCCGAGTGTGTGTGGGAGCAAGACGCAGGGGAAACCAATCGTGTGGCAAGCAGGCCTCTAAAATTGGCAGAATGCCTTTCCTGACTGTCTTAGGTTTCAAGATCCCAGTGCTTAAGCCACATGTGGTGGCACACACCTGTAATGCTGGCACTTGGGAGGCTGAGGCAGGAGGACTGGCCGTGAGTTCAAGTCCAGCCTGGGCTACATAGTGAGTTCAGAGTCAGCCTGAACTACATAGCGAGACCCAGTCTACAAAAAAAAAGGAAAGAAAGAGACAGAAAAGAAAAGATTTAGGTGCTGGGCTGGGGGTCGAAGTCAGTGGTACAGTACTTGCCTGGCATGTGCAAGACTCTGGGTTAAATCCCCAGCAGCACAAAAAATAAAAGTGATAAAAAGTTTAGGTACTTCAACAATGGCAGTGGGAAAAGAGGCCCTGTGGTTCCGTCCCCTCAGTTAACAGGCACACAACAGCACGCAGGGGCTGTGCAGGGGACTGCACCCCAGTCCTCGTGGAACCATCCTCTGCGGTGCTGTGGTCACCACAGTGACCGGCCCACCTCTGTCACTTGCTTCCCCTGAAAACAAAGTCAGAACTAACAACATCTCCAGCTCTGGAGAGGAGGAACATCTCCTGGGGCAGACCAGGTGGAGCCCAGGGGTGCCACTACACCCCGCAAAGTGCACAGCACTGTCCCCCGCGGCAAGGACCGTCCGCACGGCCGCGGCAGGAAACTACTGCAAACACAGGACCACCCCTGCTGCCAGCTGAGCTACACGCACAAGCAGCACCTCAAACCCACGCTGGCGCTCCGTCCAGATGACGCCAGGCCACGCTCCGGGTCATGGGATAATCCACTTTTATGAGCACGAAGCCACGCCTGCAGCGTTCCCTGAGCACCCGAGCAGCGCCACAAGCACAGGGAGGTCTCCAGCTTCCTTGTCATCACCGATGCGAAGGCACCAGACAGGCAGCCCGCTCGACGGGACGCCACTGCCCAGCATGCCGCTGCGTTTCGCCCTGGAAGTGCTTCGCCTGCGTCTACTGGGTTACATCATTACCAGACTCATCACCAAGATGAAAACTGTGAAATTGAGCAGAGAAAGGAGAAACTAACCGGCCTGTAATCATAGTTACTGGTTGATCTCAGGGTAGTACTGCAGCGAGCAGGCCTGAGGAGGGAGCGGTGGCCCTGTCACACACAGGACCGGAAATCATCTAAAACTAAGACTGACACCCTAACCCTCGGAATCTGGCGGTGGAGCTGCCTCGGGTCGCCTTTTCCTCCCGGGCCGACACACTGCGTATCAGATTTTATGACAGCAACAGGGTCAATTTAAACAGCGTGGCCAGCAGACTCGCTGTGTAACTCAGAGAACCAGATCACAAGAGTGCCGAATCAATCTTCTAGTACAAGTCGGTATGCAGAGGTGGTCAACTCACTCTTCAAAACTGAAACATGGCTCTAGCAAGTCAGGTTTCTAAGTGGACTTTCAGAGCCTGTGCGGTTATCGTAGACTGAACCTGTAGAGGGAAGGCTGAGAGGGACGTTTTCGAGGCCTGGGAATGCTGGCCTGCGTGGGCAGCACCTGCAGGGAGCCTGCCCCTCTGCCCTCAGGCCCAGATTTCTGTACACTGAGCCACCTCTGCCCGACGATTACAGCCAGAACAAATGAGCACACTTTAAACGGCAAAGGAACAAACCCAGGTGGCGCTTCTGAAGAACGCACGGTCAGAACCCAGAGGGCGTCACCTGCTAGGAGGACGGGCAGGGCCCTGGCCTAGAGCCCAAACCAACAGGAAGCAAACAGATCCCTGCGGCAAAACGCAAAGCAGCGTGTCCATCTCCGCAGGTAACGGGCGAGACACTCACATCTCTGGTGTCTCATGGCGCAGCGGAACCCGCAGGGGCAGGAGGGAGCGAGCCTCAAACCTCAACAGCGACGCTCGCCCGAGGTGCTCAGAGAGCTCTGAGAACGATGCAAAGGCTGAAACGGTTCGTCTCACGACTGCTCACGCAAACGGAAAGCTAGACGGGGAAAAAGAGCTAAAGGGCTTCTGAGTATGACAAGCAGTTTGCACTTCCCTCCTTCCCTTTCCACTTTCCTTACCTGTGTATAAATACGTCATCTAAATAAGGCCAGCATTTTCTTATTTGGGGTTTTTCTGAGAAGCTAAGGTTTTTTTTTTAATTTTGGTTTTGGTTTTTTGAGATAGGGTTTTGCTATATAGCCCAGGCTCTTCCTGCCTCAGCCTCCTAGGTGCTGAGATTACAGGCATGAGTACTTAAGATTTTAAGAGTGACAGATCATAAGAAATGAACTGAGGAGTTGAGGATGGTTTTTTATTGTTGTCATCATCGTTATTTTTAGGTTTTTTTGTTTTTTTAGTTTTTTATAAAAGGACTCGCTATGTAGTTCAGGCTGCCCTTGGACTCTCTATGTAGTCCAGACTGGCCTCAAACTCACGGCAATCCTCCTGCTTCAGCCTCCCAAGTGCTGGGATTACAGGCATCCACCACCATGCCTGGCTCTTGAGAATGGTTTTAACACTAACTACCTCTACAATCAACTGCAACATACCCTAATGTTCACTGCTGTTTGGAATGACTATCCTAAATCTTCCAATTCCCCACATTAAACAATGGCTCCATGAGATGAGCCACGGTGTGCTCTGAAGCAAGAAAGGTGACTAACACATTTTAGAAAGATTATTATCAGCAAAGATCAAAACAAGAATTCCCTGACTCGTCCTTGGCCACCCAGGAAGCCCAACTAACCACCTTTTGCCTCCCCCTCCCATCCTAAGTATATTCTGGTTAAGCAGGACATTCGTCAACCTCACCACCAGCAAAAACTCCCAGCCACAGGCTACGTGTCCCCTGGCACACAAACTCACAATCTTTAAATGGGCCACCCTCCAGAGCACACTCCCTCCACCGGCCCCCAGGAGCCCCAGGCCGAGGCCAGCCCCAGTACCTGGCAAAGAACGGCTTCCCCTCCTTGGGTCCCGAAAGGCACCTGCACAATCACCCTGTCCTCGTCCTTGTTCTCTAGGTGGCCCTGCAGCCTGCCAGGGCGGAGCGGCTCTCCAGGGCCCTCCTTGAAGACACAGCCGCTGCTCAGGACACTGAGCTTCACATGGCCCCGGCTGGCCTTGGAGAACACCAGGTTCTGCACAGTGCTCTGAAGTGCACCCCTGCTGGCGACCTGCAAGCCGCTGAGTGTGAAGGGTGAACACAGGCTCAGCACCTTCCCTCCCCGGCCGAGGTAGGCTGTGAACTTCTGGCGCACATCCTCGGGGATGGGCTCCCTGGTGGCAATGACCAGCAGCAGGCAGTTGTCCAGCCACGGGTCCCTGCGAGCACTGGCCTCCAGGAGTGGGTACAGGAGGTAACTGTCGGTGTCCACGCAGTCTGCCAGGAAGGACCGGACCAGCTGCACCCGGCCAGGGGCGTCCTGGGAGCTGGAGCCCACGTAGAGGAGGATGTTGGGCGCCTTTCCCGAGGTGCTGCCCCTCCTGCCTTCCCCTTCCGGGCCGAGTTTGTGGCAGGCTCCCTGAGGACCACTGCTGGGGTCGCAGGGGATACCAGGGATGTCCTCAGCAGACGCGCACCTCACAGACTCGATGGTGCTGCTCTCCAGCTCCAGACACTCGTGGCAGCTGGACAGGTGGAGGTGGCAGTGCTCAGTGGGGTCGAGGGGCTCGAGGAGCTCGATGGCCCCCGTGGGCTCCGGGTCATCCTCGCCGCCTCTCCCTGGCTTGGAGGCACTCTCCCCCGACGCCTCTGCGCCATCTTTCCTGTCCTGTGCAGGCTCCATCTCCGGGGAGAGCTCACCCTCAGGCTGCAGGCCTGGGGCTCGGCTCAGGGAGGCCTGGTTCTCGAGCTCCTGGAGCGCTGAGTCCCGCAAGTGCACAGCTAGGGCAGAGCAGGAAGAACATCATCAGCACGCCACACCCTGCACCCCACGCCTGCTCCCCTGCTCAGGAACAGCCAACTTTGGGCTCCCACACACACCTCCTCTACCCTGGGGCAGCCCCACAGCCACAGAAACTCCAATTTCCACAGCGTCTTTCCTGAACAAACCAGACAGCTTCACATCCAGACAGCCTTGGATCTTTGCAGTACTGGGGACTGAACCCGGAGCCTCTGCCCTGAGCTACATCCTCAGGTCTCCACCACTTTTGTTTTTATTTTGAGACAGGGTTTCACTAAGAACTTGCCCAGGCTGGGCTCAAACTTGTGATCCTCCTGCCTCAGCCTCCTAAAGTGCAGGGATTACTGATGTGCACCATTATACCGGCTTCAGTCCTCTTATTGACTGGTAAAGAAAGGGAGATTTAGAGAGGTGATTTTGCCTACTTAGTTAAAAATTCAATTTCTCAGCTGTTAATCTGCTTTATGGTAATGAAACTGAAAAACAAAAAGGGCGCACAGGTAGAATCCATCCAAGCGCAGCCCAGGGCAGGGTCATGCTCAAAACCCTTGATAGGAGCTGGAGGGGAGAAGGGTCATGCAATGTCTCACCTCAGGACTGGAATAGAAATTCATCATCACTAATTCAAAAACATCTATTGAGCTGGGTGCAGTGTTCCACATCCACAATTCCAACACTTGAGGATCTAAGGCAGGAAGATCTTGAGGATCTTGAATTCCAGGCCAGCCTGGGCCACACACTGAGTTCCAGGCCAGCCTTAGCTATATAGAGACCCTGCCTCAAAGGTCCAAAAAAAAAGAAAAAAGTGAGCATTTGCTACATGCCCAACACGGTACTAGGCATATGCCTAACGCAGATCAGCAATGATTTACACAAGTTTCCAAAACCGGTAAGGGTCACTTACTTGCCTATGACATAAAGGGAAACTTTTATAGACACAGAAAGCCTGTATGAAAGCCTAAGGAGGAAACAGATGGTCTGTTTCCAAAAAAATGATTTGTTCCCCAAAACTGTGATATGCATATTTTAAGTAGAAGCTGTCAGATTTAGAGCTTCATAGTAACACTAGCTTTATTTCCATTCAGCAAAACCAGAGTCTAGAAACTATTTATACAGTGTGAAATAAGTAAGTGTTCTGAATATGAACACCAGCTCATGGACAATGCAATTACCAAAAGTCCTGCTGGAAGCTGAGCACAGCAGTGCACGCCTGCAGTCTCAGCACTCTGGGAGGCTGAGGCAGGAAGAGCACAAGTTTAAGCCCAACCCTGTCTCAAAATTTAAAAAAAAAAAAAAAAGTAAAATCAGCAATGTAGCTCAGTGCAAGCCCCTAGGTTCAATCTCTAGTACCATAAAAAAAAAGAAACAGAAAAAAATTCTGATCTAAGAAATCCTATAAACCCTATAATGATATATCACCCACCTTGCCCCCCAAAACTCTTGACACCTGAATGAATTTTACACTTTCAGGTTAAACCAAACCTGCTGGCTGAACTAAACTGAAACCACGCCTGGCTCTTCAGTCACACCAAAAAGGGCGCTCAGCAGCTCTCGCATGAGTAACCCACTGCGTCCGCAGGATGGAAACACTTTCCAAAGTTACTCACAGACGATCTTGCAGGGTAGCAGCCCGCTCCCCATCTGCAGCCTGTCCTCCATGAACGCCGCGCCCAGCCTGCTGAAGTCGTCCACACTGGCTTCAGCAATTACCTGGTAGGGATCCCCAGGCCGGCAAGCTAACGGCAGACAGCAGTCAGACCACTTGACGATCTGAGAAGAAGGAGGAAGGAGGGAGAAGTTGAAGTTTTCCAACTCTAAAAGGACCACTTTATTTTTCCTTTCGGGCTCCTCACCACTAATACAAGGTCAGACACAACAATTACTCCATGTTGCATTTTATTAATACCAATTGTTTTGGCCCAAATCTTATTTCCAGCTGACAACAGTGTTTCCAAATCACTCAATACAATTACTCAATTAAAAATAATTTAGGTCTCAGCTGCTAGAAGGACCTAACCAGGGAAAGGCCATTCCCCAGAGGCCTTCAGTGACAGGGACCAGCAGGGCAGGCCAAGGCCACAATCCCTGTGACTGCGGTTCACATCTAGATGTACCCCAGAGCTTCATGCCTCGTAGGCAGGGCTTCTGGAAGGTGACTGGGCTTCTGGGGGCTCCTAGCTGACTTCCTGTTAGGAGGTGGGGTGCAGATGTGGGTGTGCCTGAGAGGGTTTATCTTCTCCAGCCCCTCCCTCATGCTCTGCTTCCTGGAAACCAGCTCTCTTCTGCCCAGGCCTTTTCACTATGCCACGCTGCCTTGGAGCCAGCCGACTGTGGACTGAATCTTCCACAAACTGTAAGCCAAAATAAACCTCTCCTCCTTTAAGCTGTGGGTGTCAGGTATTGGGTCTGTGAGGAGACAGTGATGGCTGGGGGTGCAGCTCTGAGTAGACAGCTTACTTAGCCAGCATGGGCCTCCATTCAGCCCTCAGCAGGCTAGAGGACATCACATGTGGCCTGCAGAGCGCAGGCCAAGCAGAACTGCAGCAGCAGAGCTCCTGGAGGCAGCTCAGACCTGCAGATGCCTGTCACCGTTCCGACCCTGCTGTGGCCCACGAGGGAGGTGGTGCCTGGGAATCAGGGTCATGGAGCCTTGGCCACCAGCACCCCTTAGAGCAGAAATGTGAGGCTGACAGTCTAGAATGCCAGACAGTTCACAACAGCCACCACAAGGGGGACAGAGAAGGAGCAGACGAAACTGCAAAAGCCTTCTGGCCTCTTGGTTTGTGCAAAAGCCTTCAACACTGGGATATGGGATCCTGCAATCGCTTACAGGGTCCCCAGAGGAAAAGGAGCCAACGGGGAGGAGGCCCTGGCTCAAACTCAGGGAATCACGGTGCCCTAGACCTGGGTGTGGTGGCGCATGCCTGTAATCCCAGCACTCAGGAGACAGAGGTAGGAGGATCGCTGTGAGTTTGAGGCCAGCCTGGGCTACACAGTGAGTTCAAGGTCAGTCTGAACTACACAGCAAGACCCTGTCAAAAATAAATGAATGAACAATGAATGAATGCTGGATAAAATATGTAAGCCAGGTGTGGTGGCACACACCTGTAATCCTGGAGGCTGAGGCAGAAGAATCACAAATTCAAGCCCAGCCTGGGCAACTCAGTAAGATCCCCCCCAACCCTAAAGTTTAAAAAATGCGCTAATTGGCCTAGACTATCTGGAGAAAGACAAATCTCAGAATTTTCCACCCTCACTCGTCACCTACTTGTCCCACAGCAGAGACACATAGCCCCTGCACAGGCTTCCCCTGGAGGGTCCACCTGCCTGGTGTCTGGGAGAGTCTCCATTCCAAAACTGACAGCTGGAACACAGGGCTTAAAACCTCAATAAATACTGTGGGGACCTGCAGTGCTGGGAATGCAGAAAGGATGTCAGATCGCTAACAACTGAGTGAGGCCAGCTCTGCAGACCAGGTCAGCGTAGACAGCAGCACAGCCTCCTGCATGAGCCTGAGGCACCGATTTTACCACCCCACCCCCACCCCATCCCCACCCTACCCCCATCCCCCATCCCCACCCTACCCCCACAGTCACTGTGCAAGCCGAAGTCAGCAGTTTAAACACCAAGTTAGCACACTGCTGTGGCAGCCCTGACTTCACTGTGAAGGGAGCCAGTAACTAAATTCTCCTACTTGTCTGAGGGGGAGAGATGCAGGAGACAAAGGAGGAGGAAGCACAGGAAGAGGCCAAAGGATGATCTACACACACATCCCTGATCATGTTTCCTCACTCAAGAGCACTTCCACTCTCCAGGAACGAGGTCCAGGAGCCGCAGACCATGCAAAGCCCTTCAGGCAGCACTGGGCACTGCGATCAAAGCAAAGCCAGTAAAGCCGAGAGGTCACTGATACTTGGTCCCAGGGGCGGCCTCCCAGGGAACAAAAGCCAACAGGATACTTCAAATGTGCACCAAGAGATGGGGACAAAGGCATAGAGGAAGAAAAGGGAAGTCAAGCCAAAGGCTTGCTCCCAAAGATCAAAGCTGAGGAAGCCCTGCTTGGCCCTAAACAAAGAGGTTTCCCCTTAGAAGCAGTGCACAGAAATCTGTTCTATAACTAAAGTCCTGGACTTGGTGTTACAACTCATGACAGCACTCAAAGAGGACGTGTGCCACTCATCTGAGAATTCACATCCAAGGAGTACAACACCAGCGTTCCAAAGAGCAGGTGACAAGCAAGAAACTCAGCAGCAGCTGGGAGAACAGAAATCTCAGCAAGCTATTCAGCTGCCCAGAGTCTGACAAGTCACGCTGCTGATTTCTCTGCCTATTGTTGCTCTTACTCCAGACCTTTTTTTGTTTTTCCAGTGCTAGGAATTGAGCCCCAGACCTTCACGTTGAGCTAAATCCCCAGCCCTGGTTTCTCACTTATTTTTATTTTAAACTGCTCTAGGCTGGGCTCGAACTTCTGATCCTCCTGCCTCGGCCTCCCAAAGGGTTGGGATTACAGGTATGTGTCCCCAAGCCCAGCTCCAAATCATTTTAAATGCATGGCAGGTTGTTTAAAAAGGTCTAGAACAAAATGAATGGAGAAGGGCTGGACAAAGATGTAAAGAATTTGAAACAATGCTATTAAGAGAGATTATTTTGGACTTTGCATTACCGTAGCTGCCTTCCAGGTTTGGAAACAGTATAAAGAGATGCTACAAAATCCATTTTCAGTCTCTACATAAAAAATGCAGTATGCTGTATAGCAGTTTTATATGAAGGGTACTGCAAAAGCAAGACACAGTATAAGATTATCACAACTCTGTAGCAAGCAAGAGCTGGATTGATAGAGTCATCCAGGTAAATTTAAAAGTAGAACTGCAAACCCAGTGACTCAAAGGGCTAGTCAGAAAATAACAGATATACTGGTGTTGCCACAACCTTCTTCTATTTGTGTTCTTCAGGTGCCCCAAGGCTCTGGAGGCCTGCTGCCCAAAATATGCTGTGTCCACACTCCCCTCCATCCCTAGCCACTGGCAGAGGGTATTCAGAGGCTTCCTGAGCAGTCTACTTATGCGCTGCTGCATAACAAACCAGCCCAAGTGTAGTGGCTTAGAACTCATTACTTATTTTGCCCTCAAATCTCAGTTGGGTCAAGACTTGGTTAGGACAGCTGCATTCAGGTTCACATGACAGGTGGGAGGTGTCTTAATGGGAGCTGATGGTCCCTCCGAGGGCTAGTGAGTCAGAGCTACCAGCAGGGGCCTCAGTCTGCCCTGATGTGGATCCAGTCACTGGGGAGCTGGGCCCCTTGAGGGAGTGTCCCAAGAGCCCAGGCAGAGGCCACAAGGCTCCCAGTGACCAGGCCTGGGAAGCTCCAGCACATGGCTTCTGCCATGTCCCACTATACAAGGAATCACCTAGTTTCTTGGTCCAGACTTAGGGAATGGTGTGACAGCCCCCCCTCAATGGGAGGAAAGCAGGTGTGGCTATCTCCAATCCACGGCGCCAGTGTCACCAGCTCTGCCTGAGAACAGTGTGTCCCTCACTGGGCACGCTCCCCCAGCCTAGGTCCCCACACAAGAGACACTCGGGAAGCAGAGCCCACAGTAAGAGCAACACCTGGAAACAGCAAGCAAACCTGTACAGCCTCCATGTGACAAGGGTGAGAAGCAAGAATTTGTTGTTAGAAGGCACCAGGCCTCAAAGGTTGTGTTACTTCAGCAAAGTTGACTAACACGATGAACAAAATCACCTTTCTTCCAACTGCCCCACCAGTCAGTCCTTCCTGCTGTCTTCCCAGTCTCACTGTGCCCACTGCCCACCACAGCCTGCTCCTGTGGCCCCTTCCCACCATCCCCACTACCAGCACTTCAAGGCCGTCCCTCTTCCCATACCAACCACAGTCAGTTCCAGTTTGGTCCCTTTGCTAATCTGCCTAAACTGCAATCTTTCTAAAGCATAAATACGATTTTTTTCTTTTGGTTTTTTGAAACAGGATCTCAATATGTAGTTCAGGCTAGCCTAGAACTCATGACAATCCTCCTGCCTCAGCTGCCCCAGTGCTGGGATTACAGACATGTGCCAACACGCTCAACTTTGTGATGCTTTTTCAAAATGGTTTTAACCTACTGTACTTAGAATGGAGTCCAAATTCCTAATTAATGCATATATGACCCTTTTACTTTGTGCATCAACTGTATTTGCCATATTATTTGACAACATTCATCTCCACACATTGGAAACAAGTTAACAGCAAGAGTGGGGCTGGGGATTTAGCTCAGTGCTTACAGTGCTTGCCTTGCAAGCATCAAGGTCCTGAGTTCGATCCCCAGCACCA